>JBCNJP010000012.1:31015338-31106778 GCA_039602395.1 Deinandra increscens subsp. villosa | reverse complement strand
AGCATGGTGCCCGCGCGTTGCGGCGGCGACAGTTTAAAGCTCGTTATTCGTCTTTTATTCGCACATTGCGGTGACGCGATAATTTACAACATGGTATTTGTTTCTATTAGTGCAATGCGGTGCGACAACAATTTTGCAACACGGTACTCTTGAAGAGATCATTCTTGCAGTTCCCAAATATTTCATCTCGACTCAGAAGAATCTCCAACCCTGAAACAGCATAAACACACCATGTAAGCCGTTCAAAAAAAAAACACACCATGTAAGAAACCGAGCGTCAAATAATGTTTAAAAAAACTAACCAAATCCATCATAAGTTGATGTTAAATTCAAAATTAAACGACTAATCAGTTGATATGCTAATTTCATTTAAGGGAATATATATTTATAAAAGATAAACTACTAATCAATCGATATGGTTAGATTCAAATGATTGTTTTAAGAGAAATTGACTTGGATACCATTTGCTTTGTAAAATGTCTGTTTAAGAACAAACACAATCCAGTCTGTATACCAGATGCATTCCTTTCAATGGAAAAAAAAACTGTTAGCATATCATTCAGATCTATGAGAGAGCGTGTGACAAATAATTGCTACCAGAATCTTGCAAGTTGTAAAAACAATAAAGGTAAGATATAATATCAGTACTTTAAAGAACAACATAATCAATGTTATTCCCACCAGCTGAGCAAGTTGGGAACTGTTCGTAGTTTCAAAATATAAAAAGATTTCAATAAATGACGGATTCTAAAAGATCAAGTTCGTAAAAGTTATATTGAAAAGATTGCTACCTTACCGAGTACACTTCGGTGACTCCCGCTTACGATAACACCCATTGATCTTGGATGATCACAAATCTTCTTTAAAGACTCTTCTAGCTCAAGATGTAAGTTAGGTTCCATTTCTTTGAATTGGTCAGCCCTTCATAAGAATTCACAAGTTCAGTTAATGTGCACTGAAGCCATGTAGTATACACACAAACACCCCTACTGTGATTTAAAAATCTAACAATAGAATACCAAATATGATCAAACGGTTACTGGAACACCGATAGCAGTCAAATTCATGTTCAAATTCATGTTCATTAAGTTCACTACATGAAAAATAAAAATAGAAGATTAATACTATTTGTAGAAAGCAACCAAAAAGGAGAAAAAAAAACATACACCTACACATGTTTGCTAAACGTACAATTAAAATAGGTTCTGTATATGCATAAACACAGTACCTAAAGAGGCTACTCAGGTCGTTTTAGAACTGTAATATAGATATTGAAGGTCAACATCTTGAACCCATTATCTTCGATATGTCCCTCTTCCTGTCATTTGAATATTAAATATATATTCAAAATGTTTAATTATCAAGATCCCACGAACACATCACCAGAGTGAGATATATACCTTGCTAAACAATAGATTAGCAAAAACCTCCTTTATTATGCCACACATTCCATAATAATAAAGCATGTCCGCCATAAGGTGCATACCAGAGACAAATTACATTAAGATAAAATATATTTTTGAGGACGCTTACTCCCACTTTAACCTGTTTTCCTGTTAACTATTCTTTAACATGTTTGACCTGTTAGAGAACTGTTCATTTTTATTAAAGATGGTAATAGTAATCATGTAACTTCAATTTGGAAACATCCCATAAAATTGGTTGCAAGCTATCAGAGTTATCTAGAGTATGACAATTGAACCCGTGCTTAGAATTTAAAATATAGAACGTTTTCAGGGAGTTGAATATTGATCATATTGAATTCAACAGTGCCTATCAAGTACAAATAACTCATATGGTACACATAACTCATGTCAGAATTTTATAAATTGTTAGGTCCACTATCAAGAGTGCCTATTAGAATCACTCTAGCGCCATTAAAGGCATACATAGCAACTAAAAAGCCAGTCAATAACGCTAATAAAAGTGTATTTTTTCAAAAACATGCTTATAATTCTACAACTGTGTTTTTTGTGTTCTCTACCTCTAGCAACATATATAAACCATCAGAACATAAAAATAAGGTTGTTTAGTGATAATCTTACTACATCCATGAGGTTTTGGATTTCTCTATCCTTTAATGTAGAACCAAGCAATTTATAAATCTAGTACCTCAAGACCACCATAAGCCGTTAATGGCTGCACACATTAAAAATGGCATTAATGTCCTATAATATAGTCTAGTATTGTAAAGTTCATCTAGTCTAATATCTTACCTCTGAACTAAACTCAGCCAAGGCTGAAATGGCTTGAGATAAGAGTTCAGGTTTGTCAACAGGAACAACATAAATCGATAACTGAAAACAAACCTAAGTGGAAACGAAATAACCAATCTAGCTTATAAATATTGAAGCCTTGAATCATACCTGGTAAAACAGTTCCTATGCTTGAAATCTTTCTCATTAGAAAAACTTATTATAAAACTTTGAACTCTCCAGATTTCATAGGAGATTAGTCTTAGCAGATTCATAATCAAAAGGCATTTGGTTTCTTCAATAAATGAGAGGTCTCCATTTATGTATGCAGCAGCAAGACCTAAGTAAGCTTTTGTAGCAACCTGAAAAACAACAGATAAATGATTGTTTTTTAAGGACATTTATAAACCAACTCATCAACTACTGCATTAGCTGACCTTCTAATAAGACTGGGGATTATGAACTTCATATAAACTTTCAAAGGGCTCTTCTTTTTTGTTCACTCAAAGGTGAACATCGCACCACCTTCCAATAAAATATACAAATGAAATATTATACCAAGATGTTTAAGTTGGTTTATGTTTGAGTTTAAAAATGTTACTATGTATAGAGTGTAATTTTTCATGTTTCAAAACCATACCAATACTCGTTTGGCTATTAGTTCTGCCATCATTGTTTCCTTTAAAGTGCTTTACTGCTTTTTTATAAGATTTAATTCAATAACATTTTCTTTGCAGCTCAACACAGATGAAAGCCAATCTTTTTGTGAATATAAGACAAACACAGACATTGATTTCAGCATGTTTATCATGTTATGAACAGAATAGTGTAAGTTGTAACAAATTTAATTTACCTACAGGTTGATTCGTTTGAACTGGTTGACCTCAAAGAATCACCTGAAAACATAACGGGTCAAATTAGCATTAGAAAACAAAATATACATACAAACTTTACAGTTTTGGTATCAAGTTGTATTCATGACCGACATTAGAATTTATGAAACATACTGCACAAAAGAAAACAAAGAATGTTTATAAATATTCATGTATCCTTATCCAGATAACCAGTCCTATAATTTTAACTATGTTAATGATGGCTGCTATCTATGATTAATGCTTAACTTGTCAGACTTTAAATATACTTAAAAACACCACATAGAACATAGAAATAAACACATGCCTAAACCTATATATCTCTAATTTGATACATGTGTAAATATGGTACTAAGGTTTAAAATGATTCCAAGAAATGTTTTAACAACTAACAACCTGCGATTGTAGATTACAATTCTTTTTCTGAATCATACCATTGTTTTTCCAAGTGATTTCCAAGATTGGAGATCATACCATTGTTTTTCTTGATAAAAAAAGTCAAGAAGTCCAAATTAGAAGACAAAGAAAGCTCTATCCTACACAATGGTAGTTGGAAATCTGTCAAAATTTAAGCTACAACATAAATATATATACACACAATTAGTTAATATTTCTCAAGCCCTTATAATCATAACCGAAATTAATAAGAAACTGAGACTTGAAGCATATCAAATTAACATGCACTTAAACAAAAATCAAACATAATTACATCACAGATTGTTGCTCCTTTGACCATTAGACCCTTTTTATTCATAGATAACTAATATTTATCTCTAAAAAGTATCATCTAATTCATACATAACTAAGTTTCAATGTTTTAAGTTACAAACCGAGTATTCATATTTTGGGACCAAAGTTGTTTCTGTTAATGATAAAACATCAAACATGTCTCAGATTGCCATATCTCAGTGAGGTAGCTTGAATCGAAAAAACATAAATCAGATTTAAAGAACATAAATCAAAACGAATTAAGAACATAAATTAAAAATAAAATTTACCTCAAATGCGTGAATCTGCGGATGGTAATGGAGAGGGAGTTGTGAATTTGCGGATGGTGATGGAGAGAGTGGTGTGAATTTATTGATTCTTTGAGATGAAAATTTGAATTACTTTCATATGCGTGAATCTGCATCTCTTCCCCAATTCTTGTGCCTGCCCTCTTTTCCTCAATTGAACTCTGCGATGGTGTTTTCCAGATTAGGGTTCGTAGACTTTCAACGATAAGGAAAGCAATTAAAGACTTACTCAAATAAGCTACGCTCTGATAAAAAGCAACTGTATTCCATTAATAGTCTGAATCAAAAATCGTCTGCGCTGCAGATGTGAAGATTGCTTTTCGATTTGTTGCTGGGATGAACACTGAACGGGAAATAAAGGAGGGGGGAGTATGGATCGAAGATGAGACTCATATAGAAAAGGGAAAGCGTCTTAATTTTAAGACGCTTCTAATTACCAAAATGCCCTTTTTATCAATATACATTATATATTTAATCTAAATAAAAAGTTAGATATTAATCGGAGATACGTTTTACGGGTTTATAACCTATCAACGGATCCTCTTACGCAAATTTTAACTCAACAAATGGCCGTTTTCATAAAGATAAAAAACACAGACAAGGAGGTCACCCGGGTTTGAACCCGCGACCTCTCCTACACATGACAACACTCTAACCGCTGGACCAGATTTTCGATTTTGTAATATAATCGCTGTTATTTCTTTTATGCAGTTAGGGAAACAGAAAACAGGTTATATGAAGAAAACAGGGACAAAAACGTGTAGGCTGGATTTCGAACCCCCGACCCCTCGCAACAAAACCCCGCACCCAAACCATTGTGCCAGATTGGCGTCTGGTTTTAATCCAGACATCAAACTATTTAACCCAACCCCCACCGGGTTATCTCCTTCCCTAAATCCCTAACCCGCCGGAACCCTAATCCAGTCACCGGAAAATGGAGAAACACAAAACGAATAACAGGAAACATGCGAATAACAACAAGTAATGTTTACCTCTAATCAGAGATGTAAAAAGATGAGTTTTTTTTATGAAGAACGGAACCGAAATCCTCGACTTGAAAAAAAAAACGATTACGTCTCAGGTACCCACGGACGTCCCCTGGTTGCTCGTCGTCGATCGCTGACCACCGGAAATCGCAAATGGTGGTGGATTGGTGGTGTGGCAGTGGCGGTTCAGTGATGGTTTTGGTGGTGTTTCTTTGCCGGAAAACAGAGGGCGAGGGAGAGGAAAACGAGAGAGTGCGAGAGATGGTGGAATGTTTTGATTAAATGATTTGGAATGGGTAATTGAGTTGTGTTATTGATCGATGAGTTGTAACCGGTTGCAATTAATCGAAGTAATGAAACTAGCGGTTACCGGAAAAGTGAAAGGTGCCGACTGTCGGCCTAACCCGTCACCCATTACTCCTCAATTTGACTTTGCCATAATGGCAAAATCAGTCCCTCCAAATGATGACAATAAGGAACCAGGTTTGGGATAACTGCAAGATGAGTCCCTTACAAGTTTGGTTAACAAAAAGGAGATTTATGATATTACAGAACTGGTCCCTCAAGGTTTATAAATCATTAAAACTTCTAACGGGTTAACAGGACTAACTTTAACGATGCGTTTCCCAAAATATAATTTAACGTATAAAGTTTATAAAACATAGTCCTTGATTCATTCACATAAAATCATTAATAATAACTCATAAATATATACTTTGAGTTTATATGAAATAATGAACATAAAATCATAGCAATACGTGCGTAACTCATATGAAATAATAGAAACGTTACGTATAATTACGTGACACATTGTCACATAAAATCATAGAATAAATCGTGTGAGCTTATATATAAATATATCACATGAAATCATAAAGTGAAATCACAGAATATCAGATGTTTGAACTTCCGTGCATGCTCGTAGTGATAATCACACAAAACCCTAATTGCTAAACTCAACACAGTCAATCACATAAATGTTCACACAACATTTAATACGTTTTACGTTCAGTTAATGTCAAAAATGACCTGAAAAGTCGGATTGTCACAAAGTCGTCATTTCTAGCTTAGTAGTTTAGATTAGATTATAAAAAGTTTCTTCTTAGTTACCTAGTTTTCTTTTTCCTTTTCATCATTTTAGAAAAACCAAAAACATGTAAAAAACCCAAAAAACCCAAAATAAATTCTTCTGTTCCTACTCGTGTTAACAAGCCTATTCTTATTCAACCTCTTCAAAAACCTGAACGTACTATCCATAAGTCAAAGAATATGGGAAACCAAGCACAAAGAATGATTGTGGACCATGCGAAGTCGATGGTGAATGAAAGTCAATCTAGCATTACTCGACCCGCGGTTGCAGGTCAACTCGAAATTAAGCCTGGAGTGATCCATATGTTCCAAAATGCTTCATAATTCCATGGTCTCGCTGATGAGTGTCCTCACTCACAAATCGACTCGTTCCTCGACATGTGCGATAAACTCAAACTCGAAGGGGTTAGCGCCGATGTTATCCATCTTCGCCTCTTTCCTTTTACACTGGCTGGTAATGCAAAAAATTGGCTGAAATCTCTACCAGTAGGTTCCATCACACTACATGGGACCAGTTGGCTGAGAATTTTTTAGTCAAGTTCTTTTCATTATCAAAAACTACTCGTCTACGCAATAACATCATAACATTCTCACAAGACGAATGAGAAGGCTTACACGAAGTGTGGGAAAGATACAAGGGATTACTAAAAAAAAATGCCCTCACCATAAATATGCATGAGTGGCTACAAGTTCAATATTTCTATAACGAGCTGAAAAATATCACCCGAATGCACATTGATTCCTGATCTGGAGGATCAATTCTCAATAGAACTCCGGTGATGCCATTGCTTTAATTGACAACTTAGCTGCTACCAGCTATGATTGGCAACCTTCCCGAGGTCGCCAATCATCTAATGTTAAGCAACCTGGTATTCATGTCGTTGACGACATCACTGCTCTTAGCGCAAAAATGGAAGCTCTCACGAGCCAAGTGAATTGTCTTTCTACGAAATCTACTGGATGTGATGCCTGTGGAGGGTTGCACACCTTAGATAAGTGTCCTAGTTTCGCTGCCGCATTGACTGAGCAAGTTGACTCTGCTTATAACTTCTCCAGTCTTTCGCCCGATTCCTCAAATCATCAAACATACAATTCAGACAATCGAATTAAGCTACTGGCTCGTGGCGAAACTCTAATCAACCTTTTTCAACCAATCAACCGAACCATATCGACCGCCTCACTCTAATCAAGTCGAATACAAGTTGGACAAGCTAGAAAGGCTAGTGCAAAATCTAGTTAATGCTGACAATAAGCATGATACTGAAATTAAGAATCAGCAAGCTAGCATCCAAAATATAGAAAGACATATAGGATAGATTGCCACGCTTTTTCTGAAAGAAATAAAGGAGAGTTGCCAAGTAATACTAAGATCACCCAAACATAATTGTCGACATGATTACTGCATATGAGGAAGATGAAGACCAGTATGAGGTACGCCGCAAAAGGATCTGAGACAATTGTCACAAACTTTAAGAATAAAATCTAAGGAGTTCTACGAGGAAAACAAAGATGATTTAGAATATGAACAAAGATATGAACACTTCCTAGAACTCGTACTCACTCTTAAACCAGAGGCTGAAAGCCTAGAGCATTCTCTTGATGCATATGCATTGATGGTTGCATACATCAAGTTCTTGCGAGAAAATATCACTTCTAATCGCAATATATCCAAAACTCCCTTGGTCTCGCCGACTAAAGTTGTCTCTGTACTAATCAACAAAGACTTACCGATCATAGAAGAAGATCCCGGTAGCTTTATCATCTCATGCAAAATAGGTTCTTCACCTCTTGTAAACGTATTAGCTGATTTAGGTTCAAGTATTAATGTCATGTCATATTCCATATATGAAGAACTTGAGCTAACACTAGAGCCAGTGACCCTCAGCATCTGACTGACTAACTATTTTCAAGTCCCATCGAAGGGCATTATCAAAAATGTGTTATTCGAGGTTTGAAAGGTAGTTATTCCAACTGATTTCATCATTCTCGGCGTTCCCGTTAACATAGACCATCCTCTTATTCTAGGAGGTCCATTCCTGGCTACTGCCATAGCTCTGGCAGGTGCGTATATACGATCAAAGACATCTTTAGTGTGCATACTCAAGGTGCTCAGGGAGCTTCTTGAGCTCGAGAGAAGATGGTTCTTTAGTGTATGATCTATTTAGGAGTTCCTTCTCTCAATCAATGACTACAACGGGAAGGATGGGCTCCGAAATATTTCCTCCTTCTTTGGGTGCCCGAGCCTCTTCCTTTTAGTTCTTCACGGGGACTATTTCATCTTCTTCTGAGTGCCAAGGAGTGTCATCTTGAGAGGGATATCCGAGCGATCGCTTCATCTCAATGGAGAACTCGTCGCCTCCGAGTTATAACTTGATGCGTTGGTTGTTCGATTCTGTTATCGCCGGTTCTTCTTGAATGGCGTCCCATCGCTTGAAGGGAGCCGAAAAGGTTGTGTCTAACTCCTTCGTCTTTGGACAACTGCTTGTCTCGGGGGCATCTTGAGGTTCCTTTTTTGCCATGACTTATTGGTTTATGTGTTCCAATGCTTCATCTCCTTCCGCCCGTAGTCTTTTAAATTATGCGAGATAGAGATATTTAAACTTTTAAACTCAGGTAGTAAAAATCACCAAACCTCAGAGACGCAGACCGTAATTTATTATTATACAATGAAATTTGGTACATTAATAGTGTACTTTTTTGTTTTTCTAACTTTAGCCACAACACTTTAAATTTTTGACGCTTTCTACCCCTAAGCTTTTACAATTTGTTTTTTTTAACGAGATAGTAAACTTTTGGTTTTCATACTCTTACGTTTTGTACCGTTTAACTTTTAAATTCTTTTTTTATTTTAAATTTTGTTGTCTTCTATTTTGACCACGAAACTTTTTACTTTTCTACTTTCGCTTTTAGGGTATGTTTGGAAGTGCCTATTTGAGTGTAAAAGTGCTTTTGGTAAATGTGCTTATTAACTTATGACTTTTTGAAAAGGACTTAAAAAAAATGTTTGGATTAGCTTTTATAATGAGATTACTTATTTTATATGTAAAATGACTAAAATGGGGTTATGTGATTGTAAGGTTAGGTGAATATAAGATTAAGTAAGGGTATATTAGTAATTTTTCTTTCAAAAAGCCAAATGGAGTTTCAAAAGCCAAGATTTCTTGGCTTTTGGGTTAATGAAGAAACCTTCTTCTCCAAAAGTTGTTTTAAACAATGCTTTTGCACTATCCAAACATTTTTTTTTAACTTATTGACTTTTTGAAAAGCCAATAAGTTAATAAGTTGGTTTGTAATGGTTAGCCAAACATGTACTTAGTATATTTTTATAGTTTTATACTTTCGCTACAAAACTTTTAGACTTTTACGTTTTATAACCCTTAACTTTTTTACCCTCTAACTTTTGAACTTTTTTTTTGTTTTAAGTTTTGTTGTCTTCAACTTTGGCCACGAAACTTTTAACTTTTCTACTTTCGTTTTTAGTATACTTTTATAGTTTTATACTTTCACCACGAGACTTTTAGACTTTTACTTTTTATACCACTTAACTTAGTATATTTTTATAGTTTTATACTTTCACCACAAGACTTTTAGATTTTTACGTTTTAGACTCTTTAATTTTTTAACCCTCTAACTTTTTAAGGTTTTTTTTGTTTTAAGTTTTTTTGTCTTATATTTTGGCCACAAAACTTTTAAGCTTTCTACTTTCGCTTTTAGTATACTTCTATAGTTTTATACTTCTATAGTTTTGTCCTTTCACCACGAGACTTTTAAACTTTTACGTTTTATACCGTTTTAACTTTTTTTACTTTTGTTCAGTATATAAATTCAACCCCGCAGCAACGCGCGGGGGCTAAACATCTCGTTAACTCTAAATTACAATAAGATTTAAATTATATTTTAATCTTAAATATGGTTTTATATTAAAAGAAGTAATATTATTTTTTTTATACGTTTGCGTTTAAACTTATATTTAAAAAGTATAATAGTAGTTATATACAAAGTTATTAATTATATATCAATTTTAAGACTTCCCGTTTAATGCACGGGTTGGTATCAATACTACTTAAAATATATAATAATAATAATAATAATAATAATAATAATAATAATAATAATAATAATAATAATAATAATAATAAAAATAATAACAACAACAACAACAATAATATACGAATTAATTCATTTATCAATTTTAATACATCTCGTGTAATAAACGAGTTACTATAACTAGTAATATATAAATCAATTTTTTAACAAATAACTTACTGTTATAGATAAAAAGAAAAAATAGATAAGTAAAATCATACGATATACACTTAAAATAAATAAATAAAACAAAGCAAGAAATGCTAGATATATAATCAGGTAAACAAGTACATGTTATTAGGTAGTCGAGTTGGGTAAACGGGTGTATCATCAAATTCTATACCTATAAAAAATGTTTGAAAGTAATCTTATACTGGATTACCCAACCCTATACTCGTCATGTGTGTGTTGAGTATCAAGTATTTTTATCGGGTTCAAATTTTATTATCATGTGTACTTCCCACTCGCCGCCGCCAGCTTTGTATCTGGTTTAATTTTAATTTATTATATGTTTAATAGATTTGGGATTCCCTCCGCTACATGTTGTATATCTTTTATAAACCTAGCCTGTGAGATTTATTATGTTTTAGTGTGTTTCATGATCATCTATATACTTCCCGCCTAACACCCGGAGTGAAAGACGACCTATTTTTTTTTAACGGCATTTATTTATTTATTTATTTTTATATTTGAAAGTATCATTGAGATATGGGGAAGAATTGGGAGAGAGCGTTAATGTTTATACAGAGCATATAGCCGGGGGATGAGTCACGTGCTCCTCATCCATTGCGTCCGTGACTTCATTTATATACCTACCATTAACCAACCGAAATACTCAAAATCCTTTCAAACACTTTCTACTCTACTACTCTACAGCCTACTCCAGTCCACTGCCACTGCAAAAAGCTTTGAAGCTTTTGCAGAACACAAATCACCATTTCTCCTTTAATCAGCTACTCTGGCTTTCCCTACAATGGACGTTTTCAGCCTACTCAAGTTCTGGAGAAATGCCGGTGCCGGTGACGGAGATTTGAGAGCTGCCGGAGACTTCGATTCCTCAATCGACGACGACGATTCGTTCTTCGATTTGGTGTTTACGAACTCAGGCGACGAGAATGACTACGATTATGGCGCATCTCCGAATGTCACTGGAGATTCGAGGCTGAGTTTCGGATTATCATCTCCTGGCGAGGTTAATTTGAAGAATCGAAGGTTGAATTCGCCTCTAGATTCAACGAAAACGAAGGCGCCTCAATCGCCCCTTCGATTGTTGAAGTTAGGGTTTCAGAATAATCACAAGTCAAAATTGGAGAAGGAAACGAGTAGCGAGATCGAAGAGGTTAAGATCGGTGCATTCCTCAACAGAGATAACAGCTTGAGACATAAATTGAGGACGGAGAAGCTTCTGGAAACTGATCAAACGCCTTCCAAGCGCTTCTCGAAGGACGCCGTTAACAAATATCTGAATATGATGAAACCGTCATACGTAAAGGCTTCAAAACGGTGTACCGAGAAATCGAGGTTATCGGAGAGATCGAACACGCCGTCGTCTTCTCCGGCATCGTCGGTGTTCTCTCCTCGAAAAGAAGAGAAAAAATCCGGTGGCCGTGGTGCGGTGTTCAGAGAGGTTCGTAAGCATTTAGGAAAGAGCCGGTCGGCGTCGGCAATCCTGCAAACGCCGGCGACTAAGAGCGATGATTCTGCATTCCAACAGCAGGATGGAATCCAAGGCGCAATTCTCCATTGCAAGAGATCATACGACTCACCATCACAAGGTAGTTTCATAAATCATACAGAAATCATAGAACTAATCATTTCTTATTAAATATGTCTGTTTCATCATAGAACTTACTTGATGTTCAAGTTATTCATCAGAATGAGGTTACTTTGTTTTCAGATTGTATCCTTCCAAGATCTGGAAGTGCTCCATTAAACAACCAGGCACGAGTTTCGATTGAAGAAGAGAAGCGAAGCAGCATATGATATGAAGGCCGGAGAAATCGGCGGGTGTGTGAATCGTGTAATTAAACCAGTCATGTGAAAACGCTATGGTAGAAATTAGAAGAAGATGAAGAAAATGTTTTGGTTTGGTTGTTTTCTGCATTGTAAAGTGTAGCTAATCTAAACTGACTTTGGGCAACCATTTCAATCTCATCATTATTATTGTTTAAACGTAGCCGGTGAAGACAATAGGTGCGTCACTACGTGTGTAAATCATGACGACATCAAGAGTAAAATGTTAGATTCCCAATTTTTAGGATTAATTACATACTCATCAATATCATTGAATCCTTGCCGAGGAGCTTTTGGCGGGGGAGGTCGGAAGGTTTTACCTTACGTAAACGGTTTGGATTCTATCTCAGACATAAACAGTTATTTGAAAATTTATTTAGGAATAGTGTAGATCAGGCGTTCTAAAAATTACATATTATTCAGTTCTTCTAAATTAGGGTATTTAGTTTAGCCTAGTGCTATAAGGATAATAGTTTGAGCCAGGGATCCTTGATGTTTAAAGTTTAAATCTGATTCAAGATGTTTTTTTAAGTGGTCCGTTTTTTTTAATATGTTTCTAGGTGAGTCAATAATAGAGTGTTAAATCTAGTATGGATAATTAATTGCAATCTTGTTTAAGAAAAGCTCACTCGAGTATTAGAGATTTGAAGATAGTTTTAAACGCCGTTCTAAAAAAAAACTTCTAAATTAGCGATGCCATATGGGTATTGAATTTGAGTAGGGGTATTCATACCGGTCCCGAATCCTTTGATATGGTATCGGTTATGGTAACAGGTTTTTGATACGACACCGGTTTGGTTTTTGTTTTTATTGATCAACAATCTCTGTCTTTGAATATCCTAAACCAACTTGGTTTCCAGAAATCTTCTCACTTGAACCATATGATCCATGTTCATTCTTTGCCAAACGAGAAAATTCTGCTTTCACTTTTCCAACATCTTTCTGTTGATAGAAGATTGTCTCATCAATATCGGTTGAATAAGAATCTTCTCATTTAAAATAACTGATTTTTCTTCTCCAGTTGACGAAGAACCAGACACAAATTTTGAAAATTTAGAGAGTTTAGATTTTGTTTTAGCTTTCTTTCCAGCTTCTTTTTCTTCTGTTTCTTTATAACATTTTCTTTAGACTTTGATTCAGAAAACTTTGAATAAAAGTTCTTCAACTTTTTTCTTCACCACATTGACAACTTCTTTAATTATAGCAGGGGGGGGGGTGGAAATGTCTTTTCGAAAACCTTTTCAAAATTCTCATCTTTACCCAAGAAACTTGTGAAAGATCGCGAATTTGTGACATTTTTTAGCAGACGATTTGCATCGATACTTGAACTTTCAGATCAGAAATATTTTGTTGTGCTTTAGATAACTCCTTTTCTATTGCAATTAACTTATTGGCAACTCGATTTGTTTCAGATTTTTGCAACCTCAAACTATCCAGCTCTTCAAATACTTCTTTCTTAAGATTGTCCTCATTTCTTTTCTGAATATCAATATTTTCATTCAGCAACTTATTCTCCCGAACCAACTCTTTTTGATCTTCCAAAAGTCTTAGATTATCATTCTAATAACCTACTGCTTTAGCAGCGAGTTCATCAGAAGTCTTGTTAAAAACATCAAGTTTAATCTTTGACTTTTCAAACAGATCATTGAAATCAGCTTCAGTCTCTTTAGCTTCTTGTTTCCACTTTTCAGGTTCTTTTGTCAATTCAACATTCATTTCAGATAACTTCTTAACTTTTTTTAACTAATTGTTCAATTTCACTTTGAAAGCTTGAATCTTTTTCAGCTAATTCATGTTAAATACTTGTCAACTGTCCCTTCAGATGTTTATCTTCAAAACTTTACTTAACTTTCTCAGATAACAAATCTTGATTCAATGATTCCAACTTCTTCTTAAATTCTTCCAACTAATCATCTTTCTTGTTACTTTTATCACTCAACAGTTCAAACTTTTTATGCATATCCATTAATCTTCTTATCTATTGTGAACAAAATTCACAAACCAATTCATAACCACTGGATTCGGATTCAAAATCACTTTGTGCAATCTTAACAGTTGCCATGAAAGCTTGATATGATTCTTCAATGAAATCAAGTTCAGAACTTGTTTCCATTATAGCATCATCAACCTGAGATTTGCATATAAAAGCAGATTCATCTGGAAGCTGTTGACTCCAGTCATATCCCTGACCAGATTTTGATACCAATGCCTTTGGACTTGAATTAGTTGTTGTTCATTTTGATGTAGAGTCATCTCCATTAGAATTTGACTTAACACCTGTTGATTTTGCACATTCACGAGCAAAATGACAAAAATTTAAACACTTAAAGCATTTTACTATTGATTTATCCAAACCAAGTTTGCCATCAGGATTTAAATGATCCATCCCTTTTCTTTTCATAAATGTATTTGCTCTTTGCACTAGCATTGCCATAGACCAATTGATATCCATCAATTCAAGATTATCTTGATCTATCTGAGCTATATCTTCTTCTAATAAATCAGAAGTTGGCAAACTACCAGTCAGAAGTCCATAATATGAAGATAGTAATCCTGAAATCAATGTCAGATGTTCATCACTTATATTAGCAGGAAATGCAGTTTGACTTGAATGATTTAGAATAGTAAAGTTGCATCCTTTTGATGAACCAAAATTTTCAGAATTTTCAGACCCATATCCAGCAAGAAATGCTGTTGACGGTGATGAATCAAAACAAAATGATTTAGATTTAGTATTAATGCTTACCGAATTCTGACCATGATATTTCTGGATTTTGCAGTTGAGCAGATGATCTGTTTGCATTCAGCATTTCCATTTCCCGAGCTTGAAGTTTGCTTGTTAAAGCATGAAATGATAATGTTGGAAATTCTTTAATAAGACATAATTCTCCCATTTCTCGAGTAATGCCTCCAGCAATTTTTCTTTCAACTCCTCTCGCTCTTGTCTATATTAACTATCTTTAGTTCGCCTATCAGATGTGAAAATCGTGAAAATTAGAGAATTGATGTTTTCCTTATCATAATGTTGAAAGTTGTCAAAATCTTTGTTCAATACCTTTCGTTTGCTCTTTTTGAACTGATCATTCCCTTCACATCTTGCAGATAAAGCATCCTATAATGGTTTAGATTTTGTACAAGTGCTGAAGTGATGTAGCGATTCTTTTGGCAACACCATGGTAAGATAACCATAAGCTTTCTTTTCAAGTTCATCACTTTTCTTTCACCAGATAAAAAATATTTTAACTCTTTTGCTTCTCCTCCAGCATCCTTTGGGCGATTGTAACCCTGTTCAATTGGAATCCACAAATCAATCTCATTTGTACTGATATAAGTTAAAAACCTTTGCTTCCAATTATGATAATCTTCTAGTTGCAACAACTTGGGAACTTTCTAACTTGTTCTAATTTCATTATCATAATTGAGCATTTCTTGCATTGTAATTTGCATAGCTGCAAATGCTCGATAATCCGACATCTTGAGATAGAATTTTTCGTATTGAAAACCTAGAATGCAAAACGGAGGTGTTAGAAGTGGAATTTGGGTGTTAAAACGGATAATACTGGCTGTAAGGCAAGTAAAAGTTTAGATTTCTTCGAGACGAGTGTTTTTGTTGGTAATGGGTCTCGTAATTCAAAACAAAACTCAAGTTACGTCAGTATTAGTGAAACCCACTATTCTGCTCAGCGAACCAAAACAATTCCAACTTCAGCGAACTAATGCCTTTCACGAACCAAGAAAGTTAACACTTAACAACTTGCGAACCGAAACTCCTTGTTCGAACCGTAAAAACTCTCAGTGAACCGGTAGGTGGTAATCTGGTATCATGAAAGAGCAAGAAACATCTCGTTCAAGTGCAGAATCAGAGTACATGGCTATGGCACAAACCACGTGTTAACTGGTCTGGGTTCGGAATCTCCTCGGCGAAATTGAGTTTAAACAAACTAAACCCATAAATTTGTGGTATGATAATGAGGCAGCCATTCGTATCACAAATAATATGGTAATTCATGAAAGGACGAAACATATCGAAATTGATTGTCATTTCACTCAGGAGAAGTTTGAAGATGGAACAATTGCAACTCCTCATGTACGAAGCGGGGAATAGCTAGCTGATGTATTCACTAAAGCCTTGCCTGGATCTAGAAACAGTTGTGTCTGTAACAAGCTGGGCATGATCAATATCTACGCTCCAGCTTGAGGGGAGTGTTTAAATATATATATGCATTTAGTATATCTGCATTTGTGGTCTAGAATGTGAGACCCCTTGTAGCCAAGTGGTTGGGTATTACTTTTCTAGGTGTAACAGTAATCTCTGGTCCTATATATATGTTTGTATATGCTATGTAAATCATCAAGTGAATACAATACTATATCAGTTCATCAAGTGAATACCAATAAAAACCCCAAAATCCATCACTCAAACCAAAGTAGGACAACATGGAATTAAGTATTTCTTTCAATGTCCTATTTTTCCTTTCTGCAACACCATTTTGTTGTAGTGTATAAGGAGCCATGACTTGATGTATTATTCTAGTAGATTGAAAATTAACCGGATCATAATACTCTCCTCCTCTATCAGTTCTAAGAGTTTAGACATTTCCTCTAATCTCTTAAAATGAATACGGCCTAATCTAGCATGTCACAACTCATATTTTCTAAAATTAGTACTAGAAACACTTGAAATCATACAAATAGATTCAAAAGTTAGACATGGAGATTCATTCATAAACGATGGAACTTCAAGATTCAACATAATTACACAAATAGCCAAAACCTACAAAGTTACCATGTTGTGACAAGATATACTTGTCACTTTCAAGTACTTGTTTAAAACCACACTTATTCAAGACGATACTAGACAACAAAATCTTTCAAATCCCGGGTATATACAACACTTAATTTAAACTTAAAGTCTTTCCAAAAGTAAAAATGACATCAACACATCCAATGCCCTTGATCGGTTCAGTTGCCACGTTTCCCATCTTCAAGATTGAGCCATCTTCGATTGGTGCAAGTTCCTTGAACCATTTTAGATCCTTGCAGACATGACTCGTAGCTCCTGAATCAACCCACCAAGCTATTTGATCATCCTGCACATAAAATCCGTCACAAATTAGTGATACATAATTATCACCCGAATTACAAATCTGATCAATTTCTGACCTTGGTTCTTTCCAGGTCCACTAGTTCCAACATCATTTCGTTTTCCCTTGCCAACACGACAATCATTCTTAAAGTGACCAGGGAGTCCACACTTCCAACACATTAACTTTGGCTTCTTGTTAAGACCATTGTCTTTGTTTAGTCCATCATTACCACCACTTTTCATAGCCCTCTTGTAACATTTTGGGTCATCCGATTTGTCAGACCCGACTCGATTTCATGTATTCGGACCTGTGATCGATAAACTATTGAGAGTTATGTTTTCTATAGTGTTTTATATCTTATTTTATGTTATTGGTTCCATTATTATGTTTATTGGTTGATTGACGGTTCGATTTGCCTCTATTATGGATTTTACGTGAACACGTCACCAGATACGTCCTAACCGGGAATTTGATCAATTTAAGCATGTATGACACTTGGGTGTGATACTAGTTAAGCATACAAGAAAATACAAGTAAGGATTGGTGGGAATTCAAGGTCTAGAGCACAATCGGTGGAAGTTCGGTAAATCCCGCGCGATTTCGATTTTAACCGGGAGATCACGTTTTTGAGTCTTAGATTTCAATTTTATCATGTTTATGAGTCTTATAATCACAAAATATATTATGGGTCATCACACACTTGATTGGATCGCAAAATGTTGATGATTTGCTTAATAGTGACAAAAACGACCCAAAATGCATTTCTGATGTTATTTTAATCAACCGTTAATCATTATGAGACATATTTTATATCATTTTAGTGGATTTTAAATATGGTTAGTGTGATAGAGGGATTAAAATAAGGAATATAGGAAAAAACGGGGGTCAAATCGGAGTTAGAACAAAGAAATTAGAGCGAAAACGGTGCGCGGCACCCCAGTGGGGCGCGGAGGTACGCGAAGAAACCCATTTCTGGGCCTCGCGTACCGCCCACCTGAAATTGCTTGAGCGTGTGGATATTCTACTTAGTCGTTATGAAATCAAAGTAAAACGAGTAGAACACAAAGAGTAAATACAAATAAGTTTTGTATTAACCACAGAGAGTTTACACAGAAACACTTAAAAATATATATCTCGGAAGCTTCAGAATTCTATTACAAGATGACTATTTATAGACCTTGAAACCAGCTGGTCCGAACCTCAAGTTCGAACCTGTTCGGCCATGTCCGAACTCCAGGTTTGGACAAGGTTCGGCCAGACCTAAACTTGCATGTCTTCGTCTTGTATTCGATACTTCACATGACGATCAGGACCATGTATCAACAAACTCCCCCTCGGCATGTGCAGTATCATCTCCTCTATTAAAACTTGTATCTTGTATCTTGAATCAAACTCTTCCTCGATCTTGACGATGAGTTCAATCTTGAATACTTGATATTGCATCGTGTGTAATCTCTTTATCAACAATCTTCAGAAGACTTGAAGTTGTGACGTTCTCTTTCCACATAGAAACCTGCCAACATAAATAATCTTGGCGCAAAACGTCTCTTTGAGACTCTAAGATAGTTTGATTTTGAAATTGATTTTGTATTTCGTGTTGATCAATCGAAACTAAATCAGAAACAAAATCTTTTTGGCTTTTAGAAACTTTATATGAAAACACACTTAAAATCTTTTTGATATTTCTGATAAGAAAAATAAATGCATTACGGAATCAGACACTATTTTAGTCTTTTGCGAGAAAGATCACAACTTGGGATCATATTGGTCATAACATGCTGAACTACACTTCAATTTCGATTATTGAAGCACATAAGCCATGCCGATTGCATATATAATTTGTCCAACTTTTAAACTCTGGCACAATCATACTCATAACATCTGGATATGTTAAAGTATTGATTAGATTTGCATTGACCAGTATACCCCACACTATCAGACATACTCAGATATGATTTTGCTTATCACATTTTATGATTTCATTTGTGATTTTAATCACATAATGATTGTAACCATGATATAGTCAACTGTGTTCCATGCAAAAAGAAATAAGAATGTTAAATCGTCTACCTTAAGGTTGATCTTTCGATACGTAGATAAGGCCTCAGATTTAACAAAATAAGAAAATAAAACAAGTTGAAATTGTATAACTCAACAACAATCAGGTCGGTACTCCCGTACACGTAGAGAAAGTCCGATGAGTTATACGAAACACCAAAGAAAATAAAGCAGAACGACAAATGAACAACAATCAGGTCGGTCTTGTGAACACGCAGAGAAAGTCCGATCGTTTGACAAAATAAAGAAAATCAAACAAGTTTAAATCTTTGCAAAATGAACACATGTATACACAGTGACTTCTCATTTTATTTTTCACATATCTTTTTCTTGATATATCGTGAGATATGCATCAAGATGTTGTCCACTAGGTCAAGCATCAGATTTAGTGTATATCACATTTGTATACTTTCTGATTTGCCAAGCCTACCTTACACATCGATCAAATGGTCTTATGGTTTTTTCATCTACTTTATCCATGAGTCAAACACTGTCAACCAATGTACCATCATTTCCCAAACATATCGGATACAATTTCTCATTTTCAATGTTTTTGGCTTTTTCAGATTTCTCCCCCTAAGACTGACAACTCTATTTATAGAGTTTCATTTTTACTATTTGAAAAACAACACACTATTTTTGCAGTTTTGTAAAAACAAACCCCCCTAAGAATGAGACGGAGTGAAAACAAAAACAAGTAATGGATCAACCAACACGAATACTGGCAGTGTAACTTTTTTTGAAAAACAAAATTTGATTTTGAAATTCAATTTAAGTTAGCACAGATATCCCATAATCAGCAATTTTTCAATCACTGAAAGGTCTTCCTGAAATACCTGCTAGACACCAAATAAACCATTAGTCGCTCTGGGATCGACCCGATTCAACAGCGTCGGGTCGCCCGGTGTGGGCCGCGGAAACAACTTTCGGTTTCCAAATTTGTAAAAGTTTTAATTTTGATCGGAACCTGAATCAGATTCAACCGACATACTCGGGTTAGACCAAGACGATTTATGGATTGATTTAATCTTTGGAGACCAGGGTTCATCAAAAATTTGACCTTTGTTATCCACAAATTTGGCAGTTTTGTAGATATATGCAGTCGTCGGACAATCAGCAGCTAGATGTCCTGGTTGATGACATACATAACAAAATCGTTCTCTAAAATTGTTTGAAAATTGTTTTGACTTTGAAAAACTAGATGAATGCTCAGAATCAAAGTTATCAAAGAAACCATCAGATGAATCATACCTAGGAGATGGACTCCCTGAAGATGACGATCTTCCAGAATAGGAAGAAACTTCCTTCTGAGATGGTAATTTCTTTGTAACATTTGCTTTAAGAACCTTTTCAGTCTTCACTGGTTTCTTAGCTTGAATCGGCTCTTCTTTTACTTGATAACCCAAACCTTTGTGTTTGAGTCCTTGAGTCTTTGAAGATTTGGAAGAAGAACATGAAGCTTCTCTTGCCTTAGCTTCGCTAGTAAATTTGGCTTTGATATCTTTCAGTTTGTTCTTCTCAATCAAACATTTTTCTTCTTCGGTGGCTGATGAAGAACTTGAAGCAACCTTATCAAAAACGTGTTCATTTTCCAAAAACACAGACGTTGAAACAAATATTGGAGCTTCACCCAAAGCCTTCTCTTTCTTCTTAGATTTGGACTTGTTCTTCTTGGGTGGAGTAGCAAACTTTGAATAATCATTCAATTCAGCTTTTGAATCAATTTGAGTAGAAGCAACTTCAATCAAATCCACTGGTTGAGGAACCGAGTGAACATCCTCCTTCTTAGAACTTTCTGAACTCTGATCCTGTTTGTATAAAAAGTTTAGCAATGTTGGTGACAGATTGCAATTCTTCACTTGCCTTTTTAACTCCAAAATTTCCAAGTTTAAATCATTAATCTTTTGTTGAGCCTCAAACACCTCTTTCTGTGACTTGATGAATTTTACGTTAAGATCATCATATGCATAAGTTTGTAACTTCCGTATCTCACATTATGCAAAAAACTCCTCAAGCACATTTTCTTTCTTCTGCTTATAGATTTCAACATCCTTAGTTAACACTTCATTCTTGTCTCGGTAAAGAACATTCTCATCTTGAAGCATAGAGATCTTATTTTAAAGCTTCTCAACAGTAACAGCAGTAGCTTCCTCATACTTTTGCTGAACTGGATAACTTTTCTCAAATAAATTCTCAAAATCTTGAGCTGCGTCTAAAGCTTCAGCTTTGGCTTTTTTACACTCTTCAGCCAATTGAATCTTTTCTTTCACCTCATCTTCGTGAACATGAATTAATTCATAGTATTTCTTTTGAAAATCTTCCAATTTTTTCTTAAGCACCACAATCTCTTCAGTTGATGTTTGACGACGTTGTTCAAAACTTGCAACCTCCTGGAGCAATTACATTTAAGACATTCAAACTCTTCAACTATTGAACTATCATAAACTTTAGGAAAATCATCTTGAACCAAATATGCACTCGAATAGGAATCAGAATCAGTCAGAATACTATCAACATCATCATGACGAGTAGTCAATGCAATTGAAATTGGAACATGATTCTTTCTAGTTGATGAATCAGCATTCTAGGCAAATTCATCTGGATGCCAAAACGTTTCTGTCACATCATTAGCAAAAGTAACAGATTTCTTCTCAACTTTATCAGCTTCATTTGAAGGATGAAAAACTAAATGGGCATGTTGACCAATTTTCAATTTAGCCTCAGTAGAACTTGGACATTCTCGTGCGAAATGACCATAATTGGAACACTTGTAACATTTCACCTTTGACTTATCCAAACCAATTTTACCATCCTGATTCAATCTCTTCTTTCCTGATCTGTTGAAAAATTTCTTCGTTCTTCGAACCAACATAGCATATTGCCAGTTCAGATCCATTTCTTCCAAATGATCATAATCAATTTGATCATAATCTTCATTTGCCATTTTAGCATTATTCACAGCACCAGTGATAATACCAAAATATGAAGATACTAATACAGACATCAAAGCATTATAATCATCGATAGTTTGAACAGACAATGCACTTTGAGTCGAAGAACTAGGAATCGAAACAGTACAACCAGCAGAAGAATAACTTGGAATTTCAGATTTACCTGCAATGAATGCTGTAAGAGGTGCAGAACTAAGAATATTAGACTTCCCATCATTCAGAGTTGAATCTTGTTACCATAATACACCGCAGGATTTTGAACTTGTTCAGGAAGTGACTTGTTACCGTTAACTCCATATCCCTTGCTTGGATTCTTTGAATCAGATCATTAAAGGACAGTTTTGAATAATCTTTATCATGAGAGATCATCATCACATAATTCTCCCATTTCTCTGGTAGAGCTTCCATGATCTTGTCTTTCTTATCAGCTTCATCTTTTGTAAGATTCACCAATTTCATTTCCCTCATTAAATGAGCAAACCTTGCAATCAGATTTGGAATTGATTCATTTTGATAATGTTTGAAACTATCAAATTCTTTTTTCAGCACCTTTTGTCGAATTTTCTTGTATTGGTCATTTCCTTCACATCTCTTCTATAAAGCATCCCACAAACTCTTTGCAGTGTAGTTACTTGAGAATTGATGTAATAATTCTATAGGCAATGCCATCGTTAAAGTACCATAGGCTTTCTTCTCAGCTTGATATGCTTTCTTTTGTTCGCCGGAAAGCTTCATTTGAAGAATTGGTTCCCCATCTTCACCCTTAGGATAGACATATTGATCAGAATATGATAACCACATATCAATATCATCCTCCAAACTTCCTCTGAACTTGAGCTTCGCCGAACTCTCGCCGAACCTGACCTTCAGACTAAAGAACAAATTCAACACCGAACTAGCTCCGAATGAGGACCGAACTCTCACCGAACTTGCTCCGATCTCTCACCGAACCAAGAAATGGCCGATCTTCGTCCGAACTTCAAGTTCGGAGCGGTTACGCCGAACTTTTCCAAACCTCAGACGAAACAAACTTCACTCGATACCATTTTCTCGATTTTCAGTGTTTTTGACTGGAATTTTCGACAGGAATTCAAGCAAACTCAATAGAAACGGATTAGGAAAGAAATTTTCACGTGAAGCACACAGTAGAAGATCAAACGAACTAAAAAATGAATGACATTTTTACAAAAACGTGAATTTTGAGTCAAAACTCCGATAAACAGTGATTTCCGACTAGTAGAGCAAACCAAATATTGTCATGAAAAATAAATATTGTCCGTCAAGAAAATAGTTAATTTCATAAAAATAAATAAATAAATATTTTGTTTTGGACTAAGTTTTAACCCTTAGGAGGATCGATCTTCTCGTACGTTATCACTCGGTCATGTCACCAACTAGTCGCGTTCCGATCGTGTCCGTTATGTCACTTTGAATTATACACATGGACTTATTATTTATCCATTTATTTATTGCCAGTGTTATGCTATCACGTTCGACGTATTCCCATTAACTCATTTAAGCCGGGGTTACAATAATGGATCTGTTGGTCTGGCAACCCACTTGGCCTGCCTCGCGTGTGGCGCCTTGTGACTGAAAGCCTAAATGCCGAGGGCTTGGGTTACGTCGACCCCCATGTGCTGTGTTTCATTTATGGTTTACTATGCTTGTGTTAATTGTTTAACATATAATCGCATGTTGTATTATTTATTATGTACGTATTTAAACCTATGATTACTCACCAACTCTTTTAGTTGATCGTATTTTCTACATGTTGCAGGTGGTGCTGTTTGATCTTGTTATCGACGCCTTAGGATTATGCATGAGACTTAGCAGACCTTTTAATAAAACTAGAACATTTATGATATGTATGAACTCGAGGTTTCGTGGCATGTTTATGTTTGACTTTGTTGGTTGTTTTATAAAAATTGGCGTGATTAAATATAACAACTTTAATATTGTTATGAGCATCTGGACAATATTAGCGCCCCTACGTAAATTCCGCCGTCGGTTGGGGTGTTACAGATTGGTATCAGAGCCACGGCTATAGGGATCTAGGTTATTAGAAACAGTTGACCTAGAATATTGCCTTAGGCGTCCTGCATGAGAACCTCATGCCTTGCATGCTTAGTTAAAATTATTTGTCCATTTTATGCCCTTAATTGTGCCTATTTTCAATCAATGCTTCGAGTCTCGTTGGTCACACATATACATACACAAATCACTAAGGCTTCCTAGCCTCTTCCTTAGAAAATGGTGCCTTACGTACAATTTAGGAAAAATGTATTTTCTCGAATTTTTAACTCTCGTCAGAATTAGGGTTTTGGTGGTAAACATGTAGTAACTAGAATGGTGGATGCGCCGGAAGTCGGGGTTTCTGTCTAGAAAAGCGTTGCGCATAAACCCAATCAACCGTTGGGCCCGGACGCTCACCTGGGACGCCCTGACGAGAGCGTTAAAACCTATTAGGCCAAAGCATGTTTTACCACTAGGGCCCGAAACTGATTAATCTCGGTTGTAGCCTCTCAATCGGGAGGTGAGAACCACTCCGAAATGATTTATCTCAATTACTCGATTTTGTGATTTCGCACGGTTATGTTTAAAATGATTTTTGGAACTATGTTGATCCGAGTCACACGACACGATTCACTAACACGCACACATACACATATGTATATGCATTTATTTATGTTCAAAACATCATGAACTCTAAATTTGTTTATCGATCACATCATTATCTAATCCCTAATCCTTGTTTCTTTCCTTCTCATAATGTCGATTCATTTCAAAGGGCGCCGTAAGGGCGATAGCGGCCGAAAAATGGCCTCGATTATCACGAAACAAATGGCCGAGGTCCTCCCGAACATTGTGGTCCAAATCCAGCAGGGTCTGAATGCTAATCCTGCCAATGTTGCTGTTGTTTCAACTTGCACCTTCAAGCACTTTAACTCATGTAACCCTCCTAAATTCAAGGGCACCGAGGGTCCTATTGGGTTACTTCAATGGTTTGAGGGGATGGAGAATACCTTCATCAACAGTGACTGTTCTGATGAGCTGAAGGTCACTCGTGCCACCATCACCCTAATCGAAAAAGTCCTTACTTGGTGGAACGGAGAGAAAAGGATCCGTGGGTCGGATGAAGCCCTAGCTTTATCTTGGGATGAACTTGAAGAAATCATGAGGGAAAAATATTGTCCTTGCAGTGAACTAAAGAAACTTGAGGATGAATTCCGGGCATTGAAACAATACAGTGGGGAAAATCAGGAGTACACTCGACAATGTCGTTCGTCTATCTGGGCCAGCAATCCTGTGACACTCGACAGTGTCGTTCGTCTCGCTGTTCGTCTGACCGATAATCATGTCAAGGCGGGTAATCTAAAAAAGAAGGAGTTCAAAGAAGGACTCGGGCGCTAAAAAGACCGAGCCCACGGTCTAGAAATAATTCAAATATGAGTCTTCTGCTGGTAAGGGTAACAAAAAGAAGCGTAAGGGGCGAAACTTTGCTGTGACTGCCACTCCTGCAGCGCCTGCTACTGCTCCTATTCCTGCTGTTCCTGTGGCTCAGTGGGCCTCAAATGGCCCTCCTCCCAAAAAGCAATATACTGGGCCTCATCCATTGTATGCTAGGTGCAACCGCCATCACCTGACCCATCTCCTTTGTTGGCAATGCACTATTTGTGGACTGCTTGGTCATAATGTTGGAAATAGAGTGTCCTGACCCGACGAATTAACGAACCCGACCGATATTGACCCGTAAGAGTTACACCCGGGTCAACGGACTATTAAATCTAATTAATTGTTAATTAGAAATAAACGAACTAAATGGTGAATTAAATAAATACTAATTATTTATTTAATTAAAACGACAAAATATATCGGTTCAAAATTACTTGGTAATTAAAAGACGGACCGATCAGTTGTTACCGGATTAACAGACTGATCGGTTGGTGGACTAAAGGAGAATCGCGACCGGGCCCAGCTCACAGGCCCCGGTCCGCGATTTAATAATAAAAGAAGGAGGGAGGAGGTGGATTGCAACACAAGTCACAAACCCTAATCCCCTCCCTCTCTCTCCCTGCGCCGAGCCCCGCCGAAGCCGGCTCTGCCGCTGCCGCCGCCGACCGCCGATCGCCGCCACCTCGTCCACCGTGATCTCTTCGCAATCTCCGATGGATCCCCGTCTTGCCAGTATCTGTGCCCGACTCGAGAGCGAAGCCGTCGCAGCCCGAGCCGAAGCCGCAGCCCGAGCCGAAGCCGAAGCCGCAGCCCGAGCCGCCGCCGCCGCCGCTGCCTCTCACGCGCCGCCGCGCGACCATCGACCGGTGGTTCTCGCGCTGCCGGCGCAGCCGAGACCACCGCGTCCGGTTCCGTCGTCGTGGCCCGCGCCGTTATACCCGCCGGGCGCCGCCACCGCACCACCTCCGATCACCGGCGATTCGATCGTCGTGGGATCCGTTCCGGTGGCCATTCCGACGGAGAAGGTTTTGTCACCACCACCGGTGGTATCCCTACCACCGCCGCCGCCACTACCGCCGCCGCCGCCCATGGCGGCCGCCGCCGATGCCGCCGTTGACGATCTATCTCGAAGGTTCTAGTCTGACGTTACTGTTCGTCCTAGCGCGAGCCCGTTGAATCCGGGTGTCTCGAGCGGTTGCTCGGATCCCGCCAAGGTATATCTAATTCATTAGATATTTAATTTTAATTATTTATTTATTTAAATAAATATATTTTTCTGTGTTTGTCGTGTCGGTGATTGATCCTGTTACAGTTGCGTCCGCGTTTTAATTCGTTTCCGCTGCCAAATTAATTTAGAATTAATTTAATTATTAAATCGGTTTTAATAAAAATTAAAATCGGTAACCCGGATCCCACTGTAAAACCCAACAGTGGTATCAGAGCCATTATCACCGCGCGCAAACCAGAACCGGTCTTCTCGTAACCGGTAGTTCGCAATTTCGACTTTAATCCAAATTGCGAATTAGAATTAATTTATTTATTTATTTTAATTCTATATATTTTATTGTGTGTTACGGCCGACCCCTCTATATTTTGTACTCATATATGAATATGTTTGGCGTGTTTTTGTTTTTCTCTGTTTGGCCCAAGTTGTTGGCCCAATTGTTTGTATTTCGTTTTGGTTTATTGGACCCGGGTTTTGGGTTTCAAAGTTGTACAAATTTAGAGCTAGTTTACTAGAAGTAGTTTTAGTAATTGTAAATTTGTATGTAACCAAATGTCGAAGACTGGACACACGCCAGAGGGATGTCGAAGCAAGTGGGAGCTGAACAGGATTCCAGATCGCACAGAGTTGCCATCTCGATCGTTCACCATTTTATTTAATTTAATTTATTTTAAATTTGTCCCTTATGATCTCGCTTGTATGGCTCGAGCGAGATCAAGACCTTATGCCGTTTAACACACAATATGCCATTCGCGACAACTTAGTAATTTAATTAGGTTAAATTAATTTACTAGTCCCGAGTGATGATAGGGTTTTATCGTTCGTGTCTGACGGTAATTAAATATTAAAAGTAATTAATATCCCTATTTGGTAATTCTTAAAACTGATAGTTCGTGCCATCCTATCTCAAGTCGAACTTGGAACGTATTTACCGGAGCATCAGTGTTGGAGTATTTCAACACCGCACTTGGTGCCGAGGGTACCTTCTAAGGTGAGGACATTGGAGTATTTCAACACCGTGTCATCACAATCGACCATTTAGGATTACTATCGCTTTAGACGTACATGTTCGTGGTGTTGGAGTATTTCAACACCGCGCCACGGATGTGTATTGCTAGAGTGGGCACGGATGAGGCTAAACGTATCGCAAAATACAATTGTATGTATATAGCGGCCTCATACCGAGAATTGTGACTTGAGTCTCACAATTGACAACCGTTGTCAGTTTGTTTACACGGCCTTGCTCCTGAGGCTCATTTGGCGGTCTCAAGTAATGTTGTCTAAACGAATTCTCATTTTCTTAAAAATAAACTTTACCAACTTATTTTTAAAGAAAAATAAACATCGAAAATACTGATTAAATTTACTTTGCTTGTTTTCAGAAGGCTAAAGAAAACTCACCTCCATTAAGTTCAATGGTACAACTCGACCCCTTCACTGAGACTGGCTTTCTCGCATGGCAGACAACCCTGAGGAACCTTTTAAGGCTCTTCGGGAAACTCTATGTCATTGACCGACCGATCGCGAGTATTCCATCTTACTTGCTAAATGAGAACTCGCGGTCTGAGCTCCAGAAGCACACTGACGATGATAAGGACGTCACTGACCTGATGTTATCTAGCATGACTCAGGATTATCGGTACAATTTCATGGGGATGTCTGCTTATGACATCATTCGTAAACTCAAGGATTTATTTGAATTGAGTCAGAGGACTGAGCGAGCTGATGCACTTTCACAATTTGTGAACTGCTCCATGGCTAACGACTCCTCTCCATACGATCATGTCATGCTGATGAAAGCGTATCGCGACAGGCTGATCAACCTTGGCTACTCCATCTCTGACGGGATGGCTCTTGATGTAGTACTCAGATCTTTGCCTGAACATTATCGTATTCTTGCGATTAATTGTTCGGCTCAGTCGATCGAGGAGGTTATTCCGTTGATACCCAACGTGAAGATCAGGACCACGCCGGACGTGCTCAAAGTTGCTAATACAAAGATCTCCAAAGCCAAGAAGGTTAAAGAAGGCAAAGGCAAGAAACCACAGGTGCAGCCTCCCGAGGAGCGCCTGTGCTATGAGTGCAACAAAATGGGACACTGGCGTCGCAACTGTCCCGTTTATCTTGCAAAGCTGAAGATGACCAAGAACCCTAATAAGGGTTGCTCATCAGGTATTTCAATAAATGTTATTGAACTTTTCACTGTTTCCTCCAATTCATGGGTATTTGATACTGGATGTGGTTATCACATTGTTAATGTTTTGCAGGAACCTGAGAAGTGGAAGAAGACAGAACGAGGCTGCATGGACCTCATCGTTGGTGACGGGAAGAGGGTCCCAGTACTTGCTGCTGGCACTTATTCTTTTTCATGCTCTTCTGGCCTTGTAGTTAATTTGATTAACTGTTTATATGCACCTGGTTTATCCAGAAACATTATTTCTGTCTCTTCATTGTTTGAACAAGGATTTCGGTATAAATTTAATGGAAATGTGATTTCTGCTTACCTTAATAATATCTTTTATTTCGAGGCTAAACCTCGACATGGTATATATGAGATAGATGTTCAAACAAACGACCAGCTCTATCATGTTTCTAAAAGAAGCAAAACTGATAGTAACGAATCCTCGTTATGGCACCATAGACTTGGTCACATAAGTAAGGCCCGCATTAAGAAGTTGCAAACTGCTGGCATTCTCGAATCCCAAGATGCAGATTCCTTCGATGAGTGCGAGTCGTGCTTATCTGGTAAATTAACCAAGTCACCCTTCACCCATACAGGTGAACGGGCCCAAGGCTTGTTAGGCATTATTCACACTGATGTGTGTGGACCCTTTCGAACCGAGACGAGAAATCGTGAACGGTACTTCGTGACTTTCATCGATGACTACAGCCGATATGCCTATGTCTATCTGATGAAACACAAACATGAAACTTTTGAAAAGTTCAAAGAGTTTCAAAACGAAGTACAAAATCAGTTAAATCGAACTATTAAAATACTTCGATCCGATAGAGGCGGAGAATACCTAAGCGCTGAATTCCTGAATCATCTAAAGGAATGTGGAATTGTTTCACAACCTACTCCACCTGGCACACCCCAGTTAAATGGCGTTAGTGAAATGAGGAATCGAACTTTGCTTAACATGGTTCGATCGATGATGTGCAGGACCTCCTTGCCACATTCCTTTTGGGGATATGCCATCTTGACCGCTGCTTGCCTAATAAATCTGGCACCGACCAAGAAAGTAGGGAAGACCCCATATGAGATATGGCATGGTTCTCTTCCTAAACTATCATACCTCAGGGTATGGGGATGTGATGCTTATGTCACCAGTGAATCTGACAATAAGCTTGATCCCCGAGGCGAAAAGGTAACTTTCGTTGGATACTATTGTAATACCGGTTATTACTTTTACCATCCTGATGCAAACACTGTTTCCATCAAAAGGAAAGGTAAATTCCTTGAGAAAGAATTCCTTACGCGAGGAACAAATAGTGATCCAGTGGATCTTGAAGAAATTCGAGATACACCTAACCCTGAAACGGTCGCTGCGTCTGACCGACAAGTTGTTGTCGCACCATCAGACCCAAACACAAGCACAAGCGTTCGTAGGAGCGAAAGAATACGATATGAGCCTGATAGATACCTTGGATATCATGAGGCCTTCGACGTTCTGTTAATAGCCGATTCTAACGATGAGCCTATTAATTACAAAGCTGCTATATCGGATCCGGAATCTGATAAATGGCTTGAAGCCATGAACGCTGAGATGCAATCCATGCGTGACAATCACGTCTGGGACTTGATTGAGCTACCCCCCGGCACACGGGCAGTAGGGAGCAAGTGGATCTTTAAAAGAAAAACTGACATGCATAGAAATGTGCAAACCTACAAGGCACGGCTTGTAGCAAAAGGTTTCACTCAAACTCAAGGGATTGACTATGATGAGACCTTTTCACCCGTTGTAATGATCAAATCGATCAAGATTCTCCTTGCCATAGCCGCATACCATGACTATGAGACATGGCAAATGGACGTTAAAACCGCCTTCCTGAACGGACAACTTGAAGAAGATGTCTATATGGTTCAGCCTGATGGTTTTGTCGATCCAGAGAATCCAAACAAGGTTTGCAAGCTAAGCAAGTCCATTTATGGACTCAAGAAAGCATCTCGAAGCTGGAATCTTCGTTTTGATCAAAAGGTCAAAGAGTTTGGTTTTGAACAAAACAAAGATGAGCCTTGTGTTTACAGAAAGGCAAGTGGGAGCGCTGTATCGTTCCTCGTACTGTACGTGGACGATATATTGATCATAGGGAACAACATACCCATGCTTAACGAAGTTAAGAAATGGCTTTCATCTTGTTTCGCTATGAAAGACCTTGGAGAAGCCGCTTACATTCTGGGAATTAAAATTCACAGAGATCGATCTAAGCGCCTTTTGGGACTCAGTCAAAGCACATACATTGATAAGATCATAGCTCGGTTCAACACGAGCAACTCCAAGAAAGGAACCGTTCCCATGACTAAGGGAACAATCTTGGACAAATCTCAAGCACCTAAAACGGAGCGCGAGATAAGCCAAATGGCATCGATCCCATTTGCCTCTGCTATTGGATCTATCATGTATGCCATGCTCTGCACACGACCGGATGTCTCGTATGCACTGAGCGTGACAAGTCGGTACCAACAGACGCCAGGACTAGCTCACTGGACGGCTGTGAAGAACATACTGAAATACTTGAGGAACACCACTGATATGTTTCTCGTATACGGGGGTGTTGATGAGGAGCTCACTGTAAGATGTTACACTGACGCTAGTTTTCAGACTGACCGAGATGACTCTCGCTCACAGTCAGGATTCGTATTCACTCTTAACGGAGGGGCTGTTTCTTGGAGAAGCTCAAAACAGCCAGTAGTAGCTGATTCTACTACTGAATCCGAATACATAGCCGCCTCAGAAGCTGCTAAAGAAGCCGTGTGGATGAAGAAGTTCATTTCCGATCTCGATGCTATGCCAAGTATTAGGCAGCCCATCGAGATGCTGTGCGATAACACAGGCGCTATAGCTCAAGCCAAAGAGCAACGGTCTCATAAGATGGCCAAGCACGTTCTGAGGAAATTCCACTACATAAGAGAAGTAGTCGACAAAAATAAAATCAAGATAAGCAAAGTACACACAGATCAAAACTTAGCTGATCCTTTTACTAAGCCTATGACTCAGGAGACTCATATACGCCACAGAGAAGCGATAGGGCTTAGATTAGCTAAAGACATGTTTTGATTCAGTATTTGGATGTATGAACACCAACAGTTATCTATATTATTCTTATTCCATCTGTTTTATGCAATAATGAATTACATAACTGTGTTCAATATTTGTACGTTTAATCCTTGGACAATAAGTTCTTGTCCTAAATGTCCGTAGTCGATTAGTTAGTGGGAGCTATACTAAAGAAAGACTATTGTGACTAGTTGAACTTTAAAGTGGTCTAACGTTCAATCTCACAGACCTCATTGGTGAATGACGTTGGACGTAACTCGCATCATGCAATGCAAACATGGAAGTCTTGCTTGCTTGATTAATGCATGCTCTAATGTATCCTTAGACCTGAGACGCATATTCGAACTCCCTTCTACTAAAGAACATTCTTTGATTGTAGCCTAACGTTGTCGCGTAACTGCCAGCCATAACGGCTACTTTTGGGAATGGCTCTGAAGTTTAGTGGGAGCTGTATGCCTCAACAAGGGATTCTGTTCTCTTGCTTCGGCAATGGTTAGACATAAAGGCGCCCTCGTTGGTTCCAAGTGATATGTGTGAGGCCTCACCCAAACTTACTGTGTGTTTGTTGGATCACTTCGAATTATATCGAGAACCAAAATCGATGAATAAAATATGGGAGTCCAAGTCCCATAATTCATCAATGTCTTATACAGAAAGGAACATATGACAATGAATGCACAAGTCATGAGTCTGCTTGATGGTCAATCAGATATACTTTGGCTGACGACTTAAAGTGTCAATATTAGTTGGTGTAGCCATGCATAGCTAGAGTGCCTCTGACTGCGCGTTCAGTCCAAGTGGGAGACTGTTGGAAATAGAGTGTCCTGACCCGACGAATTAACGAACCCGACCGATATTGACCCGTAAGAGTTACACCCGGGTCAACGGACTATTAAATCTAATTAATTGTTAATTAGAAATAAACGAACTAAATGGTGAATTAAATAAATACTAATTATTTATTTAATTAAAACGACAAAATATATCGGTTCAAAATTACTTGGCAATTAAAAGACGGACCGATCAGTTGTTACCGGATTAACAGACTGATCAGTTGGTGGACTAAAGGAGAATCGCGACCGGGCCCAGCTCACAGGCCCCGGTCCGCGATTTAATAATAAAAGAAGGAGGGAGGAGGTGGATTGAACACAAGTCACAAACCCTAATCCCCTCCCTCTCTCTCCCTACGCCGAGCCCTGCCGAAGCCGGCTCTGCCGCCGCCGCCGACCGCCGACCACCGCCACCTTGTCCACCGTGATCTCTTCGCAATCTCCGATGGATCCCCGTCTTGCCAGTATCTGTGCCCGACTCGAGAGCGAAGCCGTCGCATCCCGAGCCGAAGCCGAAGCCGCAGCCCGAGCCGCCGACGCGGCTCAAGCCGCCGCCGCTGCCTCTCACGCGCCGCCGCGCGACCATCGACCGGTGGTTCTTGCGCTGCCGGCGCAGCCGAGACCACCGCGTCCGGTTCCGTTGTCGTGGCCCGCGCCGTTATACCTGCCGGCCGCCGTCACCGCACCACCTCCGATCACCGGCGATTCGATCGTCGTGGGATCCGTTCCGGTGGCCATTCCGACGGAGAAGGTTTTGTCACCACCACCGGTGGTATCCCTACCACCGCCGCCGCCACTACCGTCGCAGCCCATGGCGGCCGCCGCCGATGCCGCCGTTGACGATCTATCTCGAAGGTTCGAGTCTGATGTTACTGTTCGTCCTAGCGCGAGCCCGTTGAATCCGGGTGTCTCGAGCGGTTGCTCGGATCCCGCCAAGGTATATCTAATTATTAAATCGGTTTTAATAAAAATTAAAATCGGTAACCCGGATCCCACTGTAAAACCTAACACATAATGCCAACAATTGTCGTCGTGCTGGTCAGGCCCAACCTTTGAGGGCTCCACCCATGGCCTAATATCTGGCCCAACCTATGATAGCCCAAGCTCTAATTTTTCAAGTTTAAGTTAGGGCTTGCTACAATTATGGGTCCACTACCCACCTTCGCAATGCATGCTCCCTCCCTCCCTGTGGTGAATTAGCTTGCTGCTAATGCTGCCTGTGGTGCCCCTACTCGTGCCTTCAACATCAATGCAAATCAGGTTCGAGTTTTGTTTATTTCTTCTATCTTATTGATCTCCATCATTTATTACCATTAACACTAACATGGTTAGTCAATGCTAATCAGGCTCAGGCGAACCAGGAAGTGGTCAATTGTATGTTTCTTATCAATAATCGTCATGCATCTATATTGTTTAAGTCTGGTGCGGACCGTAGCTTTGTATCATTAGAGTTTGAGCCTTTTATTGCTTCTCCTCGTATTATGCTTGATTCTCCATTATCTGTTGAAATTGCGGACGGTAAACCGGTTGAACTTGATTCTGTGATTCGTGACTGCAAGTTGGACTTTAAGGGTCATATTTTCCCTATCGATCCCATTCCTATGCCTTTCGGGATCTTTGATGTCATCATTGGTATGGATTGGTTATCTAAAAATCGTGCTGAGCTTGTATGCTTCGATAAAATCATTCGTATTCCTTGTCCAAATGGTTAGTTTTTGTTGATCCATGCCGATAAACCATCTGGTGGGCTTAAGCTAATGTCATGCACTAAAGCCCATAAGTACTTACGCAAGGATTATCCGGCATTCCTGGCACATATTATGGAGGTTCGAGATAAAGAAAGGGGAATTGAAGACATCCCGGTCGTGCGAAACTTTCCTGAAGTGTTTCTCGATGATATAGCGGGTCTTCCTCCCGTTCGCCAAGAGGACTTCCGTATTGATCTCATTCCAGGTGCCACTCCTGTTGCGAAGTTGCCTTATCGCCTCGCACCCTCAGAAATGCAAGAGTTGGCTAAACAACTCCAATAGCTTTCTGATAAAGGGTTCATCCATCTGAGTTCATCTCCTTGGGGAGCGCCTATTCTGTTTGTTAAGAAAAAGGATGGCTCTCTTCACATGTGCAACGATTATCATGAGCTTAATAAACTCGCGATCAAGAATCGTTATCCTTTACCTCGTATTGATGATCTCTTCGACCAACTTTAGGGTGCTTCTTGTTTTTCAAAGATCGATCTTCGTTCCGGCTATCATCAGCTTCGGGTCGCGGATAAGGATGTTCATAAAACCGCCTTCCGCACCCGTTACGGCCATTTTGAGTTCACCGTGATACCCTTCGGTTTGACAAATGCTCCGGCTATATTCATGGACCTCATGAATCGTGTTTGCAAAACTTATCTTGATAAATTCGTGATTGTATTCATCGATGACATTTTGATCTATTCAAAGTCAAAGGAAGAACATGAAACCCACATACGTCTTATGTTGGAACTTCTGAAGAAAGAACAGTTGTATGCCAAATTCTCTAAATGTGAATTTTAGCTAAATGAGGTTCAATTTTTGGGGCATATCATAAACGATAAGGGTATTCATGTTGATCCTGCTAAGATCGAGGCCGTTAAGAGCTGGTGCACCCCTGCATCACCAACTGAAGTCCGCTCGTTTCTTGGATTAGCGGGCTATTATCGGTGCTTCATTGCTAATTTCTCTCGCATAGCCGTGCCTCTTACTGCTTTAACTTAGAAAAGCCAACCATTCGAGTGGGGTCCTGCTCAGGAAAACGCTTTTCAGACACTTAAGCAAATGTTGTGTGAAGCTCCTATTCTCACACTTCCTGATGGGACGGATGATTTTGTGGTGTATTGTGACGCATCTCATCAAGGCCTTGGTTGTGTCCTCATGCAACAGGGAAAAGTAATCGCATACGGATCAAGGCAGCTTAAGAAGCACGAAAAGAATTACACGACGCATGATCTCGAGCTTGGTGCGGTCGTGGTTGCTCTAAAAATTTGGAGGCATTACCTCTACGGTACCGAGTGTGTGGTTTATACCGACCACAAAAGCCTCCAACATATCTTCAATCAGAGGGATCTCAATATGCACCAACGTCGATGGATCGAGCTCTTAAATGACTACGAATGCGAGATTCATTAGCACCCTGGGAAGGCGAATGTCGTGGCCGATGCCTTAAGTCGAAAAGAGCATCTCAAGCTGGTTCTTTTCCAGAGTTCCCATCATATGACCCATCTCAAAGCTCGTATTCTGGCAGCTCAGCGCGCAACTTTTGATGAGGGAAATTTGCATAACGAATTATCTTGTGGTGCTGAGCTTCAATTTGAGACCAATCCTAATGGTCTTCTTTACTTCTTGGATCGTCTCTGGATTCCCGATCGAGACGATCTTCGAGCGATCATCATGAACGAGGCGCATAAGTCTCGTTATTCCATCCATCCTGGATCTGATAAAATGTACCTTGATCTACGTAAACTCTATTGGTGGCCCGGCATGAAGAAGGACATAGCGCTTTATGTGGCGAAGTGCCTTACTTGTTCCAAAGTCAAGGCCGAGCACAAGCGACCTGCCGTTCTACTTGAGCAGCCTTTGATTCCCGTGTTAAAGTGCGAGAACATCGCAATGGACTTCATTACAAAACTTCTGCGAACTTCTAAGGGATGTGATACTATATGGGTTATCGTTGATCGTTTAGCCAAATCTGCTCATTTCCTCCCGATCATGGAGACCGATGGAGCCTCGATATTGGCTCAAATCTTCCTTAAGGAGATTGTGTGTCGCCATGGCACTCCTTTGAGTATTATCTCTGATCGCGATGCTCGTTTTATGTCGCATTTCTGGCAGTCCCTCCATGCTTCTCACTACGTCAAAATTCACCTTTGGCCACGGAAAAAAACCGTGACAAAAGGTGTTTGGTCACGGTTTTTTTTCCGATTCCAACCGACACCATAGGTGCCGTGACCATATGTACCCTACGGCCACGTTACAATATCAGTGGCTGAAGCCACCTACAAGCGTGGCTAAAGGGTACCAATATTTGTTGTTGTAATCAAACAATTCTTCAGAAAAGCGTGGCGAAAGGGTCCCAACGGCCACATGTGTTTTTTTAACGTGGCCTTTGGTATTTTATGGTCACGTATATTCGTGTTTTAGCCACATACATTATAAAAATATGTGGCCAAAGGGTTGCTGAAATCATACATTTTGTCACAGTACGCGTGGCCAAAGGATGGCAACGGCCACGTTAAAATATCAAAAGCGTGGCCTTTGGTATTATATGGTCACGTATATTTGTGTTTTAGCCACATATGTTATAAAAAAACGTGGCCAAATGGGTTGCTGAAATTATAATTTTTGTCCCAATACGCGTGGCCAAAGGGTGGCAACCGCCACGTTAAAATATGAATAGCGTGGCCTTTGGTATTATATGGTCACGTATATTTGTGTTTTAGCCACATATGATATGAAAAAACGTGGCCAAATGGGTTGCGAAATCATAAATTTTGTCCCAATAAGCGTGGCCAAAGGGTGGCAACGGCCACATTAAAATATAAAAAGCGTGGCCTTTGGTATTATATGGTCACGTATATTTGTGTTTTAGCGACATATATTTGGAAAAAAAAAGTGGCTAAAGGGTAGTTGAAATCAGATATTTTGTCCCAATACGCGTGGCCAAATGGTGGCAACGACCACGTTAAGATATAAAAAGCGTGACCTTTGGTATTATATGGTCACGTATATTTGTGTTTTAGCCACATATAATTGGAGAAAAAAAAGTGGCTAAAAGGTAGTTGAAATCAGATAATTTGTCCCAATAAGCGTGGCCAAATGGTGGCAACGGCCACGTTAAAATATAAAAAGTGTGGCCTTTGGTATTATATATATGGTCACATATATTTTCTTAATTACAATTAATTATATATTAATTAATTAGTATTGAGAAACCTTAAAAATCATATATTATAATTAAAAATTAATGTACATACACTAATCATGACGCTGTTCAAAAAGATAACATACGACACTAATCTAAGTTTAATTTCTATAATAATTAATTATAATTTCTTGTCCGTGCTGATCAGCTGCTTCTGCTGGTGCCGTGTGATTTTTCTATTTATCGCATTTTGATTCTTCAGCTGGTTTGGTGTTACGTACAGTACTTTCGGCATCTTTTTTCGATCATTATTTACCTGGAAACATGACAAATAAAACCGATCAGATATATATAATATATATATAAAGTTAATTAATTAGCGGATACGATTAATTAATGTAGTAATTACCTGTGGTTGTTCCAATACTTTTTGCACCGTAGAATGATCAACCGGCTGTGATCTATCTGACTTGTTATTAGAATGAAGGATCATTCGGTTCATCGGCCATGCAATAATATATTTATTTTCAACCTCCGAAAGCGTTGTTTTATCATCTACTGGGAATGGTAAAAATGTTGCACCCTTTTTGACCTGATAAACTCTAATTCTACGGCAACCAGGAGCTAATGGACTTCCATGAATCTTCTCATCTTTTTCTTTTGGTAATAATTCAGCCATTCCCACGACGTTCAGTGGATCCCCCTCCATGTGCAACGTCGCAGTTTGGCTCCCCTGATCAGACGTGACATAATAATAATAATAATAATAATATTAATTATAGCATATATATAAACAATTAATTAATTAAAGTAAAAAATAGAATACAAAAATTGTGGTATATACTAATCTATATACCTCTTGGATTACTGGCTGCGGATCGATAGCAGCTGCAATGGCATCATAATTATTTGGTTTTTCCAACTGATGATCACTCTTCTTAGGAGGTACTTTACGAGCTGCAGGTTTTGCATGTCTCTTATTCTTTTCCTAAATTGACACCATGTAATTAACTGATTAGTAACATATATATTAATTAACGATAACGTCAAAGCGATTTGTTAAATTTCTAAATTAATTATATATATATATATACCACTTCCTGCTCTGATGCCCCAGCAGCACTGGCTGCAGCAGCTGCTGCTTCTGTCATTTTTCTCTTTCTCACCTAAAGACAGCATCAGCATTTAATTAAATGATCATATAGCAATTAGTTATAAGGGAAGTACACAACTGTGTAAATTAAAATAGTTACCCTTTCCTTTTGCGACGCTGTTGTAGATGGAGGAGTGTGTTGTGATAGAGTCGCAGAAGAGACCTACAATTCAATTAATTAATAAAATCATATCGATCATAACCGGCTAAACATTAGTTAACTATCCTGATGAACTTTAACTATCCTGATGAACTTATCATAGCCGGCACAGTTAATTATTGATTATATTCCGGAACAACTCTAACTATCCCGATGAACTTTAACTATCATGATGAACTTTACCTATACTGCTGAACTTTAACTATCCGGATGAACTATAACCAACACGGTGAACTATAACTAGGGACGCATGTTCATCCAGATGAACTAGCTAGAATCTTCCGGATCAACTCTAACTATCCCGATGAACTCTAACTATCCTCATGAACTTTTTACTATCCTGATGAACCTTACCTATCTTGAGGAACTTTAACTATCCGGATGAACTCTAACTATCCGGATGAACTATAAGTAGAGACGCATGTTCATCCAGATGAACTAGAATCTTCCAGATCAACTCAAATTCAGAACTGTTTCAAATCCGTACCTTATCGGCCGACCTTTGAGCTGATTTTGATTGAGTAGATTGTTTTCGCGATGTATTGTGCGCAGAATTGATCATGTCCTACGTACAATTAGTTAATTAATTAATATAATTATATATATATATATATATATATAGTTTGTCCCTTACAGAATTTACCGCTTTATGAACTTGTTTATCTTGAATCACAGACTCCATAACCGCCATAAGCTTATCAATTCTCTCATCCTGTGATTTAACCATATCAGTGAGGCGCTCAACCTCTTGATCCTTTTTCTCACGCAGCTGTCTTTCATTTTTTAGTTCCGCCTCAAGTTTTTCGATCCGTTCTTTTGATCGCCCTTTTGTAGCACCCTGCCAATATCCACGAGAAGTCACTCCATACCCAATACCTTTTACGTATCCACCCCTTTCCTTGCCAAGGACCAATGTCAGGGCATCCGTTCCCGGTTCTACGGTCACAGATCCCGCATTTATCTTTGTTTCATTCTCGGCCTGCAGTAATATAATTTAGTTAATTTAATGAGGTGCTGTTAATTTTTAACATGTGAATAATTAGGTATATATATAGCAATTAAACTTACTATATCATCTGCTATGCCCTTCACCACAGGCGTTTTGTATTCCCCCTCTTTATTTACCCTTTCTTTCCTCCACATAAACGATCGAGAGGGGAATTCATCAGCTGCTATTTCTTTGTTTTGTACCTTGTATTATAATAATAATATATATCAGACTTGAAACATACATTGCACGTTCTTAACCATGACTGGGTGTAACACACTTAGCTTATTACCAGTTTTTCTCTCAGAAAGACGTATCCTCCCCGCCCCATTGAATGATCATAAGTATAATTTGCTCGAACCTCTTTTCCAATCTTTGACGCAGCCTTTCCAACAGAACAGTAGGATATATAATTATAATCTCATTAATTAACACTTATTAGCTTACTTAATGAAATCTGCAGTTTGAATTGAATAAAAACCTCGAATTCTTCAGATCTTGTATATGCTACAAATCTGTCCCAGTCTTCTTTTTTCACAATAGTGCGATACATCTTTGGAACTTTCTCAAGCACGGTGGGTTTTGCTAGGTTGGGACGAATGTGTTTTTCCAACATATTTCTTCTAAAACTCCTTAGCAACCCACCAAGCCGTACCATTGTAGCTCCCCTTCGACAGTCATCAATTTTGAAATATTTCTATAAAAATAACATATGACAGGATATTTTAGTCACATGGAATTCAATAACAAACCTAATATGAGAAAATGTTTAATCTGTTTCATAACCTGAATCGCTGCCCACATTTTGTTCTTGTCCTCTTTTGGCACCTTCCTCCATTCTAGATACCTCAATCCAACCCCTGCCCTTACAATGTCTCCCATAAAACTCGAAAATTTTGCTCTATGGACCCCGCCAACCCTTCCCAGCGCATCAAATGTTAGTGGCCATTTTTCCTCACCATTTTTCTAAAATCTGGCACGCCACTGTACCAACCGCGTCATCCCCTCTTGTTTGCTTGGGGAGCAGAGGCTTCCACATTCTCATTGTCGACTACTTGGGTATCAACTTGGGCATCATTTTCGACTTGGGCATCAATGTTTTCCATGTCCTCTTCACCCGAATAATCGTCAATATTATCCATTTCCTCTTCATTATCCGAATAATCGGCATTGTTATACATTCCATCTTCTTCCGAATAATATTCATTGTCATGTGCTTCACCTTCAATGTCCATTGTTAAATCAGATGAATCCTGTAGATAACAGTGAAATAAATAGAGAATTAATGAAATAAATGCGATGGAATAATTAAGATGAAATAATTGAGATGAAAATGATCTACTGAAGATGACAGTGAAATTAATATATACTGACGGGAATTAGGTAGTGATCTTCTGAAGATGATAGTGTGATGAATCCGGAACTGATCAATCAATTAGGTAGATGAACTTTTAGTGATATGGAAGAAGAGAGTAATGAATCGTTTTGGTGATAAAATTTTGGTTAGAGGGAATTGAATAGGAACTGATCAATGAATTTTGGGAAATTTGAAAAATGGTGGGAAGTAATTTGGGGATTAATAGGATCGATCCGGGTGAAAACATCTCAGCTAATAAGGTCGTGACAGCATTTATCGGATTTAATATAAACTCAATTAATACGATTTGCGTTAATATTTATCTTGATTTTTAAAGAGTTAACATGGACTCAAAAAGTTAAAACCACCAAACCACAGGGACGCAAATCGTATTTAACTTTATTTTAAACATACCTTTAAAATGATCTTTAAATGTAAAATGGAATACTAAGCAATAAATTTAATGATAATTGTATCCTAAAATGACCCTCATTGCCCCTAAACACACCTTATTGGGCCGTCATTGGTCCTAACCATGCTTATTGGTTACATACACACCTTACTGGGACTCATTGGTCCCAACTGGCCCTCGTTTCCCCTAAACACACCTTATTGGCTCTCATTGGTCCTAAACACAACTTATTTGTTACATACACACCTTATTGGGCCATCATTGGTCCTAAACATGCATATTGGTTACATACACACCTTATTGGGACTAATTGGTCCCAACTGGCCCTCGTTTCCCCTAAACACACCTTATTGGGACTCATTGGTCTTAAACATGCTTATTGGTTACATACACACCTTATTGGGCCATAATTGGTCCTAAACATGCTTATTGGTTACATACACACCTTATTGGGACTAATTGGTCCCAACTGGCCCTCGTTTCCCCTAAACACACCTTATTGGGACTCATTGGTCTTAAACATGATTATTGGTTACATACACACCTTATTGGGCCATCATTGGTCCTAAACATGCCTATTGGTTACATACACACCTTATTACTCATTGGTCCCAACTGACCCTCATTTCCCCTAAACACACCCTACTGGGACTCATTGGTCCCAACTGGCCCTCGTTTCCCCTAAACACACCTTATTAGGACTCATTGGTCCTAAACATGCTTATTGGTTACATACACACCTTATTGGGCCATCATTGGTCCTAAACATGCCTATTGGTTACATACACACCTTATTACTCATTGGTCCCAACTGACCCTCATTTCCCCTAAACACACCCTACTGGGACTCATTGGTCCCAACTGGCCCTCGTTTCCCCTAAACACACCTTATTGGGTCTCATTGGTCCTAAACACAACTTATTTGTTACATACACACCTTATTGGGCCATCATTGGTCCTAAACATGCTTATTGGTTACATACACACCTTACTGGGACTCATTGGTCCCAACTGGCCCTCGTTTCCCCTAAACACACCTTATTGGGTCTCATTGGTCCTAAACACAACTTATTTGTTACATACACACCTTATTGGGCCATCATTGGTCCTAAACATGCGTATTGGTTACATACACACCTTACTGGGACTAATTGGTCCCAACTGGCCCTCGTTTCCCCTAAACACACCTTATTGGGTTTTATTGGTCCTAAACACAACTTATTTGTTACATACACACCTTATTGGGCCATCATTGGTCCTAAACATGCTTATTGGTTACATACACACCTTACTGGGACTCATTGGTCCCAACAGGCCCTTGTTTCCCCTAAACACACCTTATTGGGTCTCATTGGTCATAAACACAACTTATTTGTTACATACACCTTATTGGGCCATCATTGGTCCTAAACATGCTTATTGGTTACATACACACCTTATTGGGACTCATTGGTCCCAACTGACCCTCGTTTCCCTTAAACACACCTTACTGGGGACTCAATATTGGTCCCAACTGACCCTCGTTTCCCCTAAACACACCTTATTGGGTCTCATTGGTCCTCAACACAACTTATTGGTTACATACACACCTTATTGGGCCATCATTGGTCCTAAACATGCTTATTGGTTACATACACACCTTACTGGGACTCATTGGTCTCAACTGACCCTCGTTTCCCCTAAACACACCTTATTGGGTCTCATTGGTCCTCAACACAACTTATTGGTTACATACACACCTTATTGGGACTCATTGGTCCTAAACACATCAAATTGACCCATTTGACCCCAAATTGACCCATTATTTAATTTTTATCTTAAATCTTTTTATATAATTTATTTAGAATTATAATTCCCCAAAATTTAAGGGGGCGTTTAGTTGTGGAAAACAGGGGGTGTTTTCCATTTCTGTTTTCCAAAAAAATAAGGGAAACATAAAATAGTGTTTTCTAAATTTTAACTAAAAATGGAAAACACTTTTTTTACTGTTTTCTAGGAAAACAGAAAATAGTGTTTTCTAAATTTTAACTAAAAATGGAAAACACCTTTTTTACTGTTTTCTGTTTTCTATTTTCGTTTTCCAAATATATACAAAAGAAAATGGGCGTTCATTTTCTAGGGTTTATACGCACAACCGCTCGACCTCTCCTCCGTTACCTCCGTCGCCGTCTGCTCCAACGCATCGTCGACGGAAATCTAATGTAATGCAGAGATAGAAAACAGTTGATTTGAACATGAAAATTCCATGTTTCAATAGGAAATGGGCGTTCTGTTTTTTGTGTTTAGGGTTTTTGATCGTCTCTGCATCAGTTTTTGATCGAATTGCAATTGTTGATCGTCTCTGTTTTCGAGGATTAGGGTTTTTGTTTAACAGATTGATTTAATAAACAAAAATAGATAAACAAGTATATAACAAAAAGTGGATTTCATACTACTGATTCCAATTCCATACACAAAATTGTTTCCTAATTTACATGTTCATTCCTAAAAAAAAAAAACAGAGCAGTTGCATGTTGAGGGTCACGGGAACCTAGATTCCATCTCCTCCATCAACTCCAAATGCCTACTCATTGCTTCTTGCCTCTGTTGAACCAACATTTGAAGCCTGGCATCGGAGACGCGTATCTCTGTTAGATTTTCGATTGCTTGGAAATTACAGAAAGCGTGTTATCACTTTCGGATTGAATATTTCGAGGGTTCACTCGTAAATAAAAATCGGATACGATCTGGAAACGACCCATGAATATTTCGAATTTTGAATGAGAAATCGAACCAGAGAATTTTTAGAAGATGAAGTCATCGATCAGTTTCAACAACAGGAGCGTATATGCAGTTTTTCGATAACTGCATATACCCAATTTACACTACCAGTCCCTCGACCAGTCCCAGCCAGGGGCTCTGCCCCTTGGACCCCGCCAGGGGCTGCCGCCCCTTGGACCCCGCTATCGGGGGCTGCCGCCCCCGAACCCCCGCTAACTCCATCGATACGAGTGTACACTACCCCGCACCACCGAACCCGATCAATATAAGCTAGAGGACAAATCGATCCATAGTTAACCCAATTACACTAAAATACTAACAATCTCTTTTACCAGAAAAGTAGCCATCTGGTATCTTGGTGGCTCTGTAAGTACCTGGTTGAGCAGGGCCAACCCGTCTAAGATACTCTGTCTCTCTGCCCCGATAATCACCTCGTACCTGTCCAGGGTAGCAACAATCTTTATCTGTAAATAATGTTCAACTAATTCTTTCAAGCTTGCCATTTTTAGAAGGATTTGAGTGTTTTGAGAAAGGGTTTGTTAAGGATTTTGAGAAAAGGTTTGATAAGGATTTTGAAAAGGGTTTGATGTTGGAGGTGAGAAGTTTCTCATTACTGATCAAGTGGTATGGTTATATGTGCAAATCACTTGAGTATGCGTCTTATCAGATGTGTAATCACTAGAGTATACCATAGGTCTTATTTGATTAATTTCAAAATTACCCACTGAGTTCATGAGGACTGCACATTATAATTGTTGGACTTTTGGTTATCCTACAAAAATTATTTTCACACGTTCTCCAAGTTAATTAATTAAACTGAAATTCCTACACGATATCAAAAAACCACTAATATTTTAATCACACGATCTGAAATTATCCGAAATTACTGTCACACGATCTCAAAAATCAAACTAACAAGTCAAAATTAAACGAAGAAAGTCAAAATTACCCACTGAGTTCATGAGGATTGAGGGAAGATGAACTAGAGTTCTTCAGGATTATAAAGAGTTATTCAGTAATAGAACCGGATGAACTAGAGTTCCTCAGGATCAAGAGTAATTTTCATTTTAATTTATTTAAATATGATTCTAACTGGGCCCGCTAAATTTTAAAAGAGGCGGGGTAAATTAGAGCGAACTCAATTGAAAATTTCACATATCAATCGACAGAATTTTCCCTCCGTCCTATTACTTCTCCAGTAAACAGGTTCACAGTAAAGATTATTGAAAAGGATTTTTAGTATTGATCGTTTTTAATCATCTTAATTTGTTGTTGTATCTGTTAGCAAAACAAACATGGATAAGTCTTGGATGAAAACCAGTAGAACCACGCAATCATATGCCGATGGAGTTAAATCATTCTTATTGTTTGCAGTTACCAATTTGGAGAGTAATGAAATTCCATGTCCCTGTGTTAATTGTCTAAACCATTACTCTTTTAAGGCTGATGATGTAGAATTTCATTTGTTTTCAAAGGGATTCGATCAGACTTATAGAAGATGGGATAAACATGGAGAGATAGACGAGCCCGCAGGAGAGGAGCTTCACACGGAATCATTTTTCGATTCCGGAGTTCCATTGGATGCAGCCGAAACAATAAAAATGGTCAGAGCTACTGAAGAAAATTTCGATGAGGACCATGAGAAGTTTCAAGAACGACTCATGGATGCTGAGAAGCCTCTGTATGAAGGATGCCATACCTTCACAAAGTTATCTGCCTTGGTTCATCTACTGAACTTGAAGACTAAGCATGGAGGATCAGATAAATTTTTTAATGAACTTTTAGTTTTGCTGAAACAGATGCTACCTGAAGGTAATAAGATTGTGAAGAATACATATGAGGCCAAGAAGATTTTGAAGTCAATGGGTGCCGGGTACACCAAGATACATGTGTGTATCAATGATTGTATTCTGTACAGGAAGGAGAACAAGGACCTAACTGTATGTCCAACTTGTGGTGAGTCCAGGTGGAAGGTGGATGAGAGGACTAAGAAACTATACGACAATACTCCTGCAAAGGTAATGTGGTATTTCCCCATCATTCCAAGATTGAAACGACTGTTTCAAGTGAAAACCACAACGGAGGATCTAAGATGGCATGCCACCAGTTCCAAAACACCCGGTGTGTTACGACACCCATCTGATTCACCGGCATGGAAAGCCATCGATGACAAATATCCCGAAATCGCTGACGATCCTAGAAGTCTTCGTCTTGGCATTTCAACTGATGGGGTCGACGTAAATAGAGGTAACAGAAATTACAGTGTGTGGCCGGTTCTATCTGTCATTTACAACCTTCCACCATGTTTGTGTATGAAAAGAAAGTTCATCATGCTTTCGTTATTAATATCGGGAGCGCCTGGAAACGATATTGATGTGTTTTTGGAACCATTAATTGATGACTTAGAGCTGTTATTCGAGGCAGGTGTGGAAACATATGATGCGTATGCGCAAGAACAGTTTACTTTGCGTGCAGTTGTTTTATGGACGATTAATGACTACCCTGCAATTGGTACACTTTGTGGTTGCCCGTACAGTGGATTCCGTGGTTGTGTGGTATGTCGGGAAGAAACTAAATGCATTAGGCTTCCTTTCTCAGCCAAGCAGTGTTATGCTGGTCACAGAAGATATCTACCATATACGCATGCCTTCCGAAAGCAAACAGAGGCCTTCAATGGTAAACAAGAGTTGGAAGTTGCTGCTGATCCTATGACCGGAGAACAGATATACAACGAAGTTCAACAGATCAGGAACAAATGGGGAAAGGGATTAAGGTGTACTGATTCAGAAATCCCAGAGACCTCAACCGGAAGAGGGGGGAAGATTGATAAGAGAAAAATAAAGAACAAAGAGAAGCCACCATATTGGAAGAAATTCAATATATGGTTTCGAAGACTTAGATACTGGAGGCATAATAGTGTCCAACATTGCATTGATTTCATGCATATTGAAAAGAATGTGGCTGAGAGTCTTGTTGGAACTCTGCTCAACCTTCCCGGGAAGACGAAGGATGGACTGAATGCGAGAAAGGATCTGAACTTTTTGGGGTTAAGACCAGAGTTGCAGCCTACACAGAACAAGAACAACATAGTACTTCCTGCAGCGTCTTACACGTTACAAAAAGATGAAAAGGAAAAGTTTTGTGACACGTTGTATAACTTGAAGGTTCCACAAGGCTATTGTTCTAACTTTTCTAGTTTGGTTAGTCTAAAGGACAAGAAACTTGTGGGGCTCAAGTCACATGACTATCATATGCTGATGCAACAGTTTCTGCCAATTGCAATTCGGTCAGTCATGCCTGAACCGACAAGATATGCTATTATAAGGCTCTGTTTTTTTTTTTCAAATCAATATGCAGCAAAGAGATCAACGTCGAAGAGCTAGACAAATTGCAAGCAGATCTTTGTGTCACACTATGCCTGCTTGAGAAATATTTCCCGCCATCATTTTTTGATGTTATGCTTCATTTGACGGTGCACCTTACTAGGGAGGTAAAATTATGTGGCCCAATATGCTTTCGATGGATGTATCCATTTGAAAGGTGTATGAAGGTAATTAAGGGCCACGTGAGAAACAAAACTTATCCAGAAGGGTGCATTGCTGAGGAGAACATTGTAGAAGAAACGATTGAGTTTCTCAGCGAATACCAAAAAAACATCTCAACTATTGGTGTTCCAACTAAAAAGCATAGCAGTGCGGATGGAAGTCCTGGGTCAGCTGGTAGATCAGTTGAAGTCTCTCCAGAGCTCCTATCGAAAGCGCATTTATTTGTGTTGCTAAATACGCCTGAAATTGAGCATTATATCGAGTAAGTAATTTAGATTATTAACCTTTTTTTATCTGTTTAATTAATTATAAACTTTTATAGATAACTTCAATTCATGTAATTGCAGAGAACACATGAAATTTTTGGAAAAAGGAACATCCTGGTAGTAGACTAAATAACCTGACTAAGAAGCAGAGCACAACATTTGGTAAATGGTTACGCAACAAGGTCAGCTAAATTTGCTTATTGCTTTAATTCCGGATGAACTGTAACTTTCCTGAACAACTGACCTGAGTTGTCCGGAACAACTCTATTTTCTATCCGGATGAACTATAACCTTCCTGGTGAACTGAAACTATTTTCTTATAGTTTTAATTCCGGATGAACTGTAACTTTCCGGAACAACTGACCTGAGTTGCCCGGAATAACTCTATTTTCTATCCGGATGAACTATAACCTTCCTGGTGAACTGAAACTATTTTTCTTATAGTTTTAATTCCGGATGAACTGTAACTTTCCGGAACAACTGACCTGAGTTGTCCGGAATAACTCTATTTTCTATCCGGATGAACTATAACCTTCCTGGTGAACTGAAACTATTTTTCTTATAGTTTTAATTCCGGATGAACTGTAACTTTCCGGAACAACTGACCTGAGTTGTCCGGAACAACTTTATTTTATTTTTGGAAGAGCTATAATCTTCCTATTCCTAATGAACTCTCCTGATGAACCTACTATGAATTTCAGGTTGAAAAGGAGATGGCGGAGTCCCCAGAAACTATATCAGAGACCGTTAGGTGGATTTCACATGGTCCGCACAGAAGCGTGAGGAAATATGAAGTATATGACATCAATGGCTATTCATTTCGTACAAAATTTCGAGACGGTAGGGTTTACCAGAACATCGGGGTTGGTGTAGAGGTAAATGACATGCACATCTCTAACGAGGTCTTAACCTATGGAAAAAAAAACCTTACTATGGGGTTTTAAAAGAGATATGGCTACTAGATTACCATATTAAAACCATCCCTCTATTTATGTGCGACTGGGTTGAGAATACACAGGGGGTCAAAAAAGATAGTCTTGGTTACACTTTGGTCAACCTTAAAAGACTAGGTCACAAGGAGGACCCGTTCATTTTCGCGTCACAAGCACAACAGTTGTTTTACGTCAAAGACCAGCTGGATAAAAAACTGCATATTGTCTTTATGACACCTCCCAGAAATTACAGAGATTATTATGAAGACGATGCCAATGAAGAATTTAGTACGGTAGTTTTTCCGCACAACGATAATGTATTGCCATCCGTAGATGCACGTCACAATGTTTACCATAGAGCTGACTGTACTGGAATGATATTACGAAAAACCACCGATTAATTGATCATCATAATGTTTTTGAATCATAGCAAACTACAGTATCAACAATATTTGTTTTTTTTCTTATGTATTCTGGAATATATATTATGGATCTTAATTTTGAGTCAAGTGTTTCCTTTTTTTGATTGTGCCTGCAGGTCTCCTCTCTTTGACCAAACCAGAGTCAATAAAAGTCAAAAATAAACAAACAAAATCAACTGCTGCTTTAACAAACACAATTACATACATAATCCAAAGGTTATTTTTCCATTAATACATTGATCTATAAAATTACAACTGAAAAACTACTAACTTAAAATGGAGAAGAAGTGGCTGAAGAAAAATCCCTCTTTGCTTTCTCACAAGCACTTGCTTCTGATCAAGTGAAAAGAGAGAACAAGTCCCTCTTTGCTTTCTCACATGCACTTGCTTCTGATCAACTGAAAATGGTGAAGAAGTGGCGAAGAGAAATCGGGTTCATGGGGCCAAAAGGGAGAGAAGCACCTGAAGAATACATGTGCCCTTACTGCTGACTGTTATAAAATTACACAATAACTTAAAATCTGCTCGTAGTAAAGCATTTGTATGAACCATTAGAGACTCCTCGTCTCCATGGTTTCCACAATAACTTAAAATCTGCTCGCAGGAGATACAGAGTGCAATCTTTCCCTGCACAAGATAAAATTACCAAATCTGAGACGAAAATTTCAATCGAATTGGACGAAAATTTCCCTGCACATGATAACTTACCGTTTTCCACATACGGATGATGCCAATTCCACATTTTTTGCCGTCGATGATGGACGAAAAACAGAGAGAGAAAGACTGGGAGAAAAGGGTCATGGTGGAGATGATGATGAAAACTGATACAGAGATAGTATATATCGATACTCTAGGGGCGTGGTAGATGGAGATTTGAAAGATAAAGTAAATGAAAAAGTAAATGAAATAATCATGATTACAAGCGCCGTCGACTGTTGGTACACTTTTAGCCACCTAAAATTAATATACCGTGACCATTTGTCATAATTTGTCACGCAACCAATGTTTTAATATGAGTGGCCATATCACAAGATAATCAAACATGATAAACATATATTATAACCATCATATATATATTATAACTACTAATATCATAACTAAATAAACATATAAAATATTGTTCTTAATTTGTTCATAATTAAACATAAACATCCATTAATTAATAATCCGGATCACTGCAATCTTCGGATATGTATGATCCTGATGAACTTGCATCGTCATCATCATGATCATCATCATCATCATCATCTTCTTCTTCTTCATCTTCTTCATCTGCTTCATCTGCTTCTTCATGATCTTCTTCATCATCTTCTTCATCTTCATCTTCTTCATCTTCTTCTTCGGGTTCATTGAATTTTGTATCAAGGACACGAAATAATTTCGCTGTCTCAACATGGTAGGCAAAACAATCTGGAATCTTCTGCGCATATAGTTGCTTCAGGATGTTCTCATCGTTGTGTTTAATCACAGATTTGTGGGACTTGAAGGATCTTCTTCTCCTGTTACTGTAAACCAAAAAAATACGGTTATGCTTCACATACCAGTAATTAAGGGAGCGTTGATTATCGGCCATTTGATACAATAATTGGTGTAAACGAATTGGTGTAGAGAATTTGAGAGAATTGGTGTAGAGAATTTGAGATCAAGAAAGGGATGGCGGTAAAAAGGAAAATAACAATGATGATGATATATAGGGTAGCAGATTTTAACCCGCTCGAATTAATGGTACAATTGAAAAAAGCGCGTTGTTTTAGAGGGAAACAAATCTTCTATTTTTCGCCACGCGTTTAATATTTTACCGTGACCATAAAATAAATTTTTGTCACTCACAACCTACCATTTAGTCACGGTTAATATATGTGGCATAGGTAATAGATTTTTGTCACTCACAACCTACCGTGACCATTAGTCATCTAATATTTGGTCACACAACCTAATAACAGTGGCCATATGTACTAGCTTTTAGCCACATAACTAAGTAAAAAGCGTGGCCATTGCTCACATTTAGCCACGCATAAATAGTTTTGTTTTCTTTTAATTTACTAAGTAATAAAATCTACTCTTCCGTCACACAACATTATTTAAGCGTGGCCATACATTCCTTTTTGGTCACACGAATAAAAAATCATAAAAATTCCGTGGCCGTTTGGTGCATTTCGCCACTCTTTTTTAAGTGTGACAAATAAGGGCCACATGTTTTTGTAAAACAGTGGCTAAAGCCACTGCACCTGATTGTTGTTGTCACATAAACAAAAAAATACGTGGCTAAAAGGGTCCAAAGGCTATATATTTGGCCACGGGTACAAAATATGTGTGGCTAAAACGAGAATTTCTTACCTTTGGCCACGCTTTTTTCAAAACAGTGGCTATGCGTTATCAAAAAAACCGTGGCCAAAGCCACTTTTTGACGTAGTGTCTTTAGGGACACAGCTAGATTTCAGCATTGCCTACCATCCTCAGACTGATGGTCAATCTGAGCGCACCATTCAGACTCTTGAGTACATGCTTCGGGCGTGCGTCATTGATTATGGTGGGAGTTGGAGTTCATTTTTGCCCTTGATCGAGTTCTCCTATAATAATAGGTATCATTCAAGCATCGGAATGGCTCCATTCGAGGCTCTTTATGGTCGCAAATGTCGTTACCCTATTTGTTGGTCCGAGGTCGGTGAATCTCAAATCATCGGTCCTGAGTTGATTCAAGAAATGACTGATAAAATCTCCTAGATTCGTGATCATCTTCTTGCTGCTAGAAGTCGTCAGAAGAGTTATGCTGATAAACGACGTAGACCCCTTGAGTTTGAAAAAGGCGACCTTGTCCTCCTAAAGGTATCTCCGTGGAAAGGCATCTTCAGATTTGGTAAAAAGGGGAAACTAGCACCTCGTTTTGTCGGGCCCGTTTAAAATTCTTGAGAAGGTCGGTAAGATGGCCTGTGTGCTTGATCTTCCTCCTGAGCTGGCAAATGTCCAACCCACATTCCATGTTTCGAACCTTCGCAAATGTTTGGCTGATGAGAATCTGCATGTTCCACTTGAGGATATCCGGATTGACGAGTCTTTGCATTTTGTTGAGAGACCCGTTGAGATCATGGACCGAGAAATCAAGAAACTCAAGCGCAACCGAATTCCGATTATTAAGGTTCGTTGGGAGTCCAAGCGTGGACCGGAGTTCACTTGGGAGCGTGAAGATCAGATAAAGCTAAATATCCGCATCTGTTCTCTTAGTTTGTTCTCAGGTGTTATTTCTAATTTCGGGACAAAATTCCATAAAGTAGGGGAGACTGTAACATTTTGGGTCATCCGATTTGTCAGATCTGACCGATTTCATGTATTCGGACCCGTGATCGATAAACTAATGAGAGTTATGTTTTCTATAGTGTTTTATATCTTATTTTATGTTATTGGTTCCATTATTATGTTTATTGGTTGATTGACGGTTCGATTTGCCTCTATTATGGATTTTACGCGAACACGTCACCAGATACGTCCTAACCGGGAATTTGATCAATCTAAGCATGTATGACACTTGGGTATGATACTAGTTAAGCATACAAGCAAATACAAGCAAGGATTGGTGGGAATTCAAGGTCTAGAGCACAATCGGTGGAAGTTCGGTAAATCCCGCGCGATTTCGATTTTAACCGGGTGATCATGTTTTTGAGTCTTAGATTTCAATTTTATCATGTTTATGAGTCTTATAATCACAAAATATATTATGGGTCATCACACACTTGATTGGATCGCAAAATGTTGGTGATTTGCTCAATAGTGACAAAAACGACCCAAAATGCATTCTGGTGTTATTTTATCAACCGTTAATCATTATGAGACATATTTTATATCATTTTGAGCGGATTAAATATGTTTAGTATGATAGAGGGCTTAAAATAAGGAATATAGGAAAAACGGCGGTCAAATCGGAGTTAGAACGAAGAAATTAGAGCGAAAACGGTGCGTGGCACCTTAGTGGGGCGCGGAGATACGCGAAGAAACCCATTTCTGGGCCTTGCGTACCGCCCACCGACATCTGACGAGAAAAACGTTTTTTGCCCTAAAACTCGACTATTTAAGCAACTTAATCTAGCCTCCATATTTCACCTCCTAATCACTTCTAAAACCCTAAAACGGCTGGAGAGGCACTAGAGAAAGATCTTGGAGGCTTTGAGGCTCATTTTTTGGTGAAATCTAGTAGAGAAAAGTGTCGGTTTTTGGGTTTTTGGTACGTTTTCTCCATACCGCTTCTACGCTCTTCTTTTCTCATCAAGATCTAGCCAAGATCATGTCTTTAACATCTTTCAAACCTAGATCTAGGTCCTAAATCATAGATCTAGTGTTTTTACACAGAAAGATTGGATTTTTATTGGTTTCTCAACAATTTTTATAAACTTTTTGATGTTTTCTTGCTAGATCTTGGTTGATCCACTTAGCCCTTGTTTATGGTTGATTAAAGATGTCATTTTTATGTGTGTTATTCATGGTAAATCATCATACGAGATAGATCTAAGATCCCTAACCTAAAAACATGATTTTTCAACAAAGCTTACTTTTTCTTAATTTTTCTTCATGGGTTGTCATGGATCTTAGATCTCCTTGATAATCTTGTTTAGGTTTTGGATTAAAAGTATCAAAAACATGAACTTGACTATAGATCTAGTTTAAATCTCCATTCCATCTTTAGATCTAGGGGTTTGTGTGGGAAAAATAGTATTTTTATGACCTAAAACAACTATCTTTCTTGTTTGTGCCTTCTAGATCATGGTAGATCTTAAGGTTATGAACCTAAAACTTTGTTTCTACCTCCACATAACATGTTTCACCTAGATCTAAGGGTTCCTCTTGGTTTTAAGTAGATCTATGGCTAGATCTAGTTTTCTTTTATGCAAAATAAGACTTTTTATGAATATTTTGACTAGATCTAGGTTATGACCCTAACTATGTTTTAATCTAGAATTTTCATTATAATAATTGCTACCTTAATATTTAGGGTTTAGAATAATCATGTTGGGCCCTTAGAAAAATACTATAGAACTCGTGAAAATGTTAGATTAAGTTGAATAAACCTTATATCAAATTTTATGAAAAATAAATATTGTCCGTCAAGAAAATAGTTAATTTCATAAAAATAAATAAATAAATATTTTGTTTTGGACTAAGTTTTAACCCTTAGGAGGATCGATCTTCTCGTACGTTATCACTCGGTCATGTCACCAACTAGTCGCGTATCCGATCGTGTCCGTTATGTCACTTTGAATTATACACATGGACTTATTATTTATCCATTTATTTATTTCCGGTGTTATGCTATCACGTTCGATCGTCAAGGTGATCTCCGGGTTTGATATCACGCCGCTAGCTTAGTTTACTTCTCGTTTACTCCACCGTCAGGTGAGTATCATAGCCCATTTTCTTTTAGTTTTTGGGGTGCAACATGTATCGTATCCAAATCATGTTCTTGAACTTTACTTTTCAAAACCGCATGCGAGTAATGTATTAGATCTATGTGCTTAGTATACGTGAACTTGATTGATCATTGCTATGGTTTATGTTGTGTGTGTTGTACTTATGTGTTGCTCATGTTCATGTTCATACACGTATTCCCATTAACTCATTTGAGCCGGGGTTACAATAATGGATCCGTTCGTCTGGCAACCCACATGGCCTGCCTCACGTGTGGCGCCTTGTGATTGAAAGCCTAAATGTCGAGGGCTTGGGTTACGTCGACCCCCATGTGCTATGTTTCATTTATGGTTTACTATGCTTGTGTTCATGGTTTAACATATAATCGCATGTTGTATTATTTATCATGTACGTATTTAAACCTATGATTACTCACCAACTCTTGTAGTTGATCGTATCTTCTACATGTTGCAGGTGGTGCTGTTTGATCTTGTTATCGACGCCTTAGGATTATGCATGGGACTTAGCAGACCTTTTTAATAAAGCTAGAACATTTATGATATGTATGAACTCGAGGTTTCGTGGCATGTTTATGTTTGACTTTGTTGGTTGTTTTATGAAAATTGGCATGATTAAATATAACAACTTTAATATTGTTGTGAGCATCTGGACAATCTTAGCGCCCCGACGTAAATTCCGCCGTCGGTTGGGGTGTTAAACCTTTTGCCTTTGTTCTTGTATCCACCACTTTATTTGGAACGACCAGTCTCTTTAACCATATTAACGGAAGACCCAATCGCAGCCTTCTCCTATCCCTTGTCACTTTCCTGAGCCCTAAGAGACTCTTCTATCCGAATATGACTACCAAGTTGCACCAGACTTAATTCTTCTGGTTTGTGTTATAAATCATGTTTGAAATCTTTCCAACTTCGGGGAAACTTGTCAATTATACTAGTCGCAACAATTGACTCATACATTTTAAATCATGTTGTTGAAACTGACCCAGAATATGCAATTATTCATTGTTTTGTTCCATGATAGGACGAGACTGTACCATTTTGTAATTATTGAAATTACTGAGAAGAAATTTCTTACTCGAGGCAACCTCAGACAGATACTTCGATTCCAAACCATTCCACAATAACTATGTAGATTCAACATTTTGGTAAATATTAAAGAGAAGATCAGACATACCATTTAAGATGCAACCACGGTAGACATTATCATCACTAATCCACTTGCTTCGTCTATGAGTTTGTTCAATGGTATCATTTTCACTTTCAGGGAGCAGGGAGTATACAAAACATAAACAACATTTAGATCAGACAGATAGAAATGCATCTGCTTTTGCTAGCGACGAAAATCCTGGCCTTCGAAGTTATCTAATTTGTCAAACTTTGAGAACACTTCTTTTGCAGATATTTCCCTAGACATTCTTCAACAGTAATTATTCAATCTTTTGTTGGTTTTTTCAGAATTTCCAAGATAATCTAGAAAGCATGACAAACACTTTTGGATTGAATATCACATGGTTCACTGGAGAAATCAATTGGATACGATCTAGAAGAACAAATTGGATTTGAGATTTTTGAGAGCAATAGATTTGAACCTAACGAACGAAGTGTTGATCGTGAATATAGGAGAGGAGCGTCGTCCGCAGATAACTACTTTGAAGTTATCTGCATTTTCAAATTTTGAATCACAATTCCTAAAATTACACTTCTAGTCCCTGTGAAATTTATTAATCAATTTCTGGACAAATAAAATTTCTAGTGCAATTTTGAATCCAGAGGCTCTGCCCCTTGGACCCCTCAGGGGCTGTCGCCTCTTGGACCCCGCTCTCTCGGGGGCTCTGCCCCTGAACCCCACCCCCTTTGAGGTTCCCAACTTCTAACTTGATCAATATGGGTGCACTGCCCCACACCACTGAACCCGACCGATATAAGTTACAAGTACGATCGATAATAGTCAACGTGTATGAACTTGAGGGATACATGGTTGTTGTAGGTTTTCCTATCGCACGTACATATGTTTATACACATAGATCTTCCGTTCATCTACATGTTTTCATGCATATCTCATTCTCTCACCTGTGGTCTTCACTTTGTGATCTTGACACCTCCTTCCATCCAATAATGATGTAATCTCTTTCATCCGTAGGTGACACTTTCGATTTGGTGTTACAACGATGATACGTCTGATCGACACATCATCTGAATATGTTTATCATGCATGTAACTGCTAATTGATGTTGTTTTTGTCATCTTGTGTTCATTTTTTTGTTCTTCAAAAAGGTTATCGAGCTCTTCGTCGATATCATATCCGTCCCGTTTATCTCTTAACTGATTTATTGTAACACCCCGAGTTTTAGTGGAACTAAAATATAACTTTTAATTATATCTTCCCTTGAAATGAGTAATTATGTGGAAATAGTATTTAACAAAATACTAAAATTATATTAGTGGATATAACAGTTTGGAGGGAATTTATGGTGTTGTGTGATTGACCTAACTCGAGAGTAAACGGGACTAAAGTTGTCAAGTGGGAAATTTCATTTAAATTATTTTAACTTGGTTACTAAGTAAACTAGGGGGACTAATGTTTTCAATCTTAATTAATAAAAAGTGGAGGGGCTTAATTGGCAAATTAGAAAAGAAAGAAAGAGAGAGAGAGAACATGAAGGGAGATCGCAGGAGGCAATGTCGACTTCCTACTCATCATCGATTAATATAGTGAATTATGGGTAACGGGCGTTACATTTATGTCTTTTGTTTTTGGAAAATCGACCTTTTTTAGGGTTTTTGACTCTAGAGGTGAAACCATTTCTCTCACATTTGAAGATACACTATTTCTGCGTAAATTGGTGCCAGATTATACTATCGGTCTCTAATCTTACAACCTTACACCGGTTCTTCTAATGACTTTTCAGTACTCAATGTAACTAGATGTGTCTTATTATCTTTCTTCCTTTTTCTCCTCTGTAAATTTGATGTCTAACAAACCTCCTCATACCCTTCATTTATGAAATTTCTAGTCTTCTAAAACAACGATAGAAGTATGTTTTACACACTTAAGTTTAAATCACAGATAGCAAAGATCACTGGGTAAGGGTTGACCATAGCTGAGTCATATGATTGGAAGACTTTTTAGAAATTTATTGTTTTTTTTAGAATCCCACTGTTGGTGGTGGTAGGAATTAGGCTTTGAGTGCTTGAAACCTCTTTTAATAATTTATGTTTTTTTAATTATTTAACAACAAACTTTAACTATGAGATATGAACCTTCAGCTTTAGAGAAGGGACATTTTATTAAACACCTAGTACCAATGAGCTAAAAGTCATTTGAGTATTTTTTTCAGTTGATTTAAGATTTATCTAACACCAGCCCCACCCCCCCATCTCCCCCCCCCCCCCCGCCCTTAGCGATTAAAGTGAAGATTTTGATTATATTCTTATACAATGTGTTACCCATCTTATTAGCTCATTACATTTGGTGGATAAGTTAAGAAAATTGATGATTCGTGAGGCCTGGTGGTAGGCAACGATCAATCCTCCCTCACAAATTAACCAGCTTATGTTTTGATTCGTGGTTAATATGTGGTTTGCAGGTTGGCAAACATGTGCACGTTGGTGCTCGAGTTCCATCATAGTCGGTGCGAGCCATTGAAGCGACCTAGTTTTGTATTGTATTGATTTTCCTTTTTAAAATTAAAGTTCCTTCACAAATTCTCATAATATGAAGACCACACATAGATATAACAGTGAATGAGAACATATTGTGTTGTTTTCTCTTGAACATGATGTTTATTTTGTACAAGAACATATGATGTTGAGCTCTTTCAATTGGATTTGGATTGCTACAATTTGGGTTCTTACATTGTCTCGATATATTTATATATAATACAATAAAATTTAGTACATGAATAGTTTACTTTTAGTTTATCAAATTTTAATCACATGACTTTTATAATTTGATGTTTTTACCCCCTGAACTTTTACATATCGTTTTTCTCTAATTGGCTATCTTTGGTTTTGCAATTTTAAAATGACAAGTGTTGCCTGACATGTACTTATCTATATTGTGGGTTTTTTTCATTTAAAACAATCTGTGGGCAGTCAATGGTTTTCTACTTACCTGTGGGTTCTTTTTTCATTTAAAAGGATAATTCACTTGGGAAGGTTAGGATTTGAAAGACTTTTAAAAGTCTCTGCTATCTCCACTCTATTCTCTCTCTTGAAGCTCCATCTCTCTTTGTTGGTGGCACTCTTTCTTTTCCGATCTATGATTTTTACTCCCTAGAAACCACCGGCAAGCTATGTTGAAATCGCCGATGGTCCATCTATGAAGTGTTGTTCCAGTAACGTCGAAGTGACCCTAAGGTTGCTCCGTTTCTGTTGAGTTAACTTCTATGGTGGCGATTCAGGTGTGTTTGCTATGTTGTTCAGTAGCATCATCGTTAGTCGGGTTTGGTTCCGATTGACTGAATTTGGCTTTGGTTACTGTTGCTTCGGTTCTTTAACAGCATATGGTTTTGGCCGGCGTCGATGTCGGACGTGGATGATGGTGGGTTTTGTTTCGCAATGATCTTACTGGCGACGGTGAACCGTTAATCTGCTTTTCGCCGGTGTATGAGCGATTTCGTTATCTTGAAAGATTTCTAATGATGGTTTTGGGTTTTGATGTGATATTTGATTATTATCAAATTTCAAATCCTACGTATACACATATATGATACTTATTATCAAATTTCAAATCATACATGTACATATATAACATATGATACTATTCCTGTCAATGTTTTTCTTTTTAGTGGACATTTTGGGCGGTCGTTTTTTCTCTAACTGGTTGTCTTTTGTTTTGCATTTTTAAAGGATGGAAACTGTAGGCTGACATGGAATCGATTATTTGGGATGTGATGATACATAACTGTGTTTGAGATAGTGGTAACGGCGAGGCGAGAACTTTGTTTATCGCAGCCGTAGCACATCCAAACTTTTCATCTAAGCGTGCTATGATGATCTAAAACAGTTATCTGAGCCGAATTCCCAATACAAGATAATTTTGATCCATGTGGTTTTGATATTTTGATTTTTTTTACCCAACATTTGACCCTTATTTTTTTAACAGATTCTTGCTTTTAGTTTGCTTTTGGGTCTTCAACAAGCCCCTCTTAAAACAACGGTACTGCTGTTGTTTTTATTAATGTTCAAAAGAAATTTGGGTTAAAGACTTGATATCTATTTTTATTCAAAATAGAAAAAAACTATTAAAAGGTGTGATACTCTGCTTTCCTTTTTCTCGAGACACACAAAATATAAACCTGTCAAAAATTGTCTATTTAAATTTTAGCCTTTTACCATTAGTCTCTATCATATTCTAAAATCCAACCAAACACCTTTTCATCAAGATATTATTTATTATTCAAACCTAAAGCAACCGACATCCAATTTTTGTGATAGTTTTTTACTTTAATATTATTCTTCATTCAATGAATGAATTAAATTCATAAGTTCAAACGACGGACGGAAGGTTTCAATGTAAATTTAGGATAGAAGTTCTACTACATATTTTGCCTGAGCTGTAACAAATAACTTAAACTTATATAACTCTACTACTACTATTGTCTATGCCATGTTTAAATTCAGTAATCACTTTACATTTTCACTATAACTTAGTCTGCAAATTCAACCCCGCGGCAACGCGCGGGGGGTCATCCATCTCGTTATTTACAACTATAATTTGAATTCTAACATTGTGTTAAACAGTTTCTTTTTAGTTATAGAATTAGACGGTGGCTTGTCGCGCGTTATGGCGGATTTATCATTTTTGTATCACGTGTCGTCTTCATATTTTTTTGTATCTATGAAGATCAATTTTTTATGTCAAAGCCAAAAAACAACTACTCAAGCATTGGCAAGAATTACCCCACAATAGAGAGTGCATTTGTACATACACACGGGTAAAGAGAAACTTATTTAACGTTTTATTTTTTCATAAATAAGGAAACAAAGGTTTTCTTTTTGTGACATGTAGAGCTATTATTTTCTCTATTTATCTATTGTAACTTTCTAAATTTGGTTTGATTTTTTTAATAGTGTAGCTTTGTCATTATATATATATATATATATATATATATATATATATATATATATATATATATATAGGGAGAGGATCATTTGAGAACCAATTTGGTTTGAGAACTTTTGAGAACCATTCTAAGCCACTAGTTTATATATATGGAAATCCCCCCCATGAATTTGAATGCTCCCCCCCTGAAAATTAGTGGCTCAGAATGGTTCTCAAAAGTTCTCAAAAGAAAAAGTTCTCATTTGAACCTAACCCTATATATATATATATATATATATATATATATATATATATATATATATATAGGTTTAGGGTAAAATACATCCAGCAAAAACGCTACATCCATTGCGGATTGATCTGGGGCGTCCATCAAGATCATCCAACAGCCAGGATCTATGGTGTTTTCCGCCTATGGTGTTTTTTTCCCCCCGAAAACGCCATAGGCGGAAAACACCATAGATCCTGGCTGTTGGATGATCTTGATGGACGCCCCAGATCAATCCGCAATGGATGTAGCGTTTTTGCTGGATGTAGGATAACTCGACTCTCTCTCTCTCTATATATATATATATATATATATATATATATATATATATATATATATATATATATATATATAGGGTGAGGTTCATTGTAGACACCCCCATAAGTGTAGACACGTAGACACCCTATTTCACATGTGAAATTACTTTATTTCACATGTGTTTTCACATGTGAAATTTTCTGAACAATGAGAAAAATGAAAAAAAGAAAAAAGAAATTAATCATAACCATTAGATCAAGAGATCTAATGGTGAAAAAAGGTGTCTACCTGTCTACACTTATGGGGGTGTCTACAATGAACTTTTCACTATATATATATATATGGGAAGGATCCTGCGAAAACACTTTTTTTTTGTGAGAACTACGTAAACAAATCTTAAAACCTATATAAGTTTTTCATACATTAATATTTTTTTTAAAAATTTGCACCAAAAGTCTTAAAATTATGTTATCTCTAATCCTATAAAAGTTTTAAAAAACTTAACGTTTTTTTTGTGGTGCACATGTGCATCATAAAAAAAACTCATACTTTTAGTATAAGTTAATATTTTTTTTTCTTAGTGGCACCATATGTCATATATTTGCATCATTTTTTTGCGTTTTTATTGAATGATGCACATGTGCATCGTACCAAAAAAAAAACTCTCATACATGTGATATGCACTATTAGGTTTAAAAAGAATTTGCACCATAAATCTTATAGTTGTGTTATCTTTAGATTTAAAGAAAAAAAATAACATTTACTTTTTTTAATTATATGATGCATATGTGCATCACAGGAAAAAAAACGTTAAGTTTTTTTTTTCATATTTTGTTCCAGAATTAAAGATAACGTAATTCTAAGACTTTTAACGCAAATTTTATGAAAAATCGTTAAGGTATGAAAAAATTACGTGAATTTAATATGTGTTTTCGCAGTTGCCTAACCCAATATATATATATATATATATATATATATATATTTTAAGCTATCACTATTTCTGCTACAAACCAGAAAATTGTTTAAATCTTTTCTTATACAAACCAAAATGTTGGTTAAAAGGGTTGGTGTAACATGAACAGCGGCATGTTGTAGAAACAATTGAGTATATTAATCTTTACAGAGCATTTGAGGAGTTATTTTGTATAGTACTTCATGTACTTAATCCAATTTTGTACCATTCACATAGCTAAGAGTATTCATATTAGTCTCTTTATCTTTATCTTTATAAATTATCCATAAAATACATTTATCTATAAAATTTTAAGACTTATAAAAAACATCCCATATCATATTCTTTATCCTTAAAAAAAATCATATTTGTGTAATAGCTATATATATCTACCAATCCCTTTTATTTATCCTTAAAATTTAAGGATAAGATTTAAGTATAAAGATGCTGATGTGGGATAAAAATAGATATTTCTTATATTTTTCTTAAATTATAAGGATATGATGTGATATAAAGATGTTGTTGTGTATGCTTTAAGAGCTCATTTTTCATTCATATCTATATAATTTTCATTCATATCTATATAATTTATATATTTATTATTATTTTTTTCTCTCTTTTTCACTTACAACCATAATTAGATAATATTTTATAATACCCTTATCATTACATTCTTTCTCTTTTTTTTCAATCACAACCAAACCTTAAATTTTAGAAAATCTGACAGTTTTTTTATCAAATATTGGTGAACAGTAATATTTTTTCTCCATCTACTCATAACCACTTACAGCCAAAACCTCAAATTTTAGGTGTGCACTCACATATTTATGAGAAATGTGGTGTAAATGCTCTAAAAATATTGGGGATCTAGCCTTGACAAAGCTGATTAAAAGTTTATAAAGAAAAACAATGTGTGTTAAAGGAACATGCCCTAATGTATTAATAGATTAAAATTTTATGAAGAAAAAAAAATGTGTTAAAAGAACGTGTCCTAATGTATTGATAGTCACCGTTACCAAAATAACACAGAATTAATAGATCGAAAGGAAGTGCTGTAGTGGACACTTATATATATATTTCTTAAATAAAATCATTTTCCCTGGGAACAACATTCTGCGTATACAAACACTGACTCAATTGATTGTAAACCACATGTGTCAACGATTAAAGAAGGGTTGTTACCGGGATTAGGAAGCTATAAACTGGCTCATTTCAATGTAAACCACAGGTGTCAGCGATACAAAGAAGGTTTGTTACCTGGATTAGGAAGCACCGATGATAGGAGGCTGAATTTTTTTGCAAGACCTGTGCATTGGGACTGCGTAGATAGCTAATCATATTATAAGTACAGAAATCTTATAGGAAAACAGAATTACCATAGGTGCCCAGGGCTGCAACCTGGAAGCAAATGACTCAATTCAATGTTATTCAGATCCTCCTGCCTTTTTTGGTGCTTTAATGCGTGTGTCTGCGAATATATTACTGACATGCATGTGTCAAAGACTATTCGAATCATACAACATTGTTAATATTTATTTTACTTTCTAGCTATGCAAACCGGAAGAAATATATTCATTGCCATTGCTGAGAAGATTTCCTGCATATATGCTGCTAGAGAAATGTAATTTGCAGTCATTATGACATGACCAAACCTCTTTAGATGAGCCCATACCGAATGTATCCATCAGCAACCCAAGAGAGTTAGGAAGAATCCCACTAAGCTCCTTAAATTAAGACTTGTAGCCGAAGAATTGGAACAGAAGCTCACAGCCCACGTCCCCCTGCATGACTTTTTCTTATTTGCATGTTTTCCATTTTAAGTACTTTCCCCATGATTCCCTTAATTATAGCTTAGGATTTTGTTACTTTTAGTATTTATGTTTGGTTTTTAGATGAAAGAGATCAGACATAAATATTGTTACAATTTGTATTCGTGTTCTTCATCTTTGTTCTTGGAGCCTAACCCACTCAACGGGTCAACTATTTGGGAGTTTGTAGGTTTTCTCCGTAAACCTATCACATTATGGTGCTCAAACAATTTTCCCATCATTTCCAAACACTCCAACTTACATTGTGCTTCTTGTTTTCTATATATGTATGCATGGATGGTATGCCTGGTCTAAACAAAAAATCATCTTCAAAACTGAAATCACAATCAACATGATTCAGAGGGCCGCAAATTTCCAAATATTAACCTTTATCCATAGCAATAACCTGCACATCGGGAGTAATATTGGTCATTTGCGTGAGAAAATGAACATCTATAGAAATCCTACCTAAGTATTAAACAAAACCTATTAAGTCTATTTGTCACCATTTAGGTTGTCCACGTGTATATTTGTCTACGTGTCACTCTCATACTTAATGAAATGCTGAGGTGTCATTTTTCAGCCTTTTCAATTAAAAAATTCAGTGTTTTAATCAAAATCTTGCGACCCGTGTATATTTGGTATCCATTTTCTTTTAACCCGGACATATAAAACGTGAAAATAACATCCGCTTCTCATTTGATCTGCAATCGATTAGGGTCTCAGCATGAATCTTTGGCCGCCATCCATTTTCTCGCCGGATTTCGATCTAACAACAATCTCTTTTCTCACCAGATTTCGATCGAACAACAATGTAAGTCCTCTCTCTTGAATCGTTGGATTATGATCCGCTTTTTCTTATAACCCGCTTTTAACAGAAGTGATATCTATGTGCAACTTCGCTTCTTCTCTTCTCTTACTAGGGTTTCTTCATGATATTTTTAGCCGCTACCATCAACAAGATCTTCATATGGAAGCATCAAACGATTTAGGTACACAGATTCTTTATCTTCTCTATATGCGCAGCTCTTTCCCGATTTCATCTATTTTAGCCGTCACCATCAATTGGTTCGAAGATTGGAAGCAACGAAGAGGGGATTATTATCGTACACCGACTCCCTGATTCAATGTAAGTTTTGGCTCGAAATTTGTGGTTCTTGAATTTATAATTGATGATTTGAAGTACGTATACTAGATTTGAAGTTCGTATTAAGTTCACGATTAGGATTAGGATTTTGATGGTAGTCGATACGTGATTGTTAATCTATCAATTTTTTGGGGCGATTTTGAGATTTTAGGGTTTTAAGAGTGTGATAGTTGATAGATAAATCGGTTGAATCTTATTGTAGCTTATGTTGTGAATTATAATTATGGAAGATGATAGACATTCAGGTTTGACTGTTAAAAGTCAAATTATATATGAATTGTTTGTTGATATTTATTCAGAAAGAGAGAGATTGATAAGGATTTTTGTGGTTGCAGATTGAAGATTGACTAATTAGTTAATAAAACCAATTTAGCTTGGTTCTTGATGTTAAGAATTTCTTAATCGATGAAGCATCGATACGATATTACCAGAAAGGGACCTTAGTGTCATTGTTAAAAGAATGAGATATGTAGTCTGTAATGACAACAATATTAGCTTAACAAAGGTAGATTGAGATAGTAAATTGTAATCAAGCTGTACTTAGAATATTGAAACAGAATAATAAAGCTTAGGATCCATAAGTATATAAGTATTAAACAAAACCTATTAAGTTTATTTGTCACCATTTAGGTTGTCCACGTGTACATTTGTCTACGTCTCACTCTCATACTTAATGAAATGCTGAGGTGTCATTTTTCAGCCTTTTCAATTAAAAAATTCAGTGTTTTAATCAAAATCTTGCGACCCGTATTTGGTATCCATTTTCTTTTAACCCGGACATATAAAACGTGAAAATAACATCTGCTTCTCATTTTATCTGCAATCGATTAGGGTTTCAGCATGAATCTTTGGCCGCCATTCATTTTCTCACCGGATTTCGATCTAACAACAATCTCTTTTCTCACCAGATTTCGATCGAACAACAATGTAAGTCCTCTCTCTTGAATCGTTGGATTATGATCTGCTTTTTCTTATAACCTGCTTTTAACAGAAGTGATATCTATATGCAACTTCGCTTCTCCTCTTCTCTTACTAGGGTTTCTTCATGATTTTTTTAGCCGCTACCATCAACAAGATCTTCATATGGAATCATTAAACGATTTAGGTACACAGATTATTTATCTTCTCTATATGCGCAGCTATTTCCCGATTTCATCTATAATAGCCGCCACCATCAATTGGTTCGAAGATTGGAAGCAACGAAGAGGGGATTATTATCGTACACCGACTCCCCGATTCTATGTAAGTTTTTGCTCGAAATTTGTGGTTCTGGATTTTATAATTGATGATTTGAAGTACGTATACTAGATTTGAAGTTCGTATTAAGTTCACGATTAGGATTAGGATTTTGATGGTAGTCGATACGTGATTGTTAATCTATCGATTTTTTGGGGCGATTTTGAGATTTTAGGGTTTTAAGAGTGTGATAGTTGATAGATAAATCGGTTGAATCTTATTGTAGCTTATGTTGTGAATTATAATTATGGAAGATGATAGACATTCAGGTTTGACTGTTAAAAGTCAAATTATTTATGAATTGTTAGTTGATATTTATTCAGAAAGAGAGAGATTGATAAGGATTGTTGTGGTTGCAGATTGAAGATTGACTAATTAGTTAATAAAACCAATTTAGCTTGGTTCTTGATGTTAAGAATTTCTTAATCGATGAAGCATCGATACGATATTACCAGAAAGGGACCTTAGTGTCATTGTTAAAAGAATGAGATATGTAGTCTGTAATGACAACAATATTAGCTTAACAGAGGTAGATTGAGATAGTAAATTGTAATCAAGCTGTACTTAGAAGATTGAAACAGAATAATAAAGCTTAGGATCCATAAGTATATAAGTATTAAACAAAACCTATTAAGTCTATTTGTCACCATTTAGGTTGTCCACGTGTACATTTGTCTACGTGTCACTCTCATACTTAATGAAATGCTGAGGTGTCATTTTTCAGCCTTTTCAATTAAAAAATTCAGTGTTTTAATCAAAATCTTGCGACCCGTATTTGGTATCCATTTTCTTTTAACCCGGACATATAAAACGTGAAAATAACATCCGCTTCTCATTTGATCTGCAATCGATTAGGGTTTCAGCATGAATCTTTGGCCGCCATCCATTTTCTCACCGGATTTCGATCTAACAACAATCTCTTTTCTCACCAGATTTCGATCGAACAACAATGTAAGTCCTCTCTCTTGAATCGTTGGATTATGATATGCTTTTTCTTATAACCTGCTTTTAACAGAAGTGATATCTATATGCAACTTCGCTTCTCCTCTTCTCTTACTAGGGTTTCTTCATGATTGTTTTAGCCGCTACCATCAACAAGATCTTCATATGGAATCATCAAACGATTTAGGTACACAGATTCTTTATCTTCTCTATATGCGCAGCTCTTTCCCGATTTCATCTATAATAGCCGCCACCATCAATTGGTTCGAAGATTGGAAGCAACGAAGAGGGGATTATTATCGTACACCGACTCCCCGATTCTATGTAAGTTTTTGCTCGAAATTTGTGGTTCTGGATTTTATAATTGATGATTTGAAGTACGTATACTAGATTTGAAGTTCGTATTAAGTTCACGATTAGGATTAGGATTTTGATGGTAGTCGATACGTGATTGTTAATCTATCGATTTTTTGGGGCGATTTTGAGATTTTAGGGTTTTAAGAGTGTGATAGTTGATAGATAAATCGGTTGAATCTTATTGTAGCTTATGTTGTGAATTATAATTATGGAAGATGATAGACATTCAGGTTTGACTGTTAAAAGTCAAATTATTTATGAATTGTTAGTTGATATTTATTCAGAAAGAGAGAGATTGATAAGGATTGTTGTGGTTGCAGATTGAAGATTGACTAATTAGTTAATAAAACCAATTTAGCTTGGTTCTTGATGTTAAGAATTTCTTAATCGATGAAGCATCGATACGATATTACCAGAAAGGGACCTTAGTGTCATTGTTAAAAGAATGAGATATGTAGTCTGTAATGACAACAATATTAGCTTAACAGAGGTAGATTGAGATAGTAAATTGTAATCAAGCTGTACTTAGAAGATTGAAACAGAATAATAAAGCTTAGGATCCATAGTCATCATGTGTTCTTGGTCCAGTTCCACAAGTACCTTCGCGATATCACACCAGTAAGCAACAAAAAATTGACTCAATAGTTAGCTCACCAAAGTGACATGATTCACTTACAAAACATGTTGTATACCCTCGGGATCATGCATCCAAAGAATATGATATTGTAGCTATCGCTGCTGCTGATGATGATCTTGGTTGGTTAAAAAAAAACAATTTCAGCCTCTAATGAAATAGAGGAGGGAAAGGCGGCAAGCAAGGTTATTTTCTATCAATTTCTTCGTGAGGTATGTGTTTTTTATAATAATTTTCTATTTCTTTTTCTTCACTATGATTGTCACACCCCCAATTAACCACTAACGGAGTTTATACCGTTAAGGGGTGCGAGCAAACCAGGACCACAACCATTAGTTACAAATACTAAACGAATCAGAGTTAGTCCAAATATATGTCATAAATAAAGTCTCAAAATACGCAGTGGAAAATATTGTCGTAGCACTAACCACGTGCTTTACAAAATCATTGTTTTAAATTCCCAATTTGATTTAAACAAAAGTAAAATGTCTTCCTGTGCCATGCCAACCCGCTCCGGATATTCCTCAGCGATCTGCAAAAGTTTAGACCACGCAAGTGTCAACCTAACGGTTGGTGAGTTCACAGTGGGCTTTTCACGCAGAGGCCCGGTCTCATAATCATAATTGCGTCAACATATACTTATGTAATATTTATTTGTGAAAAGCAATGCTCGGTGATAATACATCAGTCCATGATCATAGCAACGTGATTTAGTAAAAGTAATGTCCGTAACATGCGTTATCGGGTATGTACTAGTTTTGTAAAATTAAAGTGCTCAACCGATATCGCGGGTAGCTAATCCGTTGTTCCATGCACTAAGGAAGTTTGTACCAAAGCTGACTAATAAGTAATGTAGTGGTATCGCCATCATCTATTTTGTTTTGCAGACATATGTCATCGCGGCTTTGCCTCCCCCGTGTCCTCTCGGGATCACGGTCAGATAGGCTGATATTGTACCTCCGTGCACCTCCAGTGTCACGAGGCGGAGTTTGTCAAACTCCAGTATATCTACCCAACATCCCCTCGCTTTACAATTAATGGCACAATTAAGTTGAGGACTTTTTCAGTTAAAAGGCAATCCTTAGAAATCATGTGATATCATATGGTTTAGACTTTAACCTACACTAGTCATATTAAAACAGTTTACCGGATTCTCATGAATCTCAAAATGTTTTTAGTTTCGTTTCAGAAATATTTTGGTTAAGTTCCACAAGTGTTTCCCATAAAACACTGCAAGTTTATCAAAGAGATGCATGGCACTCATAAGGTTTCAAGTTCATCAAAGAGGTGCATAGCACTCGTAAGGTTGTCAGCATTGTTTTCCGTTAAGTTATTCAGTGTGTCCCAAACGGGCTCACAGTAAACGGGTTAGTGACACTCACCTTTGGTTGCACTGCTACACTTGCTAAATAATCCAAGTATTGTTTGCTTAACGAAGACCTAAGAACACGTTTAGGTCTTAAGTATTAGTTTTGTGTCTAATCTTTAACTTACGTCACTATGGCCCATAACATAGCACGTTGGAACTATGACACGACATACCGACACACGACACCGATGGTTGATCATAAACGAGGGTTCACATAACTCAGAAATCAAAGCATGTTTCATTATTGCATAATCATGTAAGTCATGGCATAACATTCAAATAAGTTGCACAAGTTTGGGTTTTGGTCTTGGCTCAGTTTCGCTGCACAGTTTCGCTACATAGTTTCGCTACACAGTTTCGCTGTGTGCACGGGCAGCACTTTCGCTGGGTAATACCCGATGACACAGTTTCGCTAGCCAGTTTCGCTCGAAACTGATGACACAGTTTCGCTAGCATAGGTTCGCTCGAAACTGGTTTGAACTTTCGTTCAGGAACAAGGTCTATGGTTGTTTCGCTCGGTAGTTTCGTTACTTAGTTTCACAGGCGACACTATAGTTTCGCTGTATAGTGTCGCTGGATGAATATTCAAAGGGTTTTGCGAAACTACAGTTTCGCCTAAAGAGTGCATAGTTTCGCTAGTCGCTAAAAACCCGTAAATCTGACTAAAAATATTTCTAACAGCTTCCATACTTCATATAATTCATTATCTAGTATGCATAAATATTTACCAACATCATACAAACAATTTTAACACCTTAAACATGGTTTTTCATCATCAAATCACCAAGAACACTTTTAAGCATAAAATGACCTAACTAGCATGAATCTTCATTAGGTTTGGTCATGCTTTAAGGTAAAACACATAGAAAGTGCAAGAAAATGGTTCATGGGACTCACGGTTTGATCTTGGATTCGAATGGATGAGTTCACCAACAGGGATGGCGGCTGCTAGTGGCGGTTCTTGGCTGGTCCAGAATTCACGAGAGAGAAGGGAGTGTAGGAGTGTGTGTGTTTTGTGTTGATGATGTAAAAATGAAAGATTAGGGTTTTTAAGGGGCTTAAATACTAAGGGTTTATGGTGGGCTTATCATGGGGATTTGGGCCTCACATCATTAGTCTAATTACTAGCCCATTATTAATCATGTATGCATACACTTAATCATACTTAAACATTAAGCTAGACAATTTTAACAAATTATCGCATAATCAATAATTAACAATTGTCATGCTATTAATAATAACAATAAATCATGCGTTTAAATCACGTTGCACATAATGACATTAAATAGATAAATATATAACATGTATGGACGGGTTCGGTGATCAACCAAAGGTCCTGGACGTATTCGGCCTAGTTAAGCATTAGTTACTAAGTTGACATTTATAACGTAATTAACGGAGATTGTCTAACGGAAGTTAACCTCGGAATTCTCGGATGTCACAATGATGTAGTAAAACACGAGTATCGTTTGGATTAATTTCTAATGCCTTTTAGATTTTTCTAATTTGTTTAAATTGTTCTTAACTTTGAACTTAAGTGCTGGTATCTAATACAACTTAAAGGATTAGAAAACTTAAGTTGCATAAACTTAGGTGTTGGTATGTTAATGGATAGACTCATTATAGCAATAACTATCTCTTTTACTTTCATACAGGTCCCTTTTTTTGTTTTAAAGAATTTTGTGCTTACACTATATTGTAACATGCACATATGTTTGTTTTTGTTTATACTATATTGTAAAGGGATCGCCATTGGGAGTCGCGGAGGTGGGGTTCCATCGCCCAGATGCGTTCGGTGGAGAGGGCGCGGAAGGCGGCGACGGAGAATTGGGGGGAGGGAGGGGGGGAGGGGGAACGGGGGCGGGGTTTGCGGGAGGTGGAGATGAAGGAGAGGATGGAGGCGATGGTAAAGAAGAGGAGGGGGGCGGCGGAGGTGGAGGTGAGGAGGGAGGAGGGGGAGGAGGAGGAGGCGGAGGAGGAGTCGGAGAGGAGGGAGGTGGTGGGGTCGAGTTGGTTTTGGAGGTGGAGGAGGTTGGAGAGCATGATGAGGAACGATTGATCCATCTTTCACGGAATGAATGAATGAATGAAGACTCCTGCTTGAAATCAAATCGAATCGAATTGAATGGAAAGATGCTAAATTGCAGTCTGTGAAACCCTAATTGAGTTTATAAGGAAGAAGAAGAAGAAGAAGAAGAAGAAGAAGAAGAAGAAGAACGATCGCCGTGAAAGATCGCGACTCCCAATGGCGCTCCGTGAGATAGTATCTTTGTTTAGTTTTTGTTTCTTGAATAACATGCACATATGTTTGTTTGTTGTCTATACTATACTAGAAGTTCTTTGGAACTATCTTTTTTTGAGTAACTTATTTTCTTATGTACACTTGAATAACCTGCACATGAAGACTTTTACGTACATGGAAGTCGAATAGGTTCCACTAGACTACTCTTTTCTTTTATATAACTTTATAAGTGATCATCAGATGGTTTAAAAAATAAACCAGTCTTGACTGATTAGTTTCTTTTTTTCCCGTAAATTAAGCTTCTGTGTGTTTTGGTAAATTAAAGATTAATTTTAACCCTAGCTTTGTTCCTTGCTCTATGGTTTTGCAAATTTAGAATTTTATGAACTTGAATGCTGAAACGACTTACTAGAATAACAATTGAAATGGGTCATTTGAGTTCTGAAAGTTCATACTAGATTGGTGCCGGTGCTCTTCACTGTTTTGTAAACTAACCTTGATAATTCACTATTTTAAAATGCTTCTGAAGACATTTTTTAAACTAACCTTGATGGTTCAAAGTTTTTAAATTTACATACTTTATTAAGTAATTGGTATGTCAAATCTGGTCATCAATAATCAAATTATTTCCAAAATAAAGTGACTCGGCTAAGCTCGGAAACAGTCACTTTGACCCAATAAGTCAAAACTATTTATTTTTTGTAAAGAGAAGACAATTTTCGATCTCGGTTTGTTTTGCTATGTCTTTAAACAAAAGCCAAGGTCAGTCTCTTTCGAGAGTTGGATTGTACTTGAAAGATCTCGTCTTTACTCATGGTCAATTATACGTTGCGTTATCAAGGGTGAAGAGCAAGAAGGGTCTGAAGATCTTGATTTTGGATGAAGACGGTCGTCCAACCAATATAACAAGAAATATAGTGTATAAATCTATCTTTTCGAATTTGTAATTGTTATTGAATTTTTTTTTTGTTATTATTGAATATTGTTTTACCGATAAGATTTTTTGGATAGTATATATATCTATATATATTTTTTTTTACGTTCTAGACCCGGGTATTTACCCGGGTAAGTGGCTAGTTCACAATTATATGATTGTGGCCATAATCAACAAAAAGCACATTACGACTAAAACCAAGACTATATTTAAACAAAATGCAACGGGTTGTTCTAGGATTTACAAATAACATACTATTGAATGATAAAATAAACTGAACATAGCACACATCAACGCGACACAGACTGATGTAGCCGGTTCGAGATGGCTAATCTCCCAAATAATTAAATAACGAAACTAGAATAGTAGATAAACAATTGCAAATTAAAATAACAATCGAAACATTTTTCTGCAAGTTTTCTTCTCTAACTCTTGCACTAACTCAATCATTACTTAAATACAAGAATGGAAACGGAATTGTGAGAAACATGGGATCGTGGGATGACCCTAAATTGTGAGGTGGTTGAATTGAGAACGTCGTGCATATCAATTCCCCGCCGCTTCAAAACGTTCTTGTCCTCAAGAACGAAATGGGCTTGCCACGGTGGTCTCCATTCGAATCGGCCAAGAGCATTCGGGCTAGTCTTAACGGGGCACCACGGATATCGCCAAGGCGGCCGCCAATCTCGTCTTGCGGTGATGTATTATTCTTTGTGAGAGTGTATTGGTGTTGTGGTAGGGTACTGCTGGTTTCGGTCGAAGGGGTAGAGCACCATCATATTTCCAAGTTTGGGTTTGAGAGTTGAGTTTGAAACAGGAAGTTTGTTGGTTATATATGGAGGTGGTACAATTTTTGTTTGGCTACGAAAGGGAAGGATTGTTGAAGGAGAAGGTACGGTTGGTTGCATGATGAGGGTAACGGTACTCGACGATGCAATCTGTGATTGTAGGGAGGTAGCCGATGGAGAAACGGATGGTGGTTTTGGTGACGATAAGTGTGGTGGTGCCGTCGGTGGTGCAACTGGTGTAGGTTTTGGTGGTGATGGTGGTAGCAGACTTTCGGTGAGGGTGTGGTTTTGTGGTGGAGGAGATTATGGCAGTGGTGTCGGTATTAGTAGCGGAGAACTCCTGCGGGCGATAAGGAGGGAGTATAGACGATGATTCTCCGCTAAAAACGTATGAATCTCGTCGAATGTCGGGTCTTCCCGGAGTTGGAGTTGTTGGAGTTGGATCAGCAACTCGTCGATGGTGGGATCTTCGATGAAAGATGAATCATTGCGGGAAGGAGAGAACGAAAATGAAAGCACCATTGATGTAGCCGGTTCAAGATGGCTAATCTCCCAAATAATTAAATAACGAAACTAGAATAGTAGATAAACAATTGAAAATTAAAATAACAATCAAAACATTTTTCTGCAAGTTTTCTTCTCTAACTCTTGCACTAACTCAATCATTACTTAAATACAAGAATGGAAACGGAATTGTGAGAAACATGGGATCGTGGGATGACCCTAAATTGTGACGTGGTTGAATTGAGAACGTGGTGCGTATCAATTCCCCGCCGCTTCAAAACGTTCTTGTCCTCAAGAACGAAATGGGCTTGCCACGGTGGTCTCCATTCGAATCGGCCAAGAGCATTCGGGCTAGTCTCAACGGGGCACCACGGATATCGCCAAGGCGGCCGCCAATCTCGTCTTGCGGTGATGTATTGTTCTTTGTGAGAGTGTATTGGTGTTTTGGTAGGGTACTGCTGGTTTCGGTCGAAGGGGTAGAGCACCATCATATTTCCAAGGTTGGGTTTGAGAGTTGAGTTTGAAACAGGAAGTTTGTTGGTTATATATGGAGGTGGTACAATTTTTGTTTGGCTACGAAAGGGAAGGATTGTTGAAGGAGAAGGTACGGTTGGTTGCATGATGAGGGTAACAGTACTCGACGATGCAATCTGTGATGGTAGGGAGGTAGCCGATGGAGAAACGGATGGTGGTTTTGGTGACGATAAGTGTGGTGGTGCCGTCGGTGGTGCAACTGGTGTAGGTTTTGGTGGTGATGGTGGTAGCACACTTTCGGTGAGGGTGTGGTTTTGTGGTGGAGGAGATTGTGGCAGTGGTGTCGGTATTAGTAGCGGAGAACTCCTGCGGGCGATAAGGAGGGAGTATAGACGATGATTCTCCGCTAAAAACGTAAGAATCTCTTCGAATGTCGGGTCTTCCCGAAGTTGGAGTTGTTGGAGTTGGATCAGCAAATGGTGGGATCTTCGATGAAAGATGAATCATTGCGGGAAGGAGAGAACGAAAATGAAAGCACCATTGATGTAGCCGGTTCAAGATGGCTAATCTCCCAAATAATTAAATAACGAAACTAGAATAGTAGATAAACAATTGAAAATTAAAATAACAATCGAAACATTTTTCTGCAAGTTTTCTTCTCTAACTCTTGCACTAACTCAATCATTACTTAAATACAAGAATGGAAACGGAATTGTGAGAAACATGGGATCGTGGGATGACCCTAAATTGTGAGGTGGTTGAATTGAGAACGTGGTGCGTATCAATTCCCCGCCGCTTCAAAACATTCTTGTCCTCAAGAACGAAATGGGCTTGCCACGGTGGTCTCCATTCGAATCGACCAAGAGCATTCGGGCTAGTCTCAACGGGGCACCACGGATATCGCCAAGGCGGCCGCCAATCTCGTCTTGTGGTGATGTATTGTTCTTTGTGAGAGTGTATTGGTGTCGTGGTAGGGTACTGCTGGTTTCGGTCGAAGGGGTAGAGCACCATCATATTTCCAAGGTTGGGTTTGAGAGTTGAGTTTGAAACAGGAAGTTTGTTGGTTATATATGGAGGTGGTACAATTTTTGTTTGGCTACGAAAGGGAAGGATTGTTGAAGGAGAAGGTACGATTGGTTGCATGATTAGGGTAACGGTACTCGACGATGCAATCTGTGATGGTAGGGAGGTAGCCGATGGAGAAATGGATGGTGGTTTTGGTGACGATAAGTATGGTGGTGCCGTCGGTGGTGCAACTGGTGTAGGTTTTGGTGGTGATGGTGGTAGCAGACTTTCGGTGAGGGTGTGGTTTTGTGGTGGAGGAGATTGTGGCAGTGGTGTCGGTATTAGTAGCGGAGAACTCATGCGGGCGATAAGGAGGGAGTATAGACGATGATTCTCCGCTAAAAACGTACGAATCTCGTCGAATGTCGGGTCTTCCCGGAGTTGGAGTTGTTGGAGTTGGATCAGCAACTCGTCGATGGTGGGATCTTCGATGAAGGATGAATCATTGCGGGAAGGAGAGAACGAAAATGAAAGCACCATTGATGTAGCCGGTTCGAGATGGCTAATCTCCCAAATAATTAAATAACGAAACTAGAATAGTAGATAAACAATTGAAAAATAAAATAACAATTGAAACATTTTTCTGCAAGTTTTCTTCTCTAACTCTTGCACTAACTCAATCATTACTTAAATACAAGAATGGAAACGGAATTGTGAGAAACATGGGATCGTGGGATGACCCTAAATTGTGAGGTGGTTGAGTTGAGAACGTGGTGCGTATTAATTCCCCGCCGCTTCAAAACGTTCTTGTCCTCAAGAACGAAATGGGCTTGCCACGTTGGTCTCCATTCGAATCGGCCAAGAGCATTCGGCCTAGTCTCAACGGGGCACCACGGATAACCCCAAGGCGGCCGCCAATCTCGTCTTGCAGTGATGTACTGTTCTTTGTGAGAGTGTATTGGTGTTGTGGTAGGGTACTGCTGGTTTGGGTCGAAGGGGTAGAGCACCATCATATTTCCACGGTTGGGTTTGAGAGTTGAGTTTGAAACAGGAAGTTTATTGGTTATATATGGAGGTGGTACAATTTTTTTTTGGCTACGAAAGGGAAGGATTGTTGAAGGAGAAGGTACGGTTGGTTGCATGATAGGGTAACGGTACTCGACGATGCAATATGTGACGGTAGGGAGGTAGCCGGTGGAGAAACGGATGGTGGTTTTGGTGACGATAAGTGTGGTGGTGCCGTCGGTGGTGCAACTGGTGTAGGTTTTGGTGGTAGTAGACTTTCGGTGAGGGTGTGGTTTTGTGGTGGAGGAGATTGTGGCAGTGGTGTCGGTATTAGTAGCGGAGAACTCCTGCGGGCGATAAGGAGGGAGTATAGACGATGATTCTCCGCTAAAAACGTACGAATCTCGTCAAATGTCGGGTCTTCCAGGAGTTGGAGTTGTTGGAGTTGGATCAGCAACTCGTCGATGGTGGGCTCTTCGATGAAAGATGAATCATTGCGGGAAGGAGAGAACGAAAATGAAAGCACCATTTATGTAGCCGGTTCGAGATGGCTAATCTCCCAAATAATTAAATAACGAAACTAGAATAGTAGATAAACAATTGAAAATTAAAATAAATATCGAAACATTTTTCTGCAAGTTTTCTTCTCTAACTCTTGCACTAACTCAATCATTACTTAAATACAAGAATGGAAACGGAATTGTGAGAAACATGGGATCGTGGGATGACCCTAAATTATGAGGTGGTTGAATTGAGAACGTGGTGCGTATCAATTCCCCGCCGCTTCAAAACGTTCTTGTCCTCAAGAACGAAATGGGCTTGCCACGGTGGTCTCCATTCAAATCGGCCAAGAGCATTCGGGCTAGTCTCAACGGGGCACCACGGATATCGCCAAGGCGGCCGCCAATCTCGTCTTGCAGTGATGTACTGTTCTTTGTGAGAGTGTATTGGTGTTTTGGTAGGGTACTGCTGGTTTCGGTCGAAGGGGTAGAGCACCATCATATTTCCAAGGTTGGGTTTGAGAGTTGAGTTTGAAACAGGAAGTTTATTGGTTATATATGGAGGTGGTACAATTTTTGTTTGGCTACGAAAGGGAAGGATTGTTGAAGGAGAAGGTACGGTTGGTTGCATGATGAGGGTAACAGTACTCGACGATGCAATCTGTGATGGTAGGGAGGTAGCCGATGGAGAAACGGATGGTGGTTTTGGTGACGATAAGTGTGGTGGTGCCGTCGGTGGTGCAACTGGTGTAGGTTTTGGTGGTGATGGTGGTAGCAGACTTTCGGTGAGGGTGTGGTTTTGTGGTGGAGGAGATTGTGGCAGTGGTGTCGGTATTAGTAGCGGAGAACTCCTGCGGGCGATAAGGAGGGAGTATAGACGATGATTCTCCGCTAAAAACGTAAGAATCTCGTCGAATGTCGGGTCTTCCCGGAGTTGGAGTTGTTGGAGTTGGATCAGCAAATGGTGGGATCTTCGATGAAAGATGAATCATTGCGGGAAGGAGAGAACGAAAATGAAAGCACCATTGATGTAGCCGGTTCAAGATGGCTAATCTCCCAAATAATTAAATAACGAAACTAGAATAGTAGATAAACAATTGAAAATTAAAATAACAATCGAAACATTTTTCTGCAAGTTTTCTTCTCTAACTCTTGCACTAACTCAATCATTACTTAAATACAAGAATGGAAACGGAATTGTGAGAAACATGGGATCGTGGGATGACCCTAAATTGTGAGGTGGTTGAATTGAGAACGTGGTGCGTATCAATTCCCCGCCGCTTCAAAACGTTCTTGTCCTCAAGAACGAAATGGGCTTGCCACGGTGGTCTCCATTCGAATCGACCAAGAGCATTCGGGCTAGTCTCAACGGGGCACCACGGATATCGCCAAGGCGGCCGCCAATCTCGTCTTGTGGTGATGTATTGTTCTTTGTGAGAGTGTATTGGTGTTGTGGTAGGGTACTGCTGGTTTCGGTCGAAGGGGTAGAGCACCATCATATTTCCAAGGTTGGGTTTGAGAGTTGAGTTTGAAACAGGAAGTTTGTTGGTTATATATGGAGGTGGTACAATATTTGTTTGGCTACGAAAGGGAAGGATTGTTGAAGGAGAAGGTACGATTGGTTGCATGATGAGGGTAACGGTACTCGACGATGCAATCTGTGATGGTAGGGAGGTAGCCGATGGAGAAATGGATGGTGGTTTTGGTGACGATAAGTGTGGTGGTGCCGTCGGTGGTGCAACTGGTGTAGGTTTTGGTGGTGATGGTGGTAGCAGACTTTCGGTGAGGGTGTGGTTTTGTGGTGGAGGAGATTGTGGCAGTGGTGTCGGTATTAGTAGCGGAGAACTCATGCGGGCGATAAGGAGGGAGTATAGACGATGATTCTCCGCTAAAAACTTACGAATCTCGTCGAATGTCGGGTCTTCCCGGAGTTGGAGTTGTTGGAGTTGGATCAGCAACTCGTCGATGGTGGGATCTTCGATGAAGGATGAATCATTGCGGGAAGGAGAGAACGAAAATGAAAGCACCATTGATGTAGCCGGTTCGAGATGGCTAATCTCCCAAATAATTAAATAACGAAACTAGAATAGTAGATAAACAATTGAAAAATAAAATAACAATCGAAACATTTTTCTGCAAGTTTTCTTCTCTAACTCTTGCACTAACTCAATCATTACTTAAATACAAGAATGGAAACGGAATTGTGAGAAACATGGGATCGTGGGATGACCCTAAATTGTGAGGTGGTTGAGTTGAGAACGTGGTGCGTATTAATTCCCCGCCGCTTCAAAACGTTCTTGTCCTCAAGAACGAAATGGGCTTGCCACGTTGGTCTCCATTCGAATCGGCCAAGAGCATTCGGCCTAGTCTCAACGGGGCACCACGGATAACCCCAAGGCGGCCGCCAATCTCGTCTTACAGTGATGTACTGTTCTTTGTGAGAGTGTATTGGTGTTGTGGTAGGGTACTGCTGGTTTGGGTCGAAGTGGTAGAGCACCATCATATTTCCACGGTTGGGTTTGAGAGTTGAGTTTGAAACAGGAAGTTTATTGGTTATATATGGAGGTGGTACAATTTTTTTTTGGCTACGAAAGGGAAGGATTGTTGAAGGAGAAGGTACGGTTGGTTGCATGATAGGGTAACGGTACTCGACGATGCAATATGTGATGGTAGGGAGGTAGCCGGTGGAGAAACGGATGGTGGTTTTGGTGACGATAAGTGTGGTGGTGCCGTCGGTGGTGCAACTGGTGTAGGTTTTGGTGGTAGTAGACTTTCGGTGAGGGTGTGGTTTTGTGGTGGAGGAGATTGTGGCAGTGGTGTCGGTATTAGTAGCGGAGAACTCCTGCGGGCGATAAGGAGGGAGTATAGACGATGATTCTCCGCTAAAAACGTACGAATCTCGTCAAATGTCGGGTCTTCCGGGAGTTGGAGTTGTTGGAGTTGGATCAGCAACTCGTCGATGGTGGGCTCTTCGATGAAAGATGAATCATTGCGGGAAGGAGAGAACGAAAATGAAAGCACCATTGATGTAGCCGGTTCGAGATGGCTAATCTCCCAAATAATTAAATAACGAAACTAGAATAGTAGATAAACAATTGAAAATTAAAATAACAATCGAAACATTTTTCTGCAAGTTTTCTTCTCTAACTCTTGCACTAACTCAATCATTACTTAAATACAAGAATGGAAACGGAATTGTGAGAAACATGGGATCGTGGGATGACCCTAAATTATGAGGTGGCTGAATTGAGAACGTGGTGCGTATCAATTCCCCGCCACTTCAAAACGTTCTTGTCCTCAAGAACGAAATGGGCTTGCCACGGTGGTCTCCATTCAAATCGGCCAAGAGCATTCGGGCTAGTCTCAACGGGGCACCACGGATATCGCCAAGGCGGCCGCCAATCTCGTCTTGCGGTGATGTACTGTTCTTTGGGAGAGTGTATTGGTGTTGTGGTAGGGTACTGCTGGTTTGGGTCGAAGGTGTAGAGCACCATCATATTTCCAAGGTTGGGTTTGAGAGTTGAGTTTGAAACAGGAAGTTTATTGGTTATATATGTAGGTGGTACAATTTTTGTTTGGCTACGAAAGGGAAGGATTGTTGAAGGAGAAGGTACGGTTGGTTGCATGATGAGGGTAACGGTACTCGACGATGCAATCTGTGATGGTAGGGATGTAGCCGATGGAGAAACGGATGGTGGTTTTGCTGACGATAAGTGTGGTGGTGTCGTCGGTGGTGCAACTCGTGTAGGTTTTGGTGGTGATGGTGGTAGCAGACTTTCGGTGGGGGTGTGGTTTTGTGGTGGAGGAGATTGTGGCAGTGGTGTCGGTATTAGTAGCGGAGAAATCCTGCGGGCGATAAGGAGGGAGTATAGACGATGATTCTCCGCTAAAAACGTACGAATCTCGTCGAATGTCGGGTCTTCCGGGAGTTGGAGTTGTTGGAGTTGGATCAGCAACTCGTCGATGGTGGGCTCTTCCATGAAAGATGAATCATTGCGGGAAGGAGAGAACGAAAATGAAAGCACCATTGATGTAGCCGGTTCGAGATGGCTAATCCCCCAAATAATTAAATAACGAAACTAGAATAGTAGATAAACAATTGAAAATTAAAATAACAATCGAAACATTTTTCTGGAAGTTTTCTTCTCTAACTCTTGCACTTACTCTTGCACTAACTCTTGCACTAACTCAATCATTACTTAAATACAAGAATGGAAACGGAATTGTGAGAAACATGGGATCGTGGGATGACCCTAAATTATGAGGTGGTTGAATTGAGAACTTGGTGCGTATCAATTCCCCGCCGCTTCAAAACGTTCTTGTCCTCAAGAACGAAATGGGCTTGCCACGGTGGTCTCCATTCGAATCGGCCAAGAGCATTCGGGCTAGTCTCAACGGGGCACCACGGATATCGCCAAGGCGGCCGCCAATCTTGTCTTGCGGTGATGTATTGTTCTTTGTGAGAGTGTATTGGTGTTGTGGTAGGGTACTGCTGGTTTCGGTCGAAGGGGTAGAGCACCATCATATTTCCAAGGTTGGGTTTGAGAGTTGAGTTTGAAACAGGAAGTTTGTTGGTTATATATGGAGGTGGTACAATTTTTGTTTGGCTACGAAAGGGAAGGATTGTTGAAGGAGAAGGTACGATTGGTTGCATGATTAGGGTAACGGTACTCGACGATGCAATCTGTGATGGTAGGGAGGTAGCCGATGGAGAAATGGATGGTGGTTTTGGTGACGATAAGTATGGTGGTGCCGTCGGTGGTGCAACTGGTGTAGGTTTTGGTGGTGATGGTGGTAGCAGACTTTCGGTGAGGGTGTGGTTTTGTGGTGGAGGAGATTGTGGCAGTGGTGTCGGTATTAGTAGCGGAGAACTCATGCGGGCGATAAGGAGGGAGTATAGACGATGATTCTCCGCTAAAAACGTACGAATCTCGTCGAATGTCGGGTCTTCCCGGAGTTGGAGTTGTTGGAGTTGGATCAGCAACTCGTCGATGGTGGGATCTTCGATGAAGGATGAATCATTGCGGGAAGGAGAGAACGAAAATGAAAGCACCATTGATGTAGCCGGTTCGAGATGGCTAATCTCCCAAATAATTAAATAACGAAACTATAATAGTAGATAAACAATTGAAAAATAAAATAACAATCGAAACATTTTTCTGCAAGTTTTCTTCTCTAACTCTTGCACTAACTCAATCATTACTTAAATACAAGAATGGAAACGGAATTGTGAGAAACATGGGATCGTGGGATGACCCTAAATTGTGAGGTGGTTGAACTGAGAACGTGGTGCGTATTAATTCCCCGCCGCTTCAAAACGTTCTTGTCCTCAAGAACGAAATGGGCTTGCCACGTTGGTCTCCATTCGAATCGGCCAAGAGCATTCAGCCTAGTCTCAACGGGGCACCACGGATAACCCCAAGGCGGCCGCCAATCTCGTCTTGCAGTGATGTACTGTTCTTTGTGAGAGTGTATTGGTGTTGTGGTAGGGTACTGTTGGTTTGGGTTGAAGGGGTAGAGCACCATCATATTTCCAAGGTTGGGTTTGAGAGTTGAGTTTGAAACAGGAAGTTTATTGGTTATATATGGAGGTGGTACAATTTTTGTTTGGCTACGAAAGGGAAGGATTGTTGAAGGAGAAGGTACGGTTGGTTGCATGATAGGGTAACGGTACTCGACGATGCAATATGTGATGGTAGGGACGTAGCCGGTGGAGAAACGGATGGTGGTTTTGGTGACGATTAGTGTGGTGGTGCCGTCAGTGGTGCAACTGGTGTAGGTTTTGGTGGTAGTAGACTTTCGGTGAGGGTGTGGTTTTGTGGTGGAGGAGATTGTGGCAGTGGTGTCGGTATTAGTAGCGGAGAACTCCTGCGGGCGATAAGGAGGGAGTATAGACGATGATTCTCCGCTAAAAACGTACGAATCTCGTCAAATGTCGGGTCTTCCGGGAGTTGGAGTTGTTGGAGTTGGATCAGCAACTCGTCGATGGTGGGCTCTTCGATGAAAGTTGAATCATTGCGGGAAGGAGAGAACGAAAATGAAAGCACCATTGATGTAGCCGGTTCGAGATGGCTAATCTCCCAAATAATTAAATAACAAAACTAGAATAGTAGATAAACAATTGAAAATTAAAATAACAATCGAAACATTTATCTGCAAGTTTTCTTCTCTAACTCTTGCACTAACTCAATCATTACTTAAATACAAGAATGGAAACGGAATTGTGAGAAACATGGGATCGTGGGATGACCCTAAATTATGAGGTGGTTGAATTGAGAACGTGGTGCGTATCAATTCCCCGCCGCTTCAAAACGTTCTTGTCCTCAAGAACGAAATGGGCTTGCCACGGTGGTCTCCATTCAAATCGGCCAAGAGCATTCGGGCTAGTCTCAACGGGGCACCACGGATATCGCCAAGGCGGCCGCCAGTCTCGTCTTGCAGTGATGTACTGTTCTTTGTGAGAGTGTATTGGTGTTGTGGTAGGGTACTGTTGGTTTGGGTCGAAGGGGTAGAGCACCATCATATTTCCACGGTTGGGTTTGAGAGTTGAGTTTGAAACATGAAGTTTATTGGTTATATATGTAGGTGGTACAATTTTTGTGTGGCTACGAAAGGGAAGGATTGTTGAAGGAGAAGGTACGGTTGGTTGCATGATGAGGGTAACGGTACTCGACGATGCAATCTGTGATGGTAGGGATGTAGCCGATGGAGAAACGGATGGTGGTTTTGCTGACGATAAGTGTGGTGGTGCCGTCGGTGGTGCAACTGGTGTAGGTTTTGGTGGTGATGGTGGTATCAGACTTTCGGTGAGGGTGTGGTTTTGTGGTGGAGGAGATTGTAGCAGTGGTGTCGGTATTAGTAGCGGAGAACTCCTGCGGGCGATAAGGAGGGAGTATAGACGATGATTCTCCGCTAAAAACGTACGAATCTCGTCGAATGTCGGGTCTTCCGGGAGTTGGAGTTGTTGGAGTTGGATCAGCAACTCGTCGATGGTGGGCTCTTCGATGAAAGATGAATCATTGCGGGAAGGAGAGAACGAAAATGAAAGCACCATTGATGTAGCCGGTTCGAGATGGCTAATCTCCCAAATAATTAAATAACGAAACTAGAATAGTAGATAAACAATTGAAAATTAAAATAATAATCGAAACATTTTTCTGGAAGTTTTCTTCTCTAATTCTTGCACTTACTCTTGCACTAACTCTTGCACTAACTCAATCATTACTTAAATACAATAATGGAAACGGAATTGTGAGAAACATGGGATCGTGGGATGACCCTAAATTGTGAGGTGGTTGAATTGAGAACGTGGTGCGTATCAATTCCCCGCCGCTTCAAAACGTTCTTGTCCTCAAGAATGAAATGGGCTTGCCACGGTGGTCTCCATTCGAATCGGCCAAGAGCATTTGTTAGAACCTATTTTTTAGCAACACAAACTTATTGTTTTCTTATCTTGTAATTGATACTTTGTTTTGTAATTGTCTTTTGATATTTACTTGGTGAACTTTGTGTAATTGTTAGCGTACTTGTTATGCTTCTTTGTGTACTTGTTACTTATGCTCTTAACGGACTTGTTTTACTCTTATCGTACTTGTTTGAATGTTATCTTAGCGGACTTGTTTATTCCTAGCGAATTTGTTTACTTAGAAGACTTGTTTTTGTTTCTAGCGTACTTAATCTGTTCTTAACGAACTTGTTAGCGTACTTGTTCAAGTTAGCGTACTTGTTCATGTTAGCGAACTTGAGTATGCTTAGCGTACTTGTTAGCGGACTTGTTGCTACTTAGAGAACTTGTTAGCGGACTTGTTACTTCTTAGCGTACTTGTTAGCGGACTTGTTAAGTCCTAGCAAACTTCATTTATGTCTTAGCGAACTTGTTCTACTGTTAGGATATTTTGTTGAATTCTAGGTAATGATTGTGTCGTGTCAAACATTCTATTTGTCCCAGGTTCTCTAGTAGTATAAATACCATTGAGAAAACCCTATTGGCAACGCTTGGTGGATTATTTTTCCTTCAGAGAGCCTTTGTGTGTTTGTTCTTGGTGTTTGTGTGTGTTCTTGAGCTTTAGTAATCATCAATGGGTGTGCATTGATGCTGATTCCTCCATGAATCGACCATCACACATGATTTCCGCACTTGTGTGATGAATCATATGAGAACAAGGTGCTCAAATATGATCCTGACAATTGGTATCAGAGCCTTGTTCTTCATTTTTTTGAAGTTTTTCTCAAAATGGAGAAAATCTCATATGAGTTGTCGATTTTGGATGGATTTGCTTGTTGTTTGAGTTTATTCTTGGTAGAAATCACTCAATAAACTCAATGCCATACTCAGATTTCTAAATATCTCATGTTATATAGTCTGATTTTCAGATTTCAGCCATGAACATCGACTTTTTGTTAAGTCCTATTCTTGAGAAAATTTTGCAATCTTGTTTTTCTGTTGATTATCTCTTAAAATTGATAAATGGCGAGTGATAGACTACTAAAACCGAAATCATAGCCACTGATTTCTCTAAAAAACATCAAGTATTGAAGATTTTAGAGGCTAAGAGTGGTGAAAGGGTACTTACAAGAAGACGGCATTGATTATGACGAAGTCTATGCACCTGTCGCGCGTCTAGAAGCCATTCGGATTTTCTTAGCTTATGCTGCGTCTATGGACATCACGGTTTACCAACTTGATGTCAAGACTGCATTTCTTTATGGCGAGCTGGATGAGGACGTGTACGTACAGCAACCTCCCGGGTTTGTGAACAAGTCATTTCCAAACAAATGTTACAAACTTGACAGGGCCCTTTATGGTCTACACCAAGCCCCGAGGAAGTGGTACGAGACTTTATCTACATATCTGCTGGAAAATGGATATAAGAGGGGTATTATTGATCAGACTCTTTTCATTCGACACGTCGGGAAGGATATGCTTTTAGTTCAAGTTTACGTTGACGATATCATTTTTGGGTCGACGAACGAGAATTTGTGTCATGCATTTGAGGAACTGATGAAGAAAAGGTTTGAGATGAGCGCCATGGGTGAATTAACCTTTTTCCTAGGAATTCAAGTGAAGCAGTCGTCAGATGGCATACTGATCAGCCAAGGGAAATACGTTAAAGAAATTCTGAAGAAGTTCGGGTTTCACGACTCTAAGGGATTTTCTACACCTGTGGAAACTCGTCACAGACTGAATACTGATGCTCATGGTATCTCGATGGATGAACACTTATACCGTTCGATGATCGGGTCGTTGATGTATCTGACGGCAAGTCGTCCCGATATCATGTTTGGAGTCTGTCTCCGTTCAAGATTTCAGAGCAAACCAAATGAATCACATTTGACTGCGGTTAAGAGAATTTTTCGATACTTGAAGTCGAATCCCAACCGAGGGCTATGGTATCCAAAGGATTCAGCCTTTGATCTTAGAGCCTACTCAGATAGTGACTATGCTGGTTGTCAACTCGATCGGAAGTCTACAACAGGTGGAGCTCAGTTTTTGGGAAACCGAATCATGTCGTGGCAATGCAAGAAGCAGACTACGGTGTCCATTTCAACTACCGAGGCGGAGTACATCGCTGCTGCATCATGCTGCTCGCAAGTTCTCTGGATCCAGAATCAATTGCTGGACTACGGTTTGAATTTCATGAGTACTCCTATTCATATTGATAATTCTGCTGCTGTTTGTATTGTTAAAAATCCGACACAACATTCTAAGACCAAGCATATAGAGATTAGACACCATTTCATTAGGGATTGTGCTGAGAAGAAACTAGTCACCTTAGTTCAGATTGACTCAGAAAATCAGTTAGCTGACCTTTTCACTAAGTCCTTTGACATGTCTAGGTTCAACTTTCTGGTTACCTCTTTAGGAATGATCAACTTTGACTAGGGGACTAGAACTTCTTGCTCCCTGATACGTTAGTGTCTTGCTCTCTAGGTTGCCATCTTTTGTGAATTTTTTGTGAATATATCCTAAGTCTTGCATTCCTCTCACTAAAATCACCAAAAAGATTTTACACCTCTTGCTTGTTTTGCATTTTATCTTTTTTTTTATGTCTGTCTTATTTTATCATATGTTAATTACCTTTGTTACTCTTTTGACTCACTTGAGTCTGTTCCTATGTTGTTTGACTTGTTTTGGCTGAGAAAAATATTTCAGTATGTTTGTGTCTCGAGTCAAAATGTTTTATGACCTAAGGAATTTTTTCTTCATTCAAATTGCTTGTTTTTGAGTCTGTCTGTCGTGCCTGCATCTGTGGAAGATAAAAACAAAAATAGTGTCAATTATGTATTTGTTTAGTATTTGTCTATACTCATGTGTAGTAAAAATAGCAGAAAATACCAAAAACATTGAAAAAGCTAAAACCTTTGGTCTGTGGTCGGACAATATGTGAGGAACATGATATGATTCTGGTCTTGTCGATCTAACCATAGGATATGATCCAATCGACCGGTAACTCTATCATTTGATGTGTTGGTAGGCTCAACATACTAAGAAGTAAACAAGTCTCCGTGATAACACATAAATTACAATGAGAAATGTGGACCATGGAAGTTTACACAGTGGCATATTCTTTAAATTTGCCCTTCTCATTAGTACTAGTAAGAAAACTCTAATCACACATCCTATGTTTCTTCAGTATTAAGTTGACTTATTTCAAAACCAATTCACGAGACTCATCTACTGAGGGAACTCTGACCTTGAGTCTCATCCATAAAAATTGCTAAGACACATCTGCTGTGAGAAATCACTGACCTTGTGTTCTTACGCTCCATCATTCCATAAAATAAAGTGAGAAGTCATCTGCTGAGGAAACTCTGACCTTGACTCTCTCACCCCATCAAAATTCATTCATCAATAGTCATGAAAGAAGGGTTATCATGATTTCATGACTATATCATTGAAATAAGTCACTTAACACTAAAGAAAAGGGGGAACGATTACTTTGAAAAGTGTGATTGAATCTGAAAAACTATTTGATGATTGGTAGAATACTGTTAACTTCCAAACTAATAAGGACCCCACAAATATTTCTCTAAACTGGACTGAAAACATGATAAATACATCACATGAGACAAGTTAAAAATTACCATGTATGAGCTTAAGTGGACAAACAATACCGACAATCTGATTTAGGGTATCGGATCCAAAAGGTGATTTGAATTATAAGTGTTATTGATCACGTAATTGATCGGTATGATTCTAAACATGTCTGACCACGTCCATACAAATATGTGAATTATCAAAGCCAATGTGTTAGAATTTCCAAGTTTGGTGAAAAATTGACCAACTTGTACTAAAATTAATCTTGGTATTGTTTTGAAATTTACCAACTTGAAAGAAAAATGAATTCCAGAGTTCGGGTGGAAAATTGACCCAATTCGGATAAATTTGGAAATTTTGAGTTCGTGTGGAATTTTGACCAATAAAAGTAAAATTTAGGTACTAGGTGGGTCATTATCAAATTTTGTTGAAATTAGCTGGTAATTGTGTTATAAATTCAAAATTTATCTTCCTGGTAGGTTACTGGTGGCAGACATGCATTTTGTTGTTCTCTCTTTAAGTTTTGTAGTTAAATGGTAAATTGTTACATTTTGGTAAATCTTATGAATTTAGATAATGTTTGATGATTTTCATGAAGTCCGCTAAGAACAAATTGTTCTTAGCGAACTTGTTTAAGTTTGTGTCTTTTGTAAGTTGAGAAGTACGCTAAGTTGAAATTGTCCTTAGCAAACTTCTCCTTTGTCTTTGACTTTTTGTTCAAGTGTTAGAGAAGTCCGCTAAGAAGGTTTTTGCCTTAACGAACCTCTCCACTTACTTTCATTGTTTACTAAGGTTAAAACTGTTCTTAGCGAACTTGTTTATACCTTAGCGAACTTCTTTTTTACTTAGAAATTTTTTATGTATCAAGTTCTGTTTTGGCCTTAGCGTACTTGTTTTGCCTTAGCGAACTTCCTAGCTTAGCGAACTTCTTTATAGGCTTAGCGTACTTGTTGTTAGCCTTAGCGAACTTCATCAAGCTTAGCGAACTTCATAGAGGCTTAGCGTACTTCTTTAGGCCTTAGCGAACTTGTTTTATTTATTCTCCCTTTAGCGTACTTGACTTCAGTTCGCTTACACTTAGCGAACTTAGAGACTGGCTTAGCGAACTTGTTTAAATGTTAAGATATTTGTAAGTCCGCTAAACCTAATACTATATAAAGGGAGACTTAGCCTTTTTTTTTCACTCACGCATTCAAACAAACAAACAACCGCCCGTATACTCTCGAATCGGCGACTCACCTCCTCACTGTTCGATCAAAAATCCCTCCAATCTCTCTCGAATCTGTCATTCTCGTTGCAATTAGGGTTGATTCACACACTCTTCTTGCAATCACAGGTTTGTATTCACGATTACTTAGGTTGATTTTGGTTTCGGTGATGATGATGAGCCGTGGGTTCGGTTCTCAAAATTTTCTGGGTTCTAATGATTTAAATTGGTGTTATTACATATTTCCTTCATCCTTACTTGATTCTAATTAACTTGTGTTCAAGTTTAAGGTATGTGAAACTTGTATCTCATTTATCACTTTGAATCCGAGAATGATGTGTACAGGGGATTGATTGAATGTGTTTTGAGCATAATATTCCTTTGAGTGTTTCATAACAGTTGGTTGCTATTGTGTACTTGTTAATTAGTTTGAACCCTAATGGTTGTTTAGATTGATTAAAAAAAATATTAGAAGTTGTGATCTTCTGTTATATGAATGCTTAGGAATTTTTTTATTTTAATTTGTCAACTTTGGAACTTTAGTTGGATTGTTAGAACTCAGTGTGGCTACTACCAATTTAGTTTAGTTAACTCAAATCTGATTGTGTATATATGCCTGTGAGTTTACTTGCAGCAACTTTGAAGTTTCAATCTGTTGTTCTCTCTTATGGTCGGATTGACTTAATAAATTCCACATAGTGTTGAATTTAACTAGTCTCCAATCTAGATTTATTACTCTTTTGATGAGACTTAAACTTGAGAATCTGTTGATAACTGTTGATTAGTCTAGTCACTCATCACAATTGATAAATTAAGTTTAATGTTTCTCAAACTATGCCTTTAAGTTCTAATTGCCTACACCTTTATGTGTTTGTCTAAAATTTTGAAGTCTAACATAACCCGTCTGATCACAAAACAGAACCTATTACTGTTGAGAGATTGATCAAGAGCATTGCATCTTTTTCATTGATCTTAGCATACCATAGATCATCAAAAAGGTATGTTGTTCTATCAAATGGAAATGTGAGTTAAGACTCAATTTTGGCTACACAGGGGCAATCATTATCTTATTTTAGTTTGTTTGATGCTTACTTGAATTCTAATGTAAATTGCTTGATCCCAGCAGATTACTCACTGAATCATTGAGAAATTCAATTCATCTTATATTAGATCTTAGACATCCTTAGATCTTCATAAAGGTATGTGTTTCTCAATATAAGCATTCATGTTATTTATCAGGTAGTGCATCACCTTACTCTAATTTTTGTGTACTTA
>JBCNJP010000012.1:30886720-31014838 GCA_039602395.1 Deinandra increscens subsp. villosa | reverse complement strand
ATTGCCAAATTTTACAGGTTGCTATTTTAAAGTATTCCGAACAACTTTCGTCTAGAAGGCGTCTCGAGAAAACGTTAGCTAACGTATGAAAACATCCTCATAAAACAGAAAGGTACTGAAGACGCGCACCCATCTTGCGTGGGTTGTTGTAAAGTCCTCGGTCTGAATTAAAAGATGAACAGATTACCGTTGGAAATCTAACTCGACGAACTTAATCGTGGAGTCCGATTTTGTCCAGTTTCAATTTGTTATGACCAAGATATGACCGCTTAAAGTCGGACAAACATTTTATCCAAATTTTTAATAGTGCACGATTAAAGGTTTTTAGTCGTTGTTTTATGATATATAATTGGTTTTATTAAATGAAGACTTAATTGCCAAGCTTAATTCACCAGACATCCTTGGAATGGATTTATGACATATTGTCCCCTGGCATACACTTGTTGTAGAACATAAGTCTCTAAGTTAAATGAAGGACGATTAAATGTTTTCAGCCGTTGTTTTATTATATAAAAATGGTTTTATTAAATGGAGACTTAGTGGCTAACCTTAATTCATAAAACATCCTTGGAATGGATTTAGGACATATCGTCCTCTGGCATACACTTGTTGTAGAACATAAGTCCTCCAAGTTAAGATGAAAGAGAGATGACAAAAATATATATTTTTTTTAGGAAAAACACTTAAACAAAGTTCATGATCTTTGGATGGATCTTGGAACTTCACCATTTTAGATCCCCATGGGGCTCTTGGATCATGTTCTACCATCTCATGAACTTGTGTAAGTATTAGTTTTAAGATAAAGAGCAAGAGATTAAACAACTAAAAGAATGTTGTTGAATCTTAACTTATAGTTTTGAGTGTGCCTTAGTTAGTGATGTTAGAGAAGGTTTAAAGATGAAAGAATGAATATTAAGTTTCATCAAGTAGGTATAAAGAGGTTACTTACAATGGGTGAAGATTTAGAGTGAGTTTAGTGAGAAAAGCTTTAGGGAGGAGGAAGAGGAGCATGAATATGGGTTGAAAGGGGGTGGAAAATGGTGGTTTAAGTTGAAGAAAAGAGGGAGAAAGAGTGAGAGAGGGGAGGGGTAGAGATGGTTGAATGAAATTGGGGGGTTTTTATAGCCAAAACTCATACTTGGGCACGGGCCATGTCTGGTAGAGCACGAGCCGTGTCGTGTCAGAAAATCGTCAGAAATATTCAGTGTCAGTGGGCACGAGGCGTGCTTGTTAGAGCACAGGCCGTGCTCGTCAGAAGGCTATCAGATGTAAAAGAAAAAATCCCGTCGAGGACAACACGGGGCATGCTAAGTATGCACATGGGCCGTGTTGAACTTAAATCATGCCAATTTAACCTCATAATCTTCTTCCTCTCGTCGAGATACTCAAAATTCACTATTCATGGACCCCGTAACTCATTTTCTAGCCCGAGAAATGCCCTTGTTAAGTTTTTAGGCGGTCACTGAGCACACTTTCAACTTTTAGCAGTTGCGCTTCGAGAAAAGATCGAATATTAGCGTTATCACTTTGTTTTACTAGTAATATTGTTAGAACAAAAATTTATGTGACTGACGCCATCAAATCTGTTTACCGAAGCATTCGACTGAAGAATCCATGTGAATTGATTCAGAGACTGAGTTGTGATGCTCGAGGCTTGCGAGATTGGACCGAAGACCGTTTTCTGGAAAAGTCAACCGTTCGGGTCAACGGTCAACGTAAAAGTCAACGGAAGATCGGTTCGAGTCGAGTCAAGCTTCGGATTAATTTAATCAGCTTTGATTTAATTATCAATTTATGTTATTTATCAAAAATACATTAACTAACTAGGCTAAAAACTAGGGATTGAGTCTTCAAGTCTTTGTGAACGTTGGAGTCAGTTACAACACGTCCCATAAAGCCTTGACCGAGTCTTTAGCCATCATTTACACGTCCCTTAATACCTGCAATCAATTAAGACACGTGGACAATTGTAACGGTTAATCGATAACTGTAGTTCAGGATCCTTTGAGCTTCTGGCGAGCATCCTGAAATAATATAACCAACTGTCCTATATTTTAGGTATTCTCCCAATTAAGCCAATATGAACGTTGTGGACCACTTAGTCCACGTTCTCTATCATTTGTCCGAGTCTTTAGGCTTGTCTACACGTTTCTTTGACCCATTTGAGCTGCCGCCAGGATCCCGGATTATCAGCCCTAACAATATTATCCCCCACAATAAGCCCAAGGTATTTAAATGGTAAAAATCCACCCGAGCAACCACACCGATCAGCCATCAGAGAGACCTCATCTTGAGGAACGTTTAAACCAAAAATCCCACATTTGGAGAGATTTACCTTCAATCCAGAGACCAAGAAGAAGCCACGCAGAATTCGTAATAAATTAGCAATATTAGGGCCTGACCAGCGACCAAACACGACCGCGTCATCGGCGTAGGTAAGCAGGGACAACGGCTGATCCGCTAAAGGATAGGATACACCATGAAAAAAATTCCAAACAGACCGCTTTATTTAACATTACATGAAAGGCTTCCATGGCAATGATAAATAAAAAAGGGGATATCGGGTCTCCTTGACGCACACCACGAGCACATTGAAATTCGAATGAGGGAGACCCGTTGATGAGAATAGAAGCTCTAGAGGCTTTGAGACAGCCACTGATCCATGAAATCCACCGAGGGGGGAAATTCATTTGCGCAAGCAAATCCAAAATGAAAGCCCAACTTACGGAATCAAAGGCTTTCTCAAAGTCAATCTTGAAAATCATGAGGGGAAACGAGACCTTTTTAGCCCAAGAAACTAGTTCGTTTGAGATGAGAGGCCCATCAATGATGTTTCGGTTTGCAAGGAATCCCATCTGAGCCTCGGAAATTAATTTTGGCAGCACCACTTTGAGCCTATTAGCAAGAACCTTTGACACCACTTTTTGAATGCAACCGATGAGCGAAATCGGCCAATAGTCATTGAAACTCAAGGGGTCATTATTCTTGGGAATGAGGTGTATGAAAGATGAGCCACATCCCCTTCCAAAGGAGCCAACCGAGTGAAAATTCTGAAGAACATCATAGAAATCGTTTTCAAGTAAAGACTAGAATTTCTTAATGAACGCGAAATTAAAACCGTCGGGACCCGGGGCCTTGTCCGAGCCGCATAACCACACCGCATCTTTTAGCTCCAATTTAGTGAAAGGCTGAATCAACATATTTCCATCCTCCTCCGATAAAGTCTTGAGATCATTACAAATGAGACGGGGTCTAGACTCCATATCCTCCGAAAATTTCTTTTTAAAAAAATCCCAAGCAGCCTTCTTCATACGTGTAGGGTCAGTAATCCACGAGTCACCCACAAGAAAACCGTTAACCCGACCGGCGGCAAGTCTCTGATTAACATATCCGTGGAAGAAAGCCGAGTTCTCGTCCCCATCAAGAGCCCAGCGGGCCCTTCCTTTCTGTTTAAGATCAGACAGGAGGTCATTTTGGAGAGCCCCCAGGCACTTTTTGTTATCCATCCAGTCCTCGAATTCATTTAAGGTCAGCTCACGGCATTCAGATATCTCATCGTAAAGGTTGCAAGCTAATGTTCTATCAATAACTTCCTTGGCTTCTGAGTTTTTAAAATTGGCGGCCCACTCCTTAATGGCCCCTTTCAAGGTTCTAAATTTATGAAGAAGCCTGACATCGGGGCTTCCTTCAAAACGACATTCAGACCAAACCCGATTGACCAGGTCTTCAAAGCCCTCTCTGCCCAGCCAGGAATTAAAGAACCGAAACGGGGTGGGACCGAAATCAAAAGACGAACATTTGAGAATAAGGGGAGAGTGATCGGACCAAAGCCTAGGCAAGGCCGTAACCGAGGCATAAGGCCACCTGCAAAAGAACGATGAGCTCACAAAGAAGTGATCTATCTTACTAAAAGATTTACCATTTCTGTGGGAATAAGTGAACTTCAATCCTCCCTGGTTATATTCTACCAAATTGGCATCGTAAAGAAAATTGTTGAGATGAGAAGCCCCCGAATCAGAGAATTCAGAATGTAACTGCTCATCCGGGGACCTGACCTCGTTGAAATCTCCGGCGAGAATCCACAGCCCATCCGAGTCAATCAAATCCAGTAACTTCTCCCAAAGCCGTTTTTTTGCACCGTCACCTTGGGGGGCATAGACATTGAGAATATTAAGGGGATCAGCCAAACCAACCATCCTCCCCTTGATCAGAATAAAGTTGCGATCCTTTATGATTTCGGAGTGCGTAAAAACGGAGGGATTCCACGAACAACCCAAACCTCCGGAACGCCCATCTGCATCCACCCAAACATTAGAAGAACCACCTCTCCCCCAAAAACCATTGAAATGAATTTTGGAACCATCGGCGAGCTGCGTTTCTTGAATGCACAGAAAGTTAATTCGATTTCTTGCCCTAATCTCCCGAATCCAGGACAGCTTATTGTCATCCCCCACACCACGGATATTCACGGAAAGAACATCCATTACAACCGATCAAACACACCATTACCCCCATTAGCCGCAATCGAATTGGAGACCTCGGACTGAAAATTACTTAGATCAATGCCCACGCAAGCGTTGACCCGAATCGTTTCAAGGACCTCATCAGCCAGAGCTATGTCCCTCAAATCCTGCGAAGACAAAGGCTGAGGAGGGTCTTCCCCCAATGTATTCACCTTACCTTTCTCCGGCCCCTGCTTCTTTTTCTTAGACTGTCTCAATTTCTCCGGGGGAATAATGTTCAGGTTAAGGCTATGAGAGGACAAAGAAGACGAGGGCTCCACGGGAACATTGCCGTCGATAAGTTTAGGCCCAGATGAAGCAGAGCCTGGGCTTTTTGACCTCCTTCTTTTGAGGGCTGAAGAAGGTTCGGGCCCATCAGGCCCACCAAAAGGAATCTGATGTCCAACCGGGTCAGAGCCCAATTCGTGGATAGGAGAGAGAAGAACTCCCTCAGGCTCGGCGTGCTCAGCGTGTTCCCCATGCACATTAAAGAATTTTGGCGGCTCAATGTCCTGGAACGATGCACGGGACCCTTCGGCTGCGGACTCATCTCCAACCTCCGGCGAACATCCAGCCGGAGATCCCCCATCAGATCCGATTGCTTCGGTGAGAACGTTAATGAAATCCGGTTCCCAACTATCCATGGTTTCCCACACATCGCAAGAGAACCGCCGCCCTTTCCACATAATGGTAACTGAGTCTTGTATTTTCCGGCCATGACTGACTAGAACACCAACGACGTTCCTGGAAATATTGCAATCAAGGCTATCTGCCTCAGAGGGTTGGATGACTTTACCAAAAGATCTCCCAATAGTGTCGAACACTTCGTAATCCCATAATTGTGGTGGAACACCACGAATCGATAACCAGGCAATGCGTTCTGGGGCGATGGATTGCCCCGCCCAGGGATCCAACTTTGAGAACCAGTCTTTCCAGATTGAAGAATATTCCATGAAGAGATCGGCAGCTTCTTTGTCTGGGAAGGAAAGAAGCACATGGAAACCTCCGATGTACCTCACCTGACAGTTTAAACAGTCCACCAGCTTGATCAACGAATGCAAGTTACAGAGGTGTCTCAAGTCGGTAGCCCGTCCCAGTAATGCCTTGCCTTCCCAATCGCACCAGGCATTCGTGACCTTCTCCCCAAAATCAATGACTTTCCCCTTTCCAGCATCCTGAGTGCCACTGACAATGCTTGCGAAGGACCGCCCTCCCGTCGCCGGAGCAGACGAGACCGGAACACCAGGAGCCGATCCACTCGAACCCAATCTGCTGAACACACCCTTTGGAGGGGGAGCATGAAACACACGCTTCCCTTCCCGGTTGAATCTTTCCACATTGGCCCCGATTTTTAAGTTACCAATCTTGATGTTGCATAACCTCCTTTCTAACTTCCATTTGTCTTCCACGTCTTCGAATTTGATGAAGCCAAATACATCACCTGACCTGGTCTTTCTACGTGAGATGTAGATATCGAGCACCTTACCCAGACCTTCGCATGCATCACCAATCCATTCCTTTTTACAACCATCAGGGAGATTGTAAAGAAAATAGGAAACAATCTCTCCAAACTCCTTCCTATCATACGATCTGTTGTTCTTCTTCCGACCAACCTTTTGCCACTCATACTCAACGGTTCCCATATCCAGTTAGGAATCCCTGATAGCAGCAAACTTGTAGGACTGAATTCAAGCACCCACGGGGAAAACAATCGGTGATGAGGAAGTGAAAAACCCACCACCGAAGACTCAGCCCCGCAGATGCGAAAATAGAAGTACCGGTGAGCTATCAAGGTTGAGAACACTGGTGAGAAAAGAGGGGAACAGGAAGCAAGAAACACCACCGACAACCTGCTACAGCTGGGATTGAAAGGCCGCTAACCACACTCGTACCTCCCGATATCTCAGCCGGGTCGACCCCAAGATCAACCTTACGATTAGAGGGAAGGTGACAGGGAAGCTAGGAGCCGATCTCAAGCAGCGAACAGGAAAAAGAGGCCGGAAAACGCCGGAAGAAGCCCGGAGAAGTTAAAGGGTCAAGAAGCCGGGGTAAACCCTAAAAAGTAGAGTTGATTGTAATTTCATTTATTCAGTTATGTTTTTCTGTCGTTAGTCACCCTCACTATATATAGTGAGGGTGCCCATTACAAGTAAAGGAGTCTCCGAATGTGGAGATGATGATTTTTCTTGTAGAGTGTGAGATTTCCATTCTAGAGAGAGAGTGAGTCATGGATTTTCTAGAGAGAGATTGTGTGTTCTTCATGATTTCTTGTAACTATCATTCGGTTATATAAATCATTCGATATGTTCTTCATCTTTCTTGTTTATGATTATTCATGATTCATCATCATCATCTTCTTCATTTGTTATGAGTTTTCGAATCCGAACCATGTTCTTGCTCAAGACCGAGATTCTTGATGTGAAAATCGGTCCTAACAAATGGTATCAGAGCAGGTACCAATCAGATTCATCTCACCGTGAATCTGGTCACTCGAATCTGTGATTTTGAGCTTGAATGGTGAAGATGAGAAAACTTATTTTTTAGAGACTTTTTTCTATTTTTTCTTCATTTCTGGATGGATTCTGATGATATGGATGATAGATTCATGTTTGAGAGTTCATTTAGATGTGATTTTATCTTTTACTTGTTCAAATCTGTGAGAAAATTGAACATCCGAGCTCATTTTTTCGTAACTTTTGGGGTTTTCCCGTATTTGGGGTTTTTGAAGATTTTGGAGCTTGATTCTTCATTTTCTGGGCGATTCTTCATGTTTTCGGATGAAGTGAGGTATGATTCTCAGTGGAAAACGCATTCCGGATCCATTGGAAGCATCCATTTCGTCTGATTCTCAACGGTTTGAGCGGATCTGGAAAAACACACACTGACGGTGTAAGTGTGTGTTCTTCGTGTTCTTGAAGATTTCCAGATTTGGGAACTGTTTATGATCCGATTTGCTACTGTTTATGGGTTGTTGGTGGCCACAACGTTCTCGTGAATGGTTTAGCTTCTCATTTCGTGCATCATTATGGGTTTTCCTTACGTTTTTGGGCAGATTCGAGTTCACCAAGTAAGTGTTCTTCATGTTCATCATGTTCCAGATTTCTCTAAGTATTCTTGAAGCTTTGAAGATTGCCTTAGCGAACTTCTCCTCTCTCTTAGCGGACTTGACTGGTCTTAGCGGACTTGACGTTGTCTTAGCGGACTTGTTTAAGTCTTAGCGGACTTGAGTCCTTAGCGGACTTCAGTGGAGTCTTAGCGAACTTCTCTACCCCCTTTAGCGGACTTCTGGAAAGCTTTAGCGAACTTCTAGGGTTAGCGAACTTGTTTCTGGGTTTCTGCTCGAGATTGTTTCAGAAGCTTTTGATCGTCAAAGGTTGTAGAGAATGATCATACGAGTTCAATGAGCTAAAATTCGATGGATTTCGTTTGGTATTCATGGAGATATGAGGAGAATACGCTTCTCCAGCAAGGGTCTCGTAATTCCGGCGAACCAGTTTAGGGTTTCGGGGTGGCTGATGGATTTGTAGAAGATGATGACGTGGCAAGCACGGATGGGCTGCAAAGGAATGTTTGTCTCTCTCATCCTAGTCAACCCTAATTCGCTGTCCCTTCCTGATTGGTGGAGAAATGGGGGTGGGACCGCAGCAGATTATGAGGACCGTTGGTGGGATTGTTGTTGTCTAGCTGTGATTGGTCCATGGATATCGGTGGGACCAGCTGGACACAAAAGTTCCGTTGAAACCCTCCTTGCTGTGCGCCTGGGATTGGCCTACAGCCTCATCACACGGATTGCGCCCTCAGCCCTTGGATATCATTATTTCCAGCCGTAGATGGAAAGTTGGATCTCCATCCTGATTGGTTGCTTTTTAATCACACGGATTTTGGTTTTCTCAAGCACAAATCTGATTGGTTGGAGTATATTTTCAAGGATTATGGAGTTTTCTTGAGGGATTTAATTGCCTAATAATTATTTTAGTATTATTTCGTTAATTGCGGGTATTTTCTCATCATTTTTGTTTTTCGAGACGAACGAGATAATGTCGCGACGGAATTGTGGAAAATTATTATTGGTCTCGGATTTATTCCGGATTTATTTATTTGGGTTCAAGTTTTTGGTGACTTCAGACCACGTTAGCTAACGATCACTGACGGGATAGTTTCGTTTTTCGGTTAAGCATGCAAACTTTTTCGTTATATCTCACTCTAAGTTGTTTAGCTGACGAAGTGCCGATGTCAAGTAACCAGATTAACTGGAATCTCAGTTAAATATTGGAATTTATCCGATTAAATCTCTCGGTTGACCGTTTCTTGAAGAAATTTAACAGTTTATTTTATATTTTCACATCCAACCTCAGTCAGCGGATTATTCACAACTGTCAGCATCCGGCTTCCGGTTTTTCGCAAGATTGTCCGATTTCAAGATTTTTTATCCGGTTTCTCTAGGCAACCGATCGCGACGGTTCGACTCTCCGCATCAGATTTTTTACGCTTCCGACTTGATGTTTTTGGGGAGATTTAGAGAAATAGGAGGAATTATTGTGAATTTGGATATCGGGTCGATTATCTGAAGTTGGAGCATGTTCGGTGTCAAACTGGTTTATCTGATTCAGTCTGTTGCGGTTTGGACTCCGATGTTCAGCATTTTCTCAGTATTGTACCCGACCGTGTGAACCGAGTGAGTCAGAACACTTGGATCTCGAACTGGAGCAACGAGAACAGAAGAAGCTTATTCAGAGGGGGAATCTCTACGACAGATTGTCTCCGATTTATCAGTTTCTCATTGAAGATGTACGATAGAGCGATTCTTCAGTAGTTGAACAGATTTGAAAGCATCAGTCAAGGGGGAAATTGTTAGAACAAAAATTTATGTGACTGACGCCATCAAATCTGTTTACCGAAGCATTCGACTGAAGAATCCATGTGAATTGATTCAGAGACTGAGTTGTGATGCTCGAGGCTTGCGAGATTGGACCGAAGACCGTTTTCTGGAAAAGTCAACCGTTCGGGTCAACGGTCAACGTAAAAGTCAACGGAAGATCGGTTCGAGCGAGTCAAGCTTCGGATTAATTTAATCAGCTTTGATTTAATTATCAATTTATGTTATTTACTTTACTTGTAATTTCATTTATTCAGTTATGTTTTTCTGTCGTTAGTCACCCTCACTATATATAGTGAGGGTGCCTATTACAAGTAAAGGAGTCTCCGAATGTGGAGATGATGATTTTTCTTGTAGAGTGTGAGATTTCCATTCTAGAGAGAGAGTGAGTCATGGATTTTCTAGAGAGAGATTGTGTGTTCTTCATGATTTCTTGTAACTAATCATTCGGTTATATGAAATCATTCGATATGTTCTTCATCTTTCTTGTTTATGATTATTCATGATTCATCATCATCATCTTCTTCATTTGTTATGAGTTTTCGAATCCGAACCATGTTCTTGCTCAAGATCGAGATTCTTGATGTGAAAATCGGTCCTAACAAATATGGGTTCACAGATATAAATGTAACACCCGTGCCCAACCCATTCATAAAACCGACCCGAATTTGAACTTGTCACACAAACCAAGTTTTGATTTAACAATTATCGAAAGGATTTGTCTAAAATATACAATTAAATTATGTTCGGATATTCCATAATTATTTTTTAAAGCAAAATAATAAATTTGCAAAGTTTTAGGTTAAACGATTTGCTTAAAACGAAAATAAAGCGATTTTCGGTTTTTACGCGATTTCGGTATTCGATTTATCGTTTAACGGGAATCTCGAGGTCTTTAACTCAAAATATATACTTTGGAATATCCTAAAATCATTTTATAACATTAAAAATCAATTGGTTGAATTATTGAGTAATTTTGTTAATTAAAACGCAATTAAACGAATTTACCGTTTTTCGTGCAATTCCGTTAATAACCGGGAATCACCTAAATTTCAAAAATCATATTTTAATGTTCCTTAATGTTTTATAAGTCTATTATAGATTTCTCGTAAAATATTAGAGGCTAACGAGTTAAAACGAGGACGAACGGTTAAAAAGAAAATAAATATATATTAAATACGTATTTTTATACCTCGTTATGCGTATCCCGAGACTTAGAAAACCATGAAAAAATATTCTAAACTATTTTTGGACATAAAATGATAAGGTTAGAAAAGCCTAGGGGTTAAAATTTGCTAAAACCAAAGCCTAGGGACATAAAACTATAATTAAAAACAAGAAGGACCAAAACTGTCATTCTGCGAAAGTGCTTCGCGGGTCGCGACAGCCTGGCCCCTTTCTCTCGCAACCCTCCGCCCAATTCTAGCCAGAAACGAGACAGCAATGCAATTCTTTGACTTGCAGGCCAAGTTTTGACCAAATTGACCCTCCTAACGTGTCGATTTCATGCCTGAGTCACCCTAGGACGTGTTGGGACTAGATTTCGTGAAAATGCGTGAGCATCGGATCGTCTACTCGATCTAGCTAATCGGACATCGAAACGTAATTAACCGATTGTTTTATTGATCAATGAAGAACAATTACAACCAGTAAACACTCAGATACAGACTCAGAGAATACACACTCAGAGACACACACTTAACAGATCTTGCACGCTCAGAACTCTAACAAATACAAAGACCAAACATCTATATATACTAACTGGTCCGAGCTTTGGCCGAACCTCAGGTTCGGCCAGTCCGAACTTCAGGTTCGGACCTAGTTCGGCCAGACCTAGTTTACTTTGATCTTCATCTTGCTTGATACTTCACACGACGCACATATCAGGTATCAACAAACTCCCCCTCGTCGTGTGCAGTATCTCTACAACATCATCAACTTTGTATCTTCAACCAAGCTCCCCCTCAAGTGTAGAATCCGTTCGTTCAATGAAATGAATCTTCAAACAAACTCCTCCTCAACTCGATCGTAGCTTGATCTTGAATATTCGATGACGTTCTAGTGTATCTCTGGTCTTTCATCAGCAGCTTCAGAAGACTCGAAGTTGTGATATCTTGCACATAGCAACCTGCTCAAACATTTAAAATAATTTTGGCGCAAAACGTCTCTTCGAGACTCCAAGATATGATTTTGAAAATAAATTGTATCGCGTGTTGATCAGATCGAAAATAAAGCAGAAACAAAATCTTTTTGGCTTTTCAAAAGTTATGCTAAAACACACCGAAAATCTTTTTGTTCTTTTCTGAAATGAAATGAAATTGCAATACAGAATCAAACACTATTTTTGGTATGAGAAAGATCACTATATGGGATCATATTGAACATAACGCACTGAACTGTACTTTAATTTCAATTAATCGAAGCACATAAGTCATGTTAATTGCCGGTATAATGTGTTCAACTTAAACTCAGGCAGAATCATACTCATAACATCTGGATATGTTAAGGTATTGATTAGATTTGCTTTGACCAGTGTATCCCACACTATCAAACATAAACAAACATTTTCAGCTTTTCTTTTCTTTTTCCTTTTGTGTGACAGCATTTGTGATTTTTCACAATGCATAGTATTATCATGATATCGTCAACTGTGTTCCATTCAAAAAGAAATAAGAACGTTAAATCGTCTACCTTAAGGTCGATCTTTCGATACGCAGATAAGGCCTCGGATTTAACAAAATAAGAAAATAAAAACAAGTTGAAATTGTATAACTCAACAACAATCAGGTCGGTACTCCCGTACATGCAGAGAAAGTCCGATGAGTTATACGAAACACCAAAGAAAATAAAGCAGAACGTCAAACGAACAACGATCAGGTCGATCTTTCGATACGCAGAGAAAGTCCGATCATTTGACAAAATAAAGAAAATCAAACAAGTTTAAATCTTTGCAAAAAGAACACATGTATACACAGTGACTTCTCATTTTGAATTTCACACTTATTTTTCTTTTTGTGTCATGACATATGCATCAAGATGTTATCCACTTGGTCAAGCATTAGTATTTAATGTATATCACATTTGAATACTTTCTGATTTGCCGAGCCTACCAAGCATATCAAACAATGATCTTATGGCCCTTTCATCTGCTCTATCCATGAGTCAGATACGCAAGCCAATGTACCATCATTTCCCAATGATCAATTTCTCACAATTTTATATATTTGGCATGTATTCACTTTCTCCCCATAACATGCATTTTCACAATTACTCCGCATTTTCACAATTACTCCCCCTTACTTACAATTCTCCCCCTTAAAATGAAAACTCTATTTTTGGATTTTCATTTTACTCAAAAACGAGACTCTATTTTTGGTTTTTTTTAGAAAAACTTGTAAGTAAAGAAAATTGATCAATCAACACGGATATCTTGCAGATTTTAGAATTTCAGAAAATTTGCAGGTTAGAAAGATTTATCATGAAAAGTTAAATTAAACAATATACACCTCCATCAACAACTTTGCAATCGTCGATAGGTCTTCTAGAAGTACCTGCACACTGGTGAAACTAATCAGTCCAAAAATGACCCGAAGCGAATCGCTTCTGGTCGACCAGTGTCCTTGTTTTGCTTAGAAACCACCTTAGGTTTCCATTGTTGTTGTTTTGGTAATTCAGTGTTTGATGAAACAATCACAGGTGACTGTGATGATGAACCTACACTTTGAACCTTTGAGAACATTGGAACAAAACGTTTTTGTTTATGGAAGAATGTAGGTTCAACGTCATCAAAAACTCTGCCTTGTTCATCAAAGAACTTTGTGTTGGCAGGTTTACCAAAAACCGGTTTCTTTTGAAACCCTGGGGGTGATTCAGCAGGTGATGGACAATATTTTGCCATATGTCCTGGGCGACGGCAAATATAACAGATTCGTTTCGTTTTATCCCATCTTTGATGTACCTGCAAAGAACACACATGAATATCTCGAATATGATCAGAATGAGAATCGTATACCTGATGCCTGTGATCATGTACCCATTTGGATGCACGGCTTCGAGATTGAGAACTTTCAGAAGAAATGGTAGCTTTCACAACAACCTCAGCAATCTTCCGAGCATCAACACAATGAAGAGGAAATTCTTTGTCAGAAAATAATTGATTCGAACCCTTGAGTTTGTAAAACCGCTCGGGTTGAATTTTATCAGCTTGAAAAACTTCCTTCTTCACTTGCTTCATCTTTAATTTCTTCAAATCTTGAGATGATGATGCTGGAACCTTCTCAGCTTTGTTTTGCATCCTGTGAAAACCCAATCCTTCATGTTTTCCAGAAATCTTCTCATCAGATGAACAATGTCCATTCTTTGATAATCGAGAAAATTCAGCTTTTACTTCGGTGACATTCTTTTGATCATAAAAGATCTTTTCATCAAACTCAGGTTGAGACTGAAGCTTGTCACTAGAAGTAACTGACTTCTCATTATCAGCAGACGATGAACCAGATACAAACTTAGGTGCAGAAGAAACTGTAGATTTCTTTTCCTTCTTTTTCTTATTCTTCCTGTTCTTCTTCTTCTGCACAACTTTCTCATCCTCAACAGGTAAATGATGAAATCTTTGAATAATCAAATTCGTCAAATTTTTCCTTCACTTCCTTGACAGCTTCTTTGATATGAGCCGGGGGTGAAGCAGTCTTATCAAACATTTTCTCAAATTTTGTATCATTAGCTAAGAAGCTTGTGAAGACTTGAGAATTTGAAACATTATTAAGCAATCGATTAGCATCAAGAACTTGAACCTTCAGATCATAAATTTTCTGTTGAGCCTCAGCAAATTCTTTTTCTTTAGCAATCAATCGCTTTGCAACTTTGTGAGTTTCAAATTTTTGCAAACGCAGATTATCAAGTCCTTCATGTAACTCCTTCTTCAATTTATCCTCGTTACGCTTTTGAATCTCCAAATTTGCGGCTTGAACTTTACTGACACGAATTAACTCCCGCTTCTCATCCAACAACTTCCCCATGTCAACTTGATATGCTTCAATCTTAGCAGTTGATTCTTCAACATTCTTTGTAAGCAGATCAAGTTTGACCTTTGATTTATCAAACAAATTCTGAAAATCATCAGCTGTATCTTCCGCTTCATCCTTCCATTTCTTGACATCTTTCACCAACTCATCCCATTCTGCACAAATCTTAGCTTTTGCAGCTTCAACATCCCTTTTATCTTGTTTAGAAATTTCTAAAACTTCATTCAGCAATTTGATTTCTTTAAGTAAACATTCATTCTTCAAAATCAATTCCTTCTCATTTTCTTTAAAAATTCCCAACTCCAAATTAATCATGTTGAAATCAGCAGTAACTCTGTTGACTTCTTCAATCAAAAAATCTTTTTCTTTCATCAAAACTTCAATTTTAGACTCAAACTTCTCAGTCTCAGCAGCATCATATGAACTAGAATCAGAATAATAATCATCTTGATCATGTGTGACAATTAATGATGATGTATCATATCCAAAATGTTGACCCCAATCATAGACACCATCATTTTGAGCAATCAAAGTTGTTGTCTTACTTGTGTTACTAGTGGATGGTTGAGTAAACCCAGGCTTGGGTGATTGAGTAAAACCAAGCTTGCTTGCATGTGCTTGTTGACACTCTTTGGCAAAATGTCCAAGCTGCGAACATTTATAATATTTCAACTTAGACTTGTCAAAACCTAAATGACCATTGAAATCAGCTGAACCCATGTTATGCTTTTTGAAAAATCGTTTTGATCGTTGACCAAGCATAGCATATTGCGAAGCTAAATCTAATTCAAGCAATTGATCATCATCAAGTTCGTTAAGATCATCTCTTGTAATGTTGGCATCAGCAACATCTTTGATAATCAGCCCAAATGAAGATGAATTTAAAGCAGAAATCATGTTTGCACAATCATTTGTAGATTCTGCAGAAAAAACATTTTGATTTGAAAATTTTTGAATTGTAAAGCTACAACCCTGTGAAGATTTGTTATCCGAATTATCAGATATTCCAGTCAAGAAAGCTGTACTTGGGGTAGAATTTAGACTTGGTTTAACTTTAGCATTCATGCTTGCTGTATTCTCACCATGATACAACTCAGGATGTTGCATAGTAGCAGTTGACTTCTTCGAATTTAACATTTCCATTTCTCGAGCATGAAGTTTCCCAGTAAGCTCGTGAAACGTCATTGTAGAAAAATCCTTGTCATGAGTGAGTAGCAAAACATAATTCTCCCACTTTTCTGGTAAAGCCTCCATAATCTTCTCTTTCAAATCAGGATCAGGTTTCTCAATACCGACTACCTTTAATTCACTCATTAGATGTGAAAACCGTGAAACAAGAGCAGTAATGTTCTCATTATCATAGTTTTGAAAATTATCAAATTCTTTGTTCAACACTTTCTTTCGACTTTTCTTGTAATCATCATTACCCTCACATCTTGCTGAGAGAGCATCCCATAATTGCTTTGATTTCTTACAAGTGCTGAATTGATGTAACAATTCGGTAGGTAATGCCATTGTAAGATAACCATAAACCTTCTTTTCAAGTTCATAACTTTTTCTTTCAGCAGCATCAAAATCTTGAATTTCTTTAAAATCTCCATCTTCAGTTGGTCGTTCATACAATTTCCTAATCGGAATCCATAGATCAATATCGTTTGTGCTTATGTATGCAGAAAACCGTTTCTTCCAATTTTGATAATCTTCTAGCTTCAACAATTTGGGAACTTTCTGACTTGTTCCAATTTCATTATCAAAATTCAGCATGGTTTGCATCGCACTTTGCATTGCAGCAAACGCTTGAAATTCCGACATCGTTGAACAACTTTTAACTTCTATTGGCCGAACCTACTCCGATCCTAAAACTGAACTCCAAACCCTGTCCGAACCTAGAAACAAAGTCCGAACATTGTCCGAACTGGCTCCGAAACAAAATGAACTGTCCGAACTCTTCAAACACTCCGATCTAGCACCGAACTACCTCCGAACCTTGACCGAACGTGACTAAACTCCGAACTTGATCAAAATAGTCCGAACTCTGACCGAAACAGATCCGAACCCTCACCGAAGATGAACCGAACTTCAAGTTCGGAGAAGTTACTCCGAACCTGATCAGTAGACTCCGAACTTTGAATTCATTTTTCAAAAACGCGCAAAAAATGACTGATTTTGATGAAACTGGTTACTATGAGTCAGAAAAACCAATAGAAAGTGATTTAGGAACAGATTTAACACCAAACACTCGATAGAATTGATGATCAATGCGAAAACAAAATCGAGAAACACGAAAAACGCTTCAAAAATCCGAAAATAGCAACCACAGATCAGTAGAGTGAACCAGAAAGCTCTGATACCACTTGAAAATGCGTGAGCATCGGATCGTCTACTCGATCTAGCTAATCAGACATCAAAACGTAATTAACCGATTGTTTTATTGATCAATGAAGAACAATTACAACCAGTAAACACTCAGATACAGACTCAGAGAATACACACTCAGAGACACACACTTAACAGATCTTGCACGCTCAGAACTCTAACAAATACAAAGACCAAACATCTATATATACTAACTAGTCCGAGCTTTGGCCGAACCTCAGGTTCGGCCAGTCCGAACTTCAGGTTCGGACCTAGTTCGGCCAGACCTAGTTTACTTTGATCTTCATCTTGCTTGATACTTCACACGACGCACATATCAGGTATCAACATTTCGCAGCTGATAGTATAAAATAGAGCTCTATATCACCTTCCAAACTCGCCAATTCACTCGATTATTAACCCAAAAACCCTAAACCGCAACCGAAACTTCTCCATTCAAATTCAATCAATATGTGAGGCTTTTGAACCCATCTTCTGCAGTTCCTCATCATTAGGTATGATCTACAATAACCTATCTCAGTTTTTGTTAATATTGTGTCCAAGTATGATTTCTAGAAATGTATAAAAACTAGGGTTCTTGAGCTTGTTTTGCTAAAATCGGGTAATCGGGTTGGAATTAGGGTCTGAATTTTTATAGGTAATCCTAAAATCGGGTAATCGGGTTGGAATCGGGTAATCGGGTTGGAATTTCAAGTTTTGGAAAAGTTTAGTATTTTATTTAAAAGACGGTTAAAATTAGGGTTTTCACGTCATTGTTCTGCCCAAATTGAGTAAAAGGTATTGAATTAAGGTTTACTATTTTGAGAAATATTATAATATATCATAATGAATAAAACCCTAAGTTTTTACAATTTTCGTGACATCCGAGAATTCCAAGGTTAACTTCCGTTAGACAATCTCCGTTAGTTACGTTATAAGTGTTAACTTAGTAACTAATGCTTAACTAGGCCGAATACGTCCACGACCTTTGGTTGATCACCGAACCCGTCCATATGTGTTATGTGTTTATTTATTTATTGTCATTATGTGCAATGTGATTTAAACGCATGATTTAGTATTGATAATAGAATGTCAATTGACCTCTTTTGGTTTCCAGCGAAACTACCGGGCGAAACTGTAGATTCGCTCGGTAGCCGGCTAAACTGTTTGACTTACATGTGTTCAGATCCAGTTTCGCTTGGCCAGCGAAACTGCCAGCGAAACTAGCCCCTGATATATATATTTTATAAAACCCTAGTTACTCCCCATTTGCATCATTTCACACAAAACACACACCACTCTCCATCTGCTCTCTTGAGATTCCTGGTCATCCGAGGATACCACCAAGAAACCATCATCTCATCTCATCCATTCGGGCTCTAGATCGAATCGTGAGTCCCAAAACTATTCTTTATGCATTTTCTATGTGTTTTCTTAAAAAGCATGCTTAGATCTTCATGTAATCACTTGATCTTCTGATATGATGCTTAGGAAGGCTAGATCTATCATAAAGTCTATAACTTTACGTTTGAAATCAAACCATAATGAAGATTTATGCTAATTAGGTCATTTTAGGTTTAATATGTGTTTTTGGTGATTTGATGATGAAAATCCATGTTTAAAGTGTTAAAACTTACTGTTTAATGTTGGTAAATGATTATGCATGCTAAATATTGAATCACATGAAGTATGGAAGCTGTTAGATTAATTTTTAGGCTGATTCATGTCTATTTCGCGACCAGCGAAACTATGTGTTCTCTGGGCGAAATTATGTAGCGAAACTGTTTATGCATCCAGCGATACTATGTAGCGAAACTGTAGTGTCGCCCGCGAAACTAAGTAGACCTGCTCGAACGAAATTACCGAGCGAACCAACCCGAACGAAAGTTCAAACCAGTTTCGAGCGAAGCTAGGCTAGCGAAACTGTGTCATCAGTTTCGAGCGAAACTAGCTAGCGAAACTGTGTCATCGGGTATTACCTAGCGAAAGTGCTGCCCGTGCACACAGCGAAACTGTGCAGCGAAACTGCATAGCGAAACTGTAGCGAAACTGTTAGCGAAACTGAGACCAGACCAAAACCCAAACTTGTGCAACTTGTTTGAATGTTATGCTATGACTTACATGATTATGCAATAATGAAACATGCTTGATTTCTGATTTATGTGAACCCTTGTTTATGATCAACCATCGGTGTCGTGTGTCGGTATGTCGAGTCGTAGTTCCAACGTGCTATGTTATGGGCCATAGTGACGTTAAGTTAAAGATTAGACACAAAAAACTAATACTTAAGACCTAAACGTGTTCTTAGGTCTTCGATAAGCAAACAATATTTGGATTTCTTAGCAAGTGTAGCAGTGCAACCAAAGGTGAGTGTCACTAACCCACTTATCGTGAACCCGTTTGGGTCACACTGAATAACTTAATGAAAAACAATGCTGACAATCTTATGAGTGCTATGCACCTCACTGATGAACTTGAAAACTTAGGAGTGCTTGGCACCCACTTGATGAACTTGAAGTGTCTTATGAGAAACACTTGTGAAATACTTAAACAACTATTTCTAAAATGAAACTGAAAATGTTTTCGGGATTCATGAGAACCCAAAGTAAACCGTTTTAATATGGCTAGAGTAGGTTAAAGTCTAACCACATGATATCACATGATTTCTAAGGATTGTCTTATAACTGAAAAAGTCCTCAACTTAATTGTACCATTAATTGTAAAGCAAGGGGATATTGGGTAGATCTACTGGAGTTTGACAAACTCCGCCTCGTGACACTGGAGGTGCACGGAGGTACAATATCAGCCTATCTGACCGTGATCCCGCGAGGACACGGGGGAGGCAAAGCCGCGATGACGTAGGTCCGCAAAACAAAATAGATGATGGCGATGCCACTACAATATTAATCAGCTTTGGTACAAACTTCCTTAGTGCATGGAACAACGGATTAGCTACCCGCGATATCGGTTGAGCACTTTAACTATACAAAACTAGTACATACCCGATAACGTATGTTACGGACATTACTTTTACTAAACCACAATACTATGATATCATTAAGCATTGCTTTTCACAAATAAATATTACATGAGTATATGTTGACGCGATTATGATTATGAGACCGGGCCACAGCGTGACAAGCCCACTGTGAACTCACCAACCTTTAGGTTGACACTTGCGTGGTTTAAACTTTTACAGATCGCTGAGGAGTATCCGGAGCGGGTTGGCATGGCACATGAAGACATTTTACTTTTGATTAAACTTAATTGAGAATTTAAAACAATGAATTTGTAAAGCACGTGGTTAGTGCTAAGATAATATTTTTCCGCTGCGTATTTTGAGACTTTAATATATGACATGTGTTTGGACTAACTTTGATTCGTTTAGTATTTGTAACTAATGGTTGTGGTCCTGTTTGCTCGCACCCCTTAACGGTATAAACTCCGTTAGCGGTTATCTGGGGGTGTGACAATTTTATAAAATGTTTTGATATTTATTTAATAAATACGGTGAAATTAGGGTTTTCACGACGTTGCTTTGCCAAAACTGAACAAACGGGTTAAATCTAGGGCTAATCTTTTACAATATATTATAAAATAATATTTTAAGTAAAAACCCTAATTTTATAAAAGATTTTGCCATTTATTTGATAACTAGATTTCAAGCCCGCGCGTTGCCGCGTGTATTGGCTTATGAATAAACCCGAGTAGACTATTTAGTGTTACATTAAATTGTTTGTTAGAAAAGTAAGATGGAGGTAGACATATTGTCCGTTGCAAACAAAATTGATAGTTTTATATAATTATAGAAATTTATGAAAACCTGATGATTATGTGATCATCGGCCCTTGCAATTTGCAAATAAATTTTATCATTAAGTAAGATATAAGAGGGACATGTCCGATGTGTATATGAACAAAGAATAAATGAACTTAAAGCATTCTGTATAAATAACTGATTTCTATATCGTATAATAATTAGAGGGAACAACAAATAATAATAATACATTTATAACCAAAACGAAGATATTCCTATTTTTATGTGTGGATAAAAGGCAGCTATAAAGGAGTAACATACATTGGCAATGGCAAGTATAAAGGAGACATCGATGTGTTTAAGTGCCTATAAAAACAAACGCATTTGAAATATGAAAACGTAACTGGAAATGATATAATCTTGAAAAAATCTGGTGTACATGTATTCAACAGCCATGAGACTGTTACAAATTAAATGTCCCAACGTGCAATGAATGATTAGCATCAATAAACCTTCTTCTTCAAAGAACATCAACATAAATTCTTTTGACAGCCATAAATGGATTTTACATATCAACAAATAGTTTATAGATACAATAATTTGTCATGTAACTGACGAATTTATAGCTTCTCTCTACATGAACAGTTCTCACCTGCGGAAGATGTGATATTATTTAGCTAGCAAAAATGTCTATGTAGAGCGGTATTGACAATTTTACAATGAACTAACCATATCTAGGTTGCTAGAGGTGCAAAGCGCATGCAGGATCCAACTAAGAAACATATCTATACATTAACCTCCTCCAAACAAAAGCATAAATCACAAAGAAAAACTCAAAGTAAATAGAAATAAATGCATATATATAAGAAATACAGCTCCAAGTTTGCATTTTTTAAAACTGTAATCAAAATGAGAAATATATAAATATAACCATGTAAAGTAATCAAGTGGAAGTTATACAAACATAATCATGTTTAGATCTACGGATCGGAACACTAACAGGGAATAACATTTTACCTATTTTGAACCAAACCTTAATCTTTACATGCACAGGATTCAAGATTCCCCCAAGTAATAACTTAAGTTTATAACAATAATAAGCGAACACCAACCTATAAAACATGTTATATTCTATATGTGCCCTTGATAGTCCTTGAATAGTTTTTTTTAATGGCCAAACTGCACATAATTTATGTCAACCCTCTCCTTTTATACCCAATGCAGACCACCACATACTTTCCACTGGAGACCACCACATAGTCTCCTTTAATATTTTCACAATATCTTTGGAGGCTATAGTAACAAAAAAGATCAAAGATGGTAGAATTTTACCTATTATAACTTGTCAATTCTTCAAAACATTTCCGCATCCACTCATTAGCGTGTAGATACGTTTAAAATTTACCCAAAATCATACCTCAATAGCAGATACAATTTACATTTCCTCACACCTACCACCTGAAAACGCAAAAGAAAAACTGCATGAAGCTAAGGCAGTGATGACAGCGATAAAAGACAATTTCACATAGGAGGTTTGCACGGGGTGAAAGAAGTTACACGGAACATAAGAGAACATCTTATAACAAATTAAAAGTAGTATTACGGTTTATTTCTAATTTAATTGAGGCATTAGTTCTACTTCTTCCCAATCCTACATATCTACAAATAGAAGACCCCCTGGCACTGCTGCGAGGAGCCCTTTTACAATTCGTATTTGATGCTAGCAAGAACATGGATGTAAAGTGGTAAAGATTACATTTCAGCCAACCATAAAAGTATCATAAGAAGTATCCAGGTGTTCTACAAACATGGAAACTGTGGTGTTTTCCTATCTTAAAATAGTGTTTAAAACCCCACCTTTTTTCAAAAATTTAAAGGTTTACAACTAAACCTTAGATTGCTAACAATGAGTTGATTTAATTAGGAGCCCAGCCATAATGCTAAAAAAATAGAAAATTCTTATGCCTGTTTGATAAGTAAAACCTTTTATGCTTGTGTGATAAGTAAAAGCATATATTTAACCTACTGAAAGGGTGAAGTCTTAAGTTTGAATCCAAACTCTCCACTTAAACGTTCAAAAGTTTTCATCCAGCATACAGAAAACATAATAATAATAATAAGCACCTAAGCTCTTTAAATAAGCAAAATCCCAAACACCCATAACACTACATGTATGCTTATTGTTTTTTAAATTAAGTTACTGGAAACAACTTTTTTCATTCACATACAAGGAAATCAATCTCGATTACTAACCAGGTAATTAGTTTCTCTCATTTTTTTCTGTTTTCTATTATATACAGTTATTTTATTTCATATTTCTTCTCTCATTTTTATTATGATTTATATTCTTCACTTTAATTCGTATTCATATATTATTAATAATTAATATACAGTGTATTTCATATCATATTTCGTCTTTCAAATTCATCTCTTTATACTTTCCATTTGTATTTGTTTACATGTTTAGGGGTGTGGATCAAACGGGGTTGGTGTGTCGATAGGATATTGGTGGCGGTGATTTAAATTGGACGAATAGAAATTCAGAGTACGGGGTGTTGTTTTACAGTGTGTACCTGTTAACAATTTGTCCCAAATTCTGAACAGGTGGATCAACATATGTTATGTCCCTTCTGTGGATTCCAGTTCCAGCTGTCCTGTTTAAATTAATGTGGCAGTAGTAAAGTTCTATGCGTAGATGGAATATGTATAAATATATAAATGTTAAAGCAATGTGTACATATTTTAAAACTGTGAACATACATTAAATTGCAAAAACAATAAATAATGTGTATATGTTCTATATAAAATGTTGTATTTTTCCTTAACTCACACAGAATTTACATAGTACTCATAATAAATGTAATATATATATATATATATATATATATATATATATATATATATATACCAAATTGTATATAAGTTCACACAGAAGAAAGAATTTACATTCTATAAGTTCCAAATTTTCTTTTAAATTATATTCTTTACTTTATGATGGATGTTAGAAATACTCTTTGAATGTGACTTTGCGCTTTGCAACTGTAGTAAAATGGTCACCAAAGAGATGATATTATAATTTCTGTTAGTAGGAAAGTAGTAAAGAATGGAAGTTCACATATCGATATTGTGAAAAATCAAATAAGAAAATTTAGGATATCTTACAGAACAAATTACCGTATAACAAATCGGAGATGAAGATCAATGCAGTTGAATTGTTCTACAAAAACCTTAAAATCATACATTATATCAGTTATCAGTACATAATATTCAGCAAATATAAATTTTAGCAAATAACTCATAATCAAGAGGATTATGTTAACAAATGGATGTCATATAATGCCTAGCTGTGAACATTTCAGAAGGTTTTTACACATCCAAACGAAACAGACAAAAATAATTAGAGGTTACCAAGTCACAGATTTATATCAAAGCGTTTGAGGTTGGCAATAGTATTTTTGATCAAAAATTCACACCTGTAAATTTCCAAGTTACACACCTGTAAAAAGGTACAACGTGTGAAATTATTATTTTGATTATTTGGTTTCTTCAGTTATGAATATATCAGGATGATAAAAACCAAAAGACTTAAATCTGCAACAAAAGCCTTACCATCACATTCATGTACACATATACAGAATCCATATGTGATTTTTGTGTCCGAATGTTTCCAACTAAATCCAACGATTTCAAATTGACAAGAAGGATATAAGCAGAAAAGAAAAGGGTGTCATTTATATGTTACATAAACCAAGAACCATGTTCAGAAAAGGTTCCTGAAGTCGGAATATCAATTGGATATATTCAAAAATTATTAATTTTACATCAGAAATATATACAAAATGCTATTGCAATTGTTTTGATTAAAGATCGACACTACTGTACATTGTAATGTGTCAATAGATGGATATAACTGAATGTTCTATAGACACTGATATGAACGAAAAAGAAATACATGGATTGAAGTAAGGGTGTTGAAATTTACGATAACAGAGTTTGAAGAATCATTTAAAAAAAGGGGGGTAATATTATTGTAAACCCTAGAATATAACAGGAATAACAGAGATTTCAGAAATCAATGATTATATGATTGTAAACCCTCGAATTTTAGGATTTCAATGTTCTATTGTAAAATTAATTAAAACTTTGTAGTTGTTATTGACAATCACTGTAAAATATAGTACAAATAGAAAGTGATATGAAAGAACCTGTATATTGAAGTGGATGTGGTGAAATTGGCGATTGCAAGATTGATATGCAAGATTGATATGGATGTGGGGAGATGGATATGGAACAGGATTCGAAATTTGGAGCGACAGGGGATAAGTGGTGAGTTTGGATTTCTTAGGAACATTGTGAATATGAATATATACGCCGGTGGTCATGTGTCTGCGCGGAGAGGCTATGGCGTTAGAGTGGCGGTTGTGACGTGAGGGTGGTGGTGCAATCGCCGGAGTAGGGTTGTCGGATTTGGGTGAGAATTTAGATGGAGGAAGATTGTTGGAGTACGACGTAGGCCGTAAGGTTAAAGGAGAATGGGTTGATGGATGGATAGGAAGAATAAAATATTGAAATTTATTAGGAAGAAGTTGTAAAATGTTAATTAAGGTAAATTATTTCAAAATCAGGGTTTTGAATATGATTATTAAATATCAAACAAACCAGAAGGTATTGAAACTTGATTTTTGGTCTTAGAACATATTTATATATATATATATATAATAAGTATATATTAGTCCAAAAGTGTTAAATAAATGAAAATACTAAACAAATACTAAAACCCTAATTTACCAATAAAGGGTGAAATGGTCTTTTGATCAAACAGAACCCAAACCCCTTAAATTCCTCATAACTATAGTCATCATGCGTTCCCTATATTCATTTAGCATATTTGTTTCATTAGGATAATCTTCAGATTGTTATCTCTCGCGTTTGGTTCTATCTATCATTTCCGATCTACTTATCAGGTGAGTATTCACTAAACCCCCCTCTTTAAATATTGTTGGTTATGACGATTCAATTCGTATTATCATTTCTAATGGTGATTCATTCGAATGATAATCCGACTTGTGAGAAATCATACCTGCATTATCTTTTAACCTTTTTGGGGTGTAACATGTATCTCTATTCTAAATCATTTCTCTAAAACACAAACGCGATTATATGATGATTGGATACGTTCTATGTATGTTGAATATGTGTGGATTATTGTGATTGGTTTTTCACTAGCATTGGACACTATCTCTATTTCGAAGCGTATTCATTAACACACCGAGCCGGGGTTACAGTAATAGATCTATTGGTTTGACAGCCCACTTGGCATGCCTCACGTGTGGCGCCTTGTGATTGGAAGCCTAGTTGTCTAGGGTTTGATGCGCTCACTTATTGGCTCTAACTCATTACTTGTTTGACTATATATATGAAAATATCTGGTTATACATATATCGCTGTTATTCAAATTATACTTATATTATTTAAACTTGTGTTTACTCACCAACTACTTTTGTAGTTGACACTTTATCTTATACATGTTGCAGGAACCTATACATGAGCTATACAAGATCACGCTAGGTTTGCTGGACCTAGATTAAAGACTTTAAATCAGTTAAAATGTATTTTGTATGTTTAACTTTATTGTACAATATCTTTAGTTGATTAATGAAAAATGGCATGTTTAAGTATTATAACTTATTTTAGTTGTCATGTGCATCTGGACAATCATTGCGCCCCGATAAATTCCGCCGTCGATTGGGGTGTGACGATAAAAACATGAATCGGGTTGCAAAATAGACGAATGTTACAAGTTAAATACGTACCACATTATAGCAATCGCTCAGCATAATAAGCATTTTCGTTCCCCAAATTCCTTATATTTCTCACTTGACTACATATGTTATGGTCCGACTCTAATTTCACAATATAACATTTACTTGTGCACTCACACAAAAATTCCAAGTGGCAACAAGCGGGGTAAATCCTCTCTTAGGCCACCCGGTATGGGTGGCGCCATCCCCATTAACGCCGCAGTTCACGACGCCGTTGACATCCCGGTCCATGCGTGGAAGGTGCGCGTGATTTCTGGCGTGATGTTATACACGCCGTGGAAGGGGTGGAGCATCAAATCAGTTAATGACAAAATCATGGTTGATAGAAAAACAAAGTGAAGAGAGTGAAGTTTTAAGGTCGAGTTTATTTTCCGGTCGGCGAAGAAACCAGAGGAGTCGGTAGGAAGGAAAATGGAGAATAAACCTTTTAATTTAGTCAAAGTTTTTTATTTACAAAAGTAATAATGACATGACAATGCGTACGATATGCTTTTGTTTTAATATTCACTTATATATTGAAAATCCCATTGATTGTATTTTTCATTTATCTTCAAATTTATATTTTAATTACATTAAAATAGAACAACAGAATAACGTTTAGATTTTAATTAAACTTTATTAATTTCTTTTATTAAATTTAAGATTAATTTATTTTTTCTTCAATTTCAATGTTTTTAAAACTATATATATGCAGAATCGGTTTTGAGGCTGTGTATAGTAAGCGACCACAGATGACTTATACGACTTTAGAGTCCTCTAACCGTTATAAGTTAATTGGTAAAAAAATTAATTGGTAGAACCACTACTTTAGTCTAGTGTTAAAAGGTGTATATACTCATTCTAGAGGTGTTTGTGTTGTATTTTAGTCTCACTTGATACATGATGTGGAATTGGAGTGTGGCTTTTAGCCGTAAAACAAAAAAAGTGATTAATTGGTGTAGTCGAGGAATACTCAAAAAATTTGAGTTGACCTCCAAACTGAAAATGTCTGGTTTTGTCACTGATGTAAATCAAATTTAAATACTCAACCACACCACCACCACATCACATGGGTATACCCCTATATATGTGATAGATGTATGTTGTTCAGTCAGCGATGACATGGCCATCACACCACCACCACATCACATGGGTATACCACATGCCCTTAGTTTGAAAGACATAGTTAAGGTCAAACTATCAAGTTTTTTGATAAATCAACATTATTATTAATAAGCATACACGAAAATGACTATGATTAACCAAATCTTTTTTATTAAGAAACAATATAATATCGATGTTGTGACACTTGCAATTATGCGTTTATCGTCCTTGATTGTTGTGATTCTTGCGATCTTTTTACTAATTCTTGACGCGATTGAAAAGCAGAGAAATATATTTGCGATCTCATATTGACATCCTTCTGCTTCATTAAAACCGTCCATTCCCGTCTTTCATGAACTTTACTCTGCGATTACAACGACTGTAATTGTTAAAACAATAATAGTAATAACAAGTGGGACGACCCGCGCTTCGCGGCGGAGTCGTACCGTTTTAGAAAGTCGGTTAGCCAAGACATGAGACATAGGAGCTGTGTGAAAGTCTTGTCATGAACGCATATACATTTAGTTCTAATAAAGAAGAAAATGAAGAAAATGTAACTCAATTGGTATTTATGGTGGTGCCGCTTTTCTTTGACATACAACTTCATGACATTTGGTAGAAAAAACCACCATTAAAGCTATTAAGAGAAGAGCAACATTAGACCGACCATCTTTATTTAGCAACAACTCAAAGGACATTCTTTACTCACAAACTGAAAGTAAGCATTTTGCAATACGACATTTGACTTTTTAAAGTCCAAGTGGTAAAAAGAAAAGTTTTAATCCAAAGCTCAATTTACTCTATGACCATGTTGTATCCATGGTGATAGATTGCATCCTAATAATATTACAGGAAAGGATGAACTGTGATGGTTCATAGGGATTAAGACAAAGCTACCAACTTAACAAATTGCGGCGGGCCACCATCTTGGTGTATACTATATATTTTACAAAACACATCTAGGCTGCATAAAAGTTTTTAAAGAGCAAAGCAAGAATGCTCTTGCCCATAGGCATATATAGCACTATTGTTTTCATTTAAAAATGCATCCCAGTTGCATTTAGACCTCAAGGTTTTGGCCTGAAACAGTTTACAAAAGAGAAGTATATGAAATCTAGTATTTACCGTAGTTACTTGACTTTACAAAGACCTAGTATTTTCTGCAGCCAGTAATTTCTGCAGCTACTTGATTACCTGTTTACAAATTTTTAAAGCTGGGTAGTCATGGGTCTTTTTAGACAAAGCAGTCCTCAAACAGCTAACCAATACAGTAGGGAAAATAAAGAGGCATGAAAGAAATATAATACATAAGGTTGCAAAAACAAACACATAAAAGAAGACTAACCTAGAGAAAAAGATAATGGCGGAAGAGGAAGCATCGGTCCACCAAGCTACAAATATAAAACAAATTTCAGTTTAAAAGTTCGTATTTTTTGGCATTAACCCAAAATGCACCCAAACTCTTACTTTTATGAATAGCTACATCCATATTTATGAATTATAGTAAACTGTAACTCCTATAAACATACTACATACAGATTTACCAAGAAACCATGAAATGTACAAAAGAGTTCTTACATAGAAGAGGAAATAACTATACTCACCTAAGCACCGAATATGAAGAACCCAAACACAAAGTTTGCTAAACACCTGCATAAGAGCAAAAACAATACAAAATTGCCATCTATAAGATACACGAAACAAAATATTTAATAAGAAACTACAACAATAGAAGTTACCACCTTTTGGACGTTCATGTTACCAATCAATATTTTAAGATGTGGTATGACCTGATGTTGACCTGAACCCAATTAGATTAAACCCAAAACCCGAAAATTTCATGTTAAGTCCATATTTTGCCTGATGTTGACCTTATGAGAAACCACTTAACTAATACTTACTTTAGCTGGACTTTGAACCGGATCAATAGCTAACATATGAGTATATCAATGGTTAAAAATTTATAATCACGTACATGGTACCATCTATACTTGTGTTGACTGACCTGCGCTGAAAGTTGCCACACAGTCTTTACAGTTATTATTTTTTTGGCCTTGTATGGCAGTTAGATCTAATGTTCCTGCCGTTAACTGAACAAAAAAAACATTTACCAAAATATTTACATTCCATATGAGCCTGTGCCCCGTGCCTTGTCATTACTTATATTTACCAAACTGTGTTCTACAAAAAGTTATGGCACTCAGCAGCAGTCCCTGGCCAATCCTCTTCCTCTTTGGTTCTTTTGGGAGAAGACTGTTTTTCATGTGCAATTTATTTAGTATTGTTAGTAAAATGTGTTTGTATGTGTATATTTGTAGCTGTATGTATACTGGAGGTGTAGTACCTGGTGAGCCTGCGGGTGTTTGTGGCTAAAATGGTGGCATCAGTTGCAGCATTTGGACTGTTTCACCTCTACGGATGAATGTCGAGGTGTGCTGCAGAACCGCTGATGTATTCTTCCTTAGCTGCACGGTGTAATTCCTTGTAACTCCAATCAGTGACAGGATTGGATCAGGTATAACCTGTGGGTTATCATAACCCCTCTGGACAATCAAATCACAATATGTTTTTCAAAGTCCACTATGTTTAAAGTTGCTTATCCAACTACATTCACTTTAGTCAACGAAAGGGCTATTGCTTCCCATAGTGTAAGACCAATTTCGGTACCACTGCAGTAGTATATACATGTCAATGTTGGTAATTTGTGAGATAAAAAGTGTAACTTTATGGGAATTGGCTCTATTATTTTAGTAATAGTGTGGGTATCTCTTGTATGTGTTATACTCTTTTAAGAACCTAAATCATTTTTGTCTATCAAATTTATTGCAAAGAATCATATACAAACTAAATTTCTTAACCCATGAAACTATGTCTAAGCAGTTCCTCTATGGTTAAATAAAGAGAAAAACAGTGTTCTAACCTTCGATGATGTTCAAATTCACTACGTATATCAGACGTTCAATGATTTTCAAATGAGGCGATATGAGGCCCAATCGCCCTAACCAGACGTCCGATGCTGTTCATATGAAGCGATATGAGGCCAAATACCCTAACCATACCTGTACACGTGCAAATGAAAGCTTACAGCATTATAATATAAACTCAATATGAAAATAGTAAAACACATGTCTAAATCTATCAATGAAGAAGAGCTTTATGATAATGAACTTAAAGCTATGCTTGATCCTATTTCAATTTACTGTTACACACTTGAACATCATCTGTAAAAAGATGTTTGAACCTAAATCTAATTTCAACCAAGTAAATCCATTATTTGTTCTTAACAGGTTAAAATATATCTATATTTACTTGAATCATGAATACGATCAAAGTTTAGAAAGTAATAAACTAAAATGACAATCTAAGACATGATTTTTTTGATGAATATCCTATTAAAAGAGGCATATCAGTTGGCTATTAATGTCATATTTTTTAAAAAAAAATTGCTAGTTGAATAAGCAACTTTAAATATAGTGGACTTTGAAATAGTCTGAATTTAAGTATGTTTATCTAAGCATGGAGGAATTGGTTATTGTGTCCTGAACTCGTAATAGATTTATAATTATTAGTTACAAAATTCAAATCCAAATACCTCCTTGGGTAGGCAATTTTAATGCAGATGACAGTTGCTTATCAGAAAATTCTTTGAATAATTACAAATATTTTCAGCCTTAAAGAAGAGGTATTGATCATATTGGAGTAAATATTTAGTAAAAGTATAAAACTATAAACAGTTTACCAATCTTTTTCCATCTTATGCAGAAGAGAATAAGAAGAACAAATCATAATAGAAACAAAACTGCACATGAGAATCGAACAAAAACAATGAAAAAACAACATACCTGCATTTCTGCAACAGAAAGAAAAGGAAAAAGAAACCAATTAAATGATGAAATAATAACAGTAATAATTTGAGACTACAACGATTTTGGATGAAGTGTTAAAGTGTAGGCTCAGATTAGTTACATGTGATAATTCAAGCCATTATGAATGAGGGCGAATCTATGGCTGTAAAAAATTATTGCCACGCCTAAGAGTCGACCGAACTCACCATATACTTCCATGAAAAATCATCACTGCCTCAAATCATCAATAGCCAAATTGTCATCCTTATTATACAAATACACAGTAAAGGCATTCAGTAAAAAACTTACAAAATGTAAATATGAAATACCAAATCATCACAGCACCACAATACTCGGAAGAGTCAGATCTAGGCAGCAACGACGACGAACGTCAATTCTAGGCAGCGGCGACGATGAATGCCACCTGGCCACCAGATAAACAACAGCCATCATCCAGAGATTTAGGGGTTTTTAGAAACCCTAATTCGTGAAGAATTCATCGCTGCCAGATGAACTCATCACAAAAAATAAAACCATCAGCCATGGTAGACCACCAAGACAAAGAAATCGGCGTCGTTCACCGCCAAAATCAAAGATGACAACGAACATACACCGAAACGAAGATATGCATGATACACCCAGAGCTTCAACTCTGTGAATCGACGAAACCCTAGACACAACGGGAATCGCACAACAGCGGAGACCCACCGGCGGCGACACATCGAGCCTAACCAGAGCGGACATACCGGTGGCCACCATACCGGGGTCTCACAGAAAATCACCAAATGGGGGTTTGTCCAGACACATCGGTGGGATTTCTCCAAAGAAAGAAATGGATTCAGATGAAAACAATTGAAGAGGCCACGCATCCGAAGAAATAAATGAAGTCAGATGAAATCCCATAGCAAACCGACCTATGATAAAGAGGGAGGATCGTCGTCAACCACCATCCAACACCGTCTTTCAACGGGAAAAACACGAACACCTACAGATCTGTTGATTAAAGAGGAGGGATGAGACATGTAGATGGGTAATCGGAACTGTGATGGTTGGTATTTACCTTAAATTATCGGAATAAAGATTAATATTTGAAACCCTAGTTGCCTGCCACTAGTAGTCTCCCTCACCAACTCATAAAGAATCCACATTTTCATTGCCTTCTTTGAAAATCGGTGAAATAGGACGAAAGGAAAGGCATAAACAGGTAGCCATGGGTTGTAGGAGGTCGCCGGGAACTGCCGAAGCTTGGTAGTCGTCGCCGAAAATTACCGGCTCTCTGAAGCTCTCTAGTTCTCTACCTGCCTTTCTTTCTTTTGTGTATGGCGTGGCAAGATTAAAACCACACACAGCCCACAACTGTTGCTAAAACAGTGTTGTGTGCATTGTTGGGTTGTAAATTATGCTTTAAAAGTTGTACAATAAAGTTGTAAAATGTATATAAGGTATAATTCCACACTATTAGCCCATATCTACACAAAGCAATGAACTTCCACTTATAGTTTGGGAGAGGTTCAAATGAAAAGTTTGTTTTGGGTAAGAAGGATAATAAGGAATTTCAGTCATTAGATTTTGATCTAATAAAAAAAAGGAGGGGTATTTTAGTCTTAGCCACTTTTGTTGACTTTTTATCTACTTCCCCCATTTTCTTTAAACATTCATAACTTTCACATACGATATTATTTTTAAAAAAAAAATTACACCATAAAAACGAGCATTTTTTATCTTTAAAATGCATATAGTGTTGCTATATAAAAAATGAAAAAAAATTACTCTTTCGATTTTTGACACAGGTCATTGTGTCATTGTGTCAAAATGTTCAGATTATTGTGTCATTGTGTCGTTGTGTCAAAAGTATATAGTGTTGCTATTTATAAAATTAAATACTCTTTCGGTTTTTGGCACAATATGAAACAATGATCTGAATATTTTGACACATCATTGGGTCATTGTGTCAAAATGTTCAGATCATTGTGTCATTGTGTCGTCGTGTCAAAAGTATATATAGTGTTGCTATATATAAAATTAATTACCCTTTCGCTTTTTGGCATCATATGAAACAATGATCTGAACATTCTGACACATCATTGTGTCATTGTGTCAAAATGTTCAGATCATTGTTTCATTGTGTCGTCGTGTCAAAAGTATATATATTGTGCTGCTATATATAAAATTAAAAAAAAATTACTCTTTCGGTTTTAACACCATATGACACAATGATCTGAACATTTTGACACAATATGACACAATGATCTGAACATTTTGACACAATGACACAACGACACAATGACACAATGATCTGAACATTTTGATACAATCGAAAAAGTAAAAAAAATAATTTTTTATATAGCAACACAATACGCGTTTTAAAGATAAAAAAACGCTCGTTTTTATGGTATAATTTTTTTTTAAAAATAATGACGTATCTAAAAGTTATGAAGGTTTCAAAAAATGGGGGGAATTTGATAAAAAGTCAAAAATACACTTCTATTTTTTATTTTCTTTAGTTTTTCTTTATAATTACCCAGAAAAATTTTAAGCCATAGATCTTCATTTAATTGAAGATCTAATGGTTATGATTACTTCTTATCCTTCTTATCCAAACTAAACTTCTCACAATAACCTCACCCATATAACAATAAAATTTGAAAAGAAATAGTAAACTTTTCATTGTTCAAAATTTGGTTACGAGAGTTTGACATATTGACGATTTTCTATCATAAACTTTAACAATTTGTTTTTTTTCTTTATCGGTGTTTGGCGTATTGACATTTTCTACCCTAAACGTTTTTTTTCCCTTTGTTCATAGTTTTGCCATGAGAGTTTGATATATTGACATTTTCTACCCTAAACTTTAGCACTTTGTTTTTTTCTTTAGCGGAGTTTGGCATATTAACATTTTCTATCCTAAACTTTAACACTTTTTTTTCTTTAACGGAATAGTAAACTTTAGGTTTTCGTAGTTTAGCCACATATGTTTCATACTTTTACATTTTTTACTCTCTAACTTTTAAAGTTTTTTTTTTTGTTTTAAGTTTTGTGGTTTTCTACTTTTGCCACGAAACTTTTAACTTTTCAACTTTCGTTTTTAGTATACTTTTATAGTTATATACTTTCACCACGAGACTATTAGACTTTTACGTTTTATACCCCTTAACTTTTTAACTTTAATTTTTTAAAAACTTTTTTCCTTTCATAGTTTGACCATGAGAGTTTGGCATATTGACATTTTCTACCCTAAACTTTAACACTTTGTTTTTTTTCTTTAACGGAGTTTGGCATATTGACATTTTCTGTCACACCCCCAAAATACCACTAACGGAGTTTATACCGTTAAGGGGCGCGACTAGACCAGGATCCACAACCATAGTTACAAATACTAAACGAATCAGGGTTAGTTCAAACACAAGTTATAAATCAGAGTCTTAAATTACATACGCAGCGGAAAAATAATTATCCTGGCACTAACCACGTGCCTTACAAATTCATTGTTTTATAAATCCCCAATTTAAGTTAAATAAAAAATAAGAGTCTTCACGTGCCGTGCCAACCTCCGGTGGATACTCCTTAGCGATCTGCAAAAGTTTAAACCACGCAAGTGTCAACCTAACGGTTGGTGAGTTCACAGTGGGCTTGTCAAGCATTGGCCCGGTCTCATAATCATAATTCGTGTCAAGGTATACTTACAAGTTATTTATTTGTGAAAAGCAATGCTCGTCATTAAATCTCAGTTTATAAATGGTTTGTCCGTGACCTACGTCATCGGGTATGTACTAGTTCCGTAAAGTTAAAGGACTCAACCGATATCGCGGGTAGCTAATCCGTTGTTCCATGCTCTAAGGAAGTTTGTACCAAAGCTGACTTATTTTGTGGGGGCCGAGCCATCCCGTACGGTGCGGACCTACGTCATCGCGGTTTTTGCCTCCCCCGTGTCCTCTCGGGATCACGGTCAGATAGGCTGATATTGTACCTCCGTGCACTCCCCGTGCCACGGGGCGGAGTTTGTCAAACTCCAGTAGATCTACCCAACATCCCCTCGCTTTACAATTAATGGCACAATTTTAGTTGAGGACTTTTAAGTTATAAGGCATCCTTAGAAAACATGTGATATCATGTGGTTTAGACTTTAACCTACACTAGCCATATTAAAACAGTTTTCGTTTCAGAAATAGTTTGTTAAGTTTCACCAGTGTTTCCCATAAAACACTTCAAGTTCATTCAATGGGTGCCGAGCACTCCGAGTTTTCATGTTCATCAGGGAGGTGCCTAGCACTCTCGAGTTTGTCTGCATTGTTTTTCTTTTAGTTGATCTGTGTGACCCAAACGGGTTCACGGTAATCGGTTTAGTGACACTCACCTTGGGTTGCACTGCTACACTTCAAGTAATCCAAATATTGTTCGTTTAACGAAGACCTATGAACACGTTTAGGTCTTAAGTATTAGTTTCGTGTCTAATCTTTACTTAACGTCACTATGGCCCATAACATAGCACGTTGCAACTATGACTCGACATACCGACACACGACACCAATGGTTGATCATAAACAAGGGTTCATATAAATCAGATATCAAGCATGTTTCATCATGGTATAATCATGTAAGTCATGGCATAACACTTAAGCAAATTTCACAAGTTTGGTTTTTAGGTCAGGTCTTAGTTTCGCTAGCACAGTTTCGCTAGGCAGTTTCGCTAGGTGCACGGGCAGCACTTTCGCTAGGCAATGCCCGGTAACACAGTTTCGCTAGGCTAGTTTCGCTAGCCTAGTTTCGCAGGGAAACTGGTTTGAACTTTCGTTCAGGTATTTCGCTCGGTAGTTTCGTTCGAGCTGGTCTGGTCTGGTTACCCGACGACACTATAGTTTCGCTGGGTAGTGTCGCTGGAAGGAGACATAATTTCGCTACTTAGTTTCGCCCAGAGAACACGCAGTTTCGCTGGTCGCGAAAAACATACGGATTTGCCTAAAAATCAACCTAACAGCTTCTGATCTTACTTGCAATTCATTATTTAGCATCCATAGGCATTTACCAACATAAATCAAGCAGCTTTATCATGTTTAACATGCATTTTAATCATTAAATCTCTAAAAACACTTCTAAACCCTAAAATGACCAAAATTGCATAAATCATCATCATGGTTTGTTTTTACACGTAAAGTTTCTGACTTTATGGTAGATCTAGCATTCCTAAGCAACATATTAAGAGATCAAGTGATTTCATGTAGATTTAGGCATGCTTTTAAGAGAAATACAAAGAAAACACATGAATGGTGGTTTTTGGAGACTCACGGTTTGATCTTAGGATCCGGATGAATGATCTTCAAGGCTAAGATCTTGGTAATCCTTGGTGATCCTCAGCTGACCAGAAATCTCGAGGTAGGAGAGTGTGTGTGTGTTTGTTGTGTGGTTTAAGCAAATGAGGCTACTAAGGTTTATTAAGTTTATTTATATCAGGAGCCAGTTTCGCTGGCCAGGCGAAACTAGCTCTGGTCTCGTGATATTGGATTGTCTTAGCTGGCTACCGGGCGACACTATAGTTTCGCCCAGTAGTTTCGCTGGTCGACCAAAAAGGGCAAGTTTTCACATAATCAAGTATTTACAATTAATCATGCTATTCACAATAATAAGTCATGTATTTAAATCACATTGCACATAAAGACAATCAATGATGAACACATAACACATATGGGCGGGTTCGGTGATCAACCAAAGGTCGTGGGCGTATTCGGCCTAGTTATGCATTAGTTACTAAGTTAACACTTATAACGTAACTAACGGGTTTGTCTAACGGAAGTTAACCTTGAAATTCTCGGGTGTCACATCATTCCCCTGAAATTGGAATTTTCGTCCCGAAAATTATTCTTGTGTCGTAGCGTTCGCAGCATCAGCTGTCGTCGTTGCTGTCGTCGCTGGGGAAAGAAAGCAAAAAGTTTTAGGGTTGTCACATCCTCCTCCTGTTAAGGAATTTTGGTCCCCAAAATTAAATCATACCTTGAGTTTCTGTGGACGTTTGCTCAAACAAGTGAGGATACTTTTTCTTCATCTGATCCTCACGCTCCCAAGTATATTCAGGTCCACGCCTTGAGTTCCATCGCACCTTGACGATCGGAATTTTGCTACGTTTGAGGGCCTTCTCCTCGCGTCCCATGATTTCTACTGGTTGCTCAATAAATCTCAGATGTTCGTCGATTTCCAATTCCTCCAAGGGAATTATTTCGATGTCTTCAGCCAGACATTTCTTCAGGTTTGGAAACGTGAAACACGTTGTGAACTCCATCGAGTTCAGCAGGGAGTTGCAATCGATAGGCCACCGGGCCTACTTCCCCAATAATTTCAAACGGACCGATGTAGCGAGGATTTAACTTTCCACGCTTCCCGAAGCGTATCACTCCCTTCCAAGGAGATACCTTCAACAATACTTTGTCACCCACCTCAAACTTTAGAGGTTTTCGGCGTTTGTCGGCATAACTCTTTTGTCGATCACGTGCTGCTGCTAGCCGTTGCCTGATTTGAATAATTCGCTCGGTCATATCATGGATAATTTCCGGTCCAGTGAGCCCTTTCTCACCCGTTTCAGCCCAACACACGGGCGATCTACATTTCCTGCCATAAAGTGCTTCAAAAGGTGCAACACCTATACTTGAATGATAACTATTGTTGTAAGAGAACTCCACCAGTGGGAGGTGAGTCTCCCAATCCTTCCCAAAGTCAAGGACGCAAGCTCGGAGCATATCTTCCAAGGTTTGAATCGTTCGTTCCGTCTGACCGTCAGTCTGCGGGTGATAAGTTGTACTCATGTCTAGTCGGGTTCCCAATGCTTCCTGCATTGATTGCCATAACCGGGAAGTAAATCGAGGATCTCGATCAGAAATGATAGCCTTAGGCACACCGTGAAGCTTCACAATTTTATCGATGTACAGCTTTGTTAATTTATCCATGTTGTCACTTTCCTTCATCGGAATGAAATGTGCCGATTTGGTTAATCGATCGATGACAACCCAAATCGCATCCGGTTGATTTGATCGATGAGGTAGTCCTGTTACAAAATCCATTGAGATATCCTCCCATTTCCATTCTGGGATCTTTGGTTGTTGCAGTAAACCAGAAGGCTTTTGGTATTCAATTTTGACCCTGGAGCATGTTAAGCATTTAGCCACATATCGAGCAATGTCGGCTTTCATATTCGGCCACCAATAAAGATTTTTCAAGTCCTGGTACATTTTATCCGATCCAGGGTGTACCGAATATCTTGACTTGTGAGCCTCGTCCATCACGAGCTCACGGAGATTTCCAAACAATGGAACCCAGATTCTGTCATTATAGTACGTGAGTCCATCGGACTTAACTTCAGAATGGCCATCTACACCACGCAGTGCCTCAGCTGCGAAGTTTTCTGCTTTCAAAGCTTCTCGTTGGCAGTCACGGATCCGATCCGGTAATCCTGAATGTATTGTAAGTTGAAGCGCTCGTACCCGACGAGGCTTTTCGTACTCTTTTCTGCTTAGGGCATCTGCCACCACATTTGCTTTTCCCGGATGATATTTAATGGCCAAATCATAGTCATTTAGTAACTCGACCCACCGTCGTTGTCGCATGTTGAGATCCTTTTGATCAAAGATGTGTTGCAAGCTTTTATGATCAGTGAATATTGTGCACTTTGTTCCATATAGGTAATGTCTCCAAATCTTGAGTGCATGAACAACGGCTCCCATTTCCAAATCATGCGTTGTATAATTCTTTTCAGTATCCTTTAGTTGCCTGGACCCGTAGGCAATCACTTTATCTCGTTGCATCAACACGCAGCCGAGTCCTTGGATTGATGCATCGCAATAAACCACAAAGTCGTCAACTCCATCGGGTAACGCAAGAATTAGAGCCGAACATAACATATCTTTAAGCGTTTGGAACGCGCGCTCTTCTTTTTCACCCCATCTGTATTGCACTCCTTTGTGCGTTAAGGCTGTTAAGGGTTGAGCCAATTGAGAGAAGCCCTTAATAAATCTTCGATAATATCCGGCAAGTCCTAAAAATTGTCGGATTTCTGTTGGCGCTCTTGGGGTAGACCAGTTCTTTATTGCTTCCACTTTGGCTGGATCGACATGAATTCCTTCCTCATTAACAATGTGTCCAAGAAACTGGACTTCGCGGATCCAAAAGTCGCACTTTGAAAACTTGGCGTAGAGCTGTTCCTTGCGGAGCAATTCCAAAATAAGACGCAGATGCTCCTCGTGTTCTTCCTTTGTCTTAGAGTAGATCAAAATGTCGTCGATGAAAACTATCACAAACTTATCGAGGTACAGCTTGCACACTCGATTCATCAGATCCATAAATACGGCAGGTGCATTGGTTAGCCCAAACGGCATAACCAGGAACTCGTAGTGACCATACCGAGTTCTGAAAGCTGTCTTGGGTACATCCTCATCACGAACGCGAAGCTGGTGATATCCAGACCGTAGATCAATCTTTGAAAAGTAGCTTGAACCCTGTAGTTGATCGAAGAGATCGTCGATTCGAGGAAGTGGATACCGATTCTTGATCGTAACTTTGTTAAGCTCTCGGTAGTCAATGCACATGCGGAACGTTCCATCCTTCTTCTTAACAAACAGTACCGGAGCTCCCCATGGAGACGAACTTGGACGAATAAACCCCTTGTCGAGTAGCTCTTGTAGTTGCGCGGAGAGTTCGTTGAGTTCGCTTACAGCCAAACGATACGGAGCGCGTGCAATCGGAGCGGCACCTGGAGCCAAATCAATCCCAAACTCAACTTGTCGAAATGGAGGCAAGCCAGGCAGATCTTCAGGAAATACATCTTGGAAGTCGCGAACTATCGGGTAATCATCAATTTTGCGCTCGGGATGTGTCGTGTCAGTGACGTTTGCAAGAATCGCGAAGTGACCCTTACGGAGGCATTTCTGAGCTTTAAGGAATGAAATAATGCCGGTGACTATTCCACCTTTCTCACCTTGAACCGTTAATACTTTACCGTCTTCGAGTGGGATACGAACCACTTTCTCTTGACACAGAATTTCGGCACGGTTTTCGGATAACCAATCCATTCCTACTATAACGTCGAAACTACCAATCGGGAAAGGCATAAGGTCAATTCCTAGGGTATGGCCAGCTAGTTCTAACTTACAGCCCTTAATTATCTGAGTCGTATCATGAAGTTTACCATTTGCTAGTTCTACCACATATTTAGCATCTAAGTCGATCGGTTTAGCATTAATTATTCTAGCAAATTTAGTGGAAATAAAGCTTCTTTCAGCACCGGAATCAAATAAAACAGTAGCAAAGAAACCGTTCAAAATAAATTTACCATTGATCACGTTGGCGTCATTGCGAGCTTCACCCTGACCCATGACGAAAGCTCGACCTCTACCATTTCCACCATTATTTCCCTGATTTCCGTTCCCTTGTCTTCTCAGCTGAGGGCAGTCTCTTTTAATGTGACCTTGAGCACCACACTCAAAGCAGCCACGGGCTCCCCCATTGTTGTTGTTCTGGTTCTGACCGTTGTTTCCATTGCCCCGATTGTTCCCATAGTTGTTCCCTTGATTGTTGCTGTTCCTTCTGGGGCGGTTTTGCTGCTCGGGTAAAGTTGCCCAACAGTCTTTTGCTTCGTGGCCCCCCTTGCCACACCTTTCGCAACTCATATTCTTCCTACAATTACCAGCATGATGCTTTCCACACCTGTTGCACAAGGGCAGGTTACCCTTGTAGTTGCTCTGACCATTTCCGCCCTGGCGGTAGTTGCCACTGTTATTCCCGGACCTCTTGCTTTGACCTTGGGAGTTATAAGACCTCCCAGTGCTGTTTCCAACACTCTGAACATTCATCGAGTTTTCAGGAGCTTCATCATCAGCCTTTCTCTTGCCACTCAAGGCAGTCTTCTCAGTGGCTTTCGCAGGTAGAGTACCTTTCTCGACCTCTTGATCAGTAAGTTTGTGAGCCAGACGAATGGCTTGCTGCACGGTAGCGGGGTTGCTGGCAGTCACCAGACTCTTGATTTGAGGCGCGAGGCCTTCCAAATAACGCTCAATGCGTTTGAACTCAGCATCAACCATCGAGGGGCACAAAACCTCGTACTCATGATATCGTGCAGTGTACTGTTCGACTTCAGACCCAGACATCTTCAAATTCAGGAATTCACCCTCAAGCTTCTTGACTTGGTCACGTGGACAGTATTCTTCCATGATCAGCTCCTTAAACGCTGCCCACTGCATGTTATTAGCCGCGTCTAGCCCAACCATCTGAATTTCAGCGTTCCACCAGGAGAGTGCAGCTCCTTCGAAGGTACCAGTAGCAAACTTCACCTTGCTTTCAGCTGGGCAGTTACACATGGAGAAAACCTTTTCGGACTTCTCAATCCACCTAAGGAGTCCTATAGCTCCTTCTTCGCCGGAAAATGTCATCGGCTTACAGTCCATGAAGGACTTGAACGTGCAGTGGTGGTGGTTTCCTGATGCATAAATAGTTTGGATTTTAAAATTAATCAGGTCATAATACAATTGCTTTGTGCCTTAACCGGCATAATAGTTACCCTGTGCGGCATATGCAGCTTGGACGGCTGCCACCGCGGCTTGCACATGTTCATTAATCATCGCTTGCAGCTGTGCAGGCGTCATGTTTATGCCGCCTCTTCCGTTTCCTCTTCCAGACATCTTGCTGAACAGTTAAAGTAGCCAGTGTTCAGTCACAGTTATACATTATACATATCCCATAATATGTATATTAGCCAGTCCCCGTTATCCCACTATTAGTCCAGAAAATTTTGTGCAAAATCGAGGCGTCGTCGGAGAACGTCGTAAGTGCTATCGTCGAAGGTCGGCTTCCCATAAAGTCACCGTCGGCGTAGTCGTCGTAGTAGAAATCAGGTCGTAGCGTGTAGCGTTGTTTCGTTGTCGCTTTCCCCAGAGTAGTGTGCGTATTCGCGGTCGCATTTCGTATTCGTGTGAAAATTTGCTAAGGTCTTCCGTTAGACTACTTAGACACGGTCTATACATATATATTTATATATATATATATACATACGTATTAAGCCTTTACTTACACAGCAGAGCGAGTATCCCAGGTTGGCACGTAAAAATTTTGTCTTTGGGAATTCGTTTGTTCGTTTTGTAACCAAGGTTTTCAAGTTGCAGTTTCCAAATCGTTTTCAAAAATGATTCCAGTTCTCTGCAACCTATGGTTCTGATACCAATCTGTCACACCCCCAAAATACCACTAACGGAGTTTATACCGTTAAGGGGCGCGACTAGACCAGGATCCACAACCATAGTTACAAATACTAAACGAATCAGGGTTAGTTCAAACACAAGTTATAAATCAGAGTCTTAAATTACATACGCAGCGGAAAAATAATTATCCTGGCACTAACCACGTGCCTTACAAATTCATTGTTTTATAAATCCCCAATTTAAGTTAAATAAAAAATAAGAGTCTTCACGTGCCGTGCCAACCTCCGGTGGATACTCCTTAGCGATCTGCAAAAGTTTAAACCACGCAAGTGTCAACCTAACGGTTGGTGAGTTCACAGTGGGCTTGTCAAGCATTGGCCCGGTCTCATAATCATAATTCGTGTCAAGGTATACTTACAAGTTATTTATTTGTGAAAAGCAATGCTCGTCATTAAATCTCAGTTTATAAATGGTTTGTCCGTGACCTACGTCATCGGGTATGTACTAGTTCCGTAAAGTTAAAGGACTCAACCGATATCGCGGGTAGCTAATCCGTTGTTCCATGCTCTAAGGAAGTTTGTACCAAAGCTGACTTATTTTGTGGGGGCCGAGCCATCCCGTACGGTGCGGACCTACGTCATCGCGGTTTTTGCCTCCCCCGTGTCCTCTCGGGATCACGGTCAGATAGGCTGATATTGTACCTCCGTGCACTCCTCGTGCCACGGGGCGGAGTTTGTCAAACTCCAGTAGATCTACCCAACATCCCCTCGCTTTACAATTAATGGCACAATTTTAGTTGAGGACTTTTAAGTTATAAGGCATCCTTAGAAAACATGTGATATCATGTGGTTTAGACTTTAACCTACACTAGCCATATTAAAACAGTTTTCGTTTCAGAAATAGTTTGTTAAGTTTCACCAGTGTTTCCCATAAAACACTTCAAGTTCATTCAATGGGTGCCGAGCACTCCGAGTTTTCATGTTCATCAGGGAGGTGCCTAGCACTCTCGAGTTTGTCTGCATTGTTTTTCTTTTAGTTGATCTGTGTGACCCAAACGGGTTCACGGTAATCGGTTTAGTGACACTCACCTTGGGTTGCACTGCTACACTTCAAGTAATCCAAATATTGTTTGTTTAACGAAGACCTATGAACACGTTTAGGTCTTAAGTATTAGTTTCGTGTCTAATCTTTACTTAACGTCACTATGGCCCATAACATAGCACGTTGCAACTATGACTCGACATACCGACACACGACACCAATGGTTGATCATAAACAAGGGTTCATATAAATCAGATATCAAGCATGTTTCATCATGGTATAATCATGTAAGTCATGGCATAACACTTAAGCAAATTTCACAAGTTTGGTTTTTAGGTCAGGTCTTAGTTTCGCTAGCACAGTTTCGCTAGGCAGTTTCGCTAGGTGCACGGGCAACACTTTCGCTAGGCAATGCCCGGTAACACAGTTTCGCTAGGCTAGTTTCGCCCGAAACTGCTGACGCAGTTTCGCTAGCCTAGTTTCGCAGGGAAACTGGTTTGAACTTTCGTTCAGGTATTTCGCTCGGTAGTTTCGTTCGAGCTGGTCTGGTCTGGTTACCCGGCGACACTATAGTTTCGCTGGGTAGTGTCGCTGGAAGGAGACATAATTTCGCTACTTAGTTTCGCCCAGAGAACACGCAGTTTCGCTGGTCGCGAAAAACATACGGATTTGCCTAAAAATCAACCTAACAGCTTCTGATCTTACATGCAATTCATTATTTAGCATCCATAGGCATTTACCAACATAAATCAAGCAGCTTTATCATGTTTAACATGCATTTTAATCATTAAATCTCTAAAAACACTTCTAAACCCTAAAATGACCAAAATTGCATAAATCATCATCATGGTTTGTTTTTACACGTAAAGTTTCTGACTTTATGGTAGATCTAGCATTCCTAAGCAACATATTAAGAGATCAAGTGATTTCATGTAGATTTAGGCATGCTTTTAAGAGAAATACAAAGAAAACACATGAATGGTGGTTTTTGGAGACTCACGGTTTGATCTTAGGATCCGGATGAATGATCTTCAAGGCTAAGATCTTGGTAATCCTTGGTGATCCTCAGCTGACCAGAAATCTCGAGGTAGGAGAGTGTGTGTGTGTTTGTTGTGTGGTTTAAGCAAATGAGGCTACTAGGGTTTATTAAGTTTATTTATATCAGGAGCCAGTTTCGCTGGCAGTTTCGCTGGCCAGGCGAAACTAGCTCTGGTCTCGTGATATTGGATTGTCTTAGCTGGCTACCGGGCGACACTATAGTTTCGCCCAGTAGTTTCGCTGGTCGACCAAAAAGGGCAAGTTTTCACATAATCAAGTATTTACAATTAATCATGCTATTCACAATAATAAGTCATGTATTTAAATCACATTGCACATAAAGACAATCAATGATGAACACATAACACATATGGGCGGGTTCGGTGATCAACCAAAGGTCGTGGGTGTATTCGGCCTAGTTATGCAATAGTTACTAAGTTAACATTTATAACGTAACTAACGGGTTTGTCTAACGGAAGTTAACCTTGAAATTCTCGGGTGTCACATTTTCTACCGTAAACTTTAACACTTCTTTTTTCTTTAACGGTATAGTAAACTTTAGGTTTTCATAGTTTAGCCACCACGAAACTTTTAACTTTTCTACTTTCATCTTTAGTATACTTTTATAGTTATATACTTTTACCACGAGACTATTACAGTTTTACGTTATATACTCCTTAACTTTTTAACTTTTATTTTTTAAACGTTCTTTTTACTTGAACTGACGGGTAATTGGATGGCCTGTCGTGAAACGTAGGTGGGTCACAAAATCAAATAAAACTAAAGGACATTGTTATTGCAGGCTCGCCACAACGTGCGGGCGAGTCTGCAACTTGTTAGGCCTAAGGGGGTTCCAAAAAGTAATACATTCCATTTAGAATTTTATAACGGGTGTTATGAATTTTTTATATACCCCAACTCATTAAACGCATTACATTACATGAAATAGACAAATTGGATTTAAATAATCTCAAGTTTAATCAATTAGCCGACATTAATCTCAAGTAACAAAATGTTACTACCGAGACCAACTTTTAACCTATTTTACTAGAACAATCCCTAACTAACAGAAACTTAACAACGTTAATTTTGATGAAACGGCCAACTGATGAAACTTGGGATCATTTTTATGAAACTTGGGATTATTACCTGCCAATTAATGAAACTTGCGATTATTTAAATCCAATGTTTCATAAAAAACTAACGTCATTAAGTTTTCGTTAGTCAGAGATCGTTGTAGGAAATAGGTTAAATCTTGGGCTTGATAGTTAACATTTTGTTATTCGGGATTAATGTCGGCCAATTGATGAAACTTGTTATTATTTAAATCATATCTGCCCATGAAATAATATATTTGTAAATGTATATTCTATTATTGAATTATTGAGATCTACATTGAATTTTTCCGTTTCTGTACCATATGCGCCAAAAGGTATTCATATACATTATTTCTTCGTGAGTGCTACATACGTTGTCTTCGATATCATTGTTGCATCGTCCTTCCTTACATACACAACCTCCCTAACAATCTTCCCTTCTTCGAATTCCATCAACTGTTTACCTTGCAGCCGTCACCCTTATTTTCTTGTGCTCCAATTCATCCATACCTCAACCATCATAATCTTATTCAATATTTGTTCTGCATATAACGGCAATGCCGGCATATGTGGCTTCTAATATACATACCTTTTATTTAAGGCTAACATCAAGTGATAACATGAATTTTAATATTTTCTAAAAATTTTCTAATGTAAATAAAGTGTTTTTAATTTAATATTTATAATTTCATATATTAAAAAATCTAAAACCAACATCTTGTGCTCCATTTTTTTCTTGACACATGGAAAAAAGGACATGACTCGATTTGGATATTAAGTTATGTAATTGGGATAAAAATGACATGAGTGACCTAATTGAAACATAGGGGTGATCATAATATCGGGTACCCGAGAAATCCCAAGAAACCGGCCCGAAAAATCCCGAGTACCGAACCGAAAAAACATAGTTACAGTTGATGTCGGTTTGTATTATTTGTGAAAGTCGGGATCGGTCTCGGTCTCGAGTATTATCCAATGAAAACCGAAAATCCCGAGAAACCGACCCAATATTTAATCAATTTGCATATCTCGAAATTCCATCCCACTTTTAATCAATTTGCATATCTCGATTTCCCATCCAAGTTTGAATCTGTAAAAGATAATAACATTTAATTATAAATTATATAGTTATATAAGATTATAATAAAATTATAAATCCTATTTATATGTAAAAGATAATCACGATATATATTCCATAATAACATGTAATTAAATTATAAAAAAATATAGACCATTATAATAAAAAAAAGTTTTAATCACAAAATATATATCAAGTTGCAGTAGGTTGTAACAAGTATGTGACTTATTGATATGTACTAAAACAAGTACTGATATCACAAAATATATTTCTAAGTTTTAAACCAAGTAAGGTTATAGATCAGGATTCAAATAATAACACAGGTTGCAGTAGGTAGTAGGCTGTAAACAAGTATGTGACTTATTGAGATGTACTAAAACCGATATGTACTACAAAATAAAGAACATCAATGGTTGAAGCAGGTTGTAAACTGATATGGTCACTCTAAGAAGTCTGCAAAGATAGAGTTAAATAAAATGAACATTGAAAAGGAAAAAATCTTAATCAACTCACAGAGCTTGTATCATAATTTTGATTGAGATCATCAGAATATCCCTGATAGAGGCGAGCAATATACACAATCCTAAGCTCCTCAAACTGCTTACCAGGTTCCTTGCTAAACTGGATGCAAAAAGTATAGCTCTCAGACGTTATTAATCATTTCAATGAAGCTTAAAAGTGTTTAAAACACTAAATGCATATCAATAAATTGAAGTTAGAAGACATTTATGAAGCAAACATGATGGGATTAGAATTTGGATCAATAATTGAACCATTCTGACTTAAGTGTTACAAGTGTTTAAAACACTAAAAACTAGAAGCAAATGCACTCATAGTTACTCAAACTTAAACTGAGATCAGTACTACTATTAGTGCTGAAACTATATGTTTTACTCAACTTTAAAGGCATGTTATAGTGGTAGAAACAAGCATAGTTATTATTCAGAATATGGTCTACATTGTCACTTACACATTTCAACAAACACGTTGTATGCAATAATGAATAAACCAAATTAGAGAACTCATTATCATAAATCCAGCCCCAAACTCACATACAAAATAACAAGATTCAGGTAATAGTGACGTTTTTACTCGTACATTATTGAAAAACTGAAATTAGACAAGTTAATTTTTGTGATAATTTACCTTAAATTTGATGAAAGAATCTCTGTCTTGCCAACGATAGATGTTCAGCAATACAATATATCAAATCAAATAGTTAATTCTTCATTCCAACCCGATTTCCTTCAACTTCTTACATAATCTTTGTTCGTGACATCCAATTACGGGAAAAATAATGATCAACACGGTAGTGGCAATTCCGAATAGCGCTAGGAAAATAAAAGTACCTGTGAATCAAGCAATCTATGTGCATCGTCCAGTGCAATCAGACCTTAAATCGATTGCAAATGTCAAAATCTCTACTTAGCTTTCTTCATGTTCCTCGGTCTCGGGTGAAAATGAAATCCCGATGGAACCGACATAGCCTGTAACAAATACCCGAGAAAGTCATGGTGGTCGGTATTCGGTCCTCATATTTGGTGAAAATCGGGATTCGGGTCGGGTCGGGAAACCGACTTTGCCCAGCCCTATTGAAACACTTTTAAAACTTGGTTACCTTTTTGTGAAATTTTCTCTATATAAAAACTAAATAAATAAATTGAGAATCGCAGAACACGTGAACTATATATATTATACATGGTATGGATCGAACGCATGGCCGGATCTTGTAAATGTCAACGTTTCTCATGGAAAATGGAAATTGTGAGCACGTTTTACGCATATAGTTAGTTAATAACAAAATTAGTTATGTTTATGCAGTTTAAACCTGACCTTTTTGAATCTATTGCGAATTATGGTGATTTAATATATAAAGAGATAATAAATCTTTCTAGATGTACTTTTAGCGATCGTAATTTATTTAAAATACTTGCAATCAGAATATAAGTTTAAATTTAATCAGGGTATAAAATGCCAGATGAGAACTGGTCTAAGCAATTCAAGTGTTAAACCTTAAACATATTCATGAAAACTTTATGTTAAAAATACCTATAGTTTGCGTTATTTAACAATTCAATATTTCTCACTACGTCAAAAAGTGGCTTTAGCCACGATTGTTTTAAAAACACCTAGTCACGATTTAAAAAAAAACGTGGCTAAAGGTAAGAAACACTAGTTTTTATTTTATACCCGTTACCAAATATATAGCCTTTGGACCCTTTTAGCCACGTATTTTTTTGTTTATGTGACAACAACAATCAGGTGCAGTGGCTTTAGCCACTGTTTTACAAAAACATTTGACACTTATTTGTCACACTTAAAAAAGAGTGGTGAAATGCACCAAACGGCCACATAATTTTTATGATTTTTTATTCATGTGACCAAAAAGAAATGTATGGACACGCTTAAATAATGTTGTGTGACAGAAGAGTAGATTTTATTACTTAGTAAATTAAAAAAAAACAAAACTATTAAGTATATATTATGCGTGGCTAAATGTGAGCAATGACCACTGTTTTTAATTAGTTATGTGGCTAAAAGCTAGTACATATGACCACTGTTATTAGGTTGTGTGACTAAATAGTAGGTTGTGAGTGACAAAAATCTATTATCTATGACCACATATATTAACCGTAACTAAATGGTAGGTTGTGAGTGACAAAAATCTATTTTATGGTCACGGTAAAATATTAAACACGTGGCGAAAAAGAGACGATTTGTTTCCCTCTAAAACAACGTGCTTTTTTCGTTTACACCAATTCGAGCGTGTTCAAATCTGCTACCCTATATATCATCATCATTGTTATTTTCCTTTACCGCCATCCCTTTTTTGATCTCAAATTCTCTACACTAATTCTGGTATCAAATGGCCGATAATCAACGCTCCCTTAATTACTGGTATGTGAAGAATAATCGTATTTTTTTGGTTTACAGTAACAGGAGAAGAAGATATTTCAAGTCCCACAAATCTGTTATTAAAAAAACGATGAGAACATCCTGAGGCAACTCCATGCGCAGAAGATTCCTAATTGTTTTGCCTACTCTGTTGAGGCAACATAATTATTTTGTGTCCTTAATACAAAATTCAATGAATTTGTATCCGAAGAAGATGAAGACGATGAAGAAGATGAAGATTAAATTGTTCAATCTTGGGAGTATTTAAGTTCTATTACCCAGATTGAAATGAAATACATGAACACAAAAGAGAGTAAAAAAAATTCGGTGAATGAAATTGTGGGATCTTATGTTATGAACTTTCTCAAAAAATTGAGTGAAATTCTCCTGATTAACAAAGATGGGAATGATTCCGGGAATGACATTCAACGAAAGGTGAAGGATACGGTGGCCGATTGGGTTCAAGATCCTACAAACAGTGGTCGGATTGAAGAAGGACGTGATGATGATGATGACGATGCAAAATCAGGATACATATCCGAAGATTGCAGTGATCCGGATTATTAGTTAATTGATGTATATGTTTATGAACAAATTAAGAACAATATTTTATATGTTTATTTTGTTATGATATTAGTAGTTAGAATTGAATATATGATGGTTATATATGTTTATCATGTTTGATTATCTTGTGATATGACCACTCATAACATTGTTTGCGTGACAAATTATGACAAATGATCACGATATATTAATTTTGGGTGGCTAAAAGAAGACCAATGGTCGACGGCGCTTGTAATCATTACTATTTCATTTACTTTTTCATTTACTTTATCATTTAAATCTCCATCTACCACGCCCTTCGAGTATCGATATAGACTTATCTTTGTATCAGTTTTCATCATCATCTCCACCATGCTCTTTTCTCCCAGTCTCTCCCTCTCTGTTTTTCGTCCATCATCGCCATTAAAAAATGTGGAATTGGCATCATCCGTATGTGGAAAACAGTAAGTTATCATCTTCACCACTAAAATTCGATTGAAAACTGCGTCTCAGATTTGATAATTTTTTCTTGTGCAAGGAAATATTGCACTCTGTATCTCCTGGGAGCAAATTTTACGTTATTGTAGAAACCATGGAGACGAGGAGTCTCTTATGGTTCATATTACTGAGAGCAGAATTTAAGTTATTGTATAATTTTATAACAGACAGCAGTAAGGGCACATGTTCAGGTTTGCAGCACTTGTATTCTTCAGGTGCTTTTCTCCCTTTTGGCCCCATAAACCCAATTTTTCTTCAACAACTTCTTCTCCTTTTTGATCTGAAGCAAGTGCATGTGAGAAAGAAAAGAGGGACTTGTTGTCTCTTTTCACTTGATCAGCAGCAAGTAGCCGTTATGATGATTCAGACAATCTTTCTAGTGCACCATGTGAGAAAGCAAAGAGGGATTTGTCTTCAGCCGCTTCTTCTCCCTTTTAAGTTAGTAGTTTTTCAGTTGTAATTTTATAGAATCAGTGTATTAATGGAATCACACCTTTTGGATTATATATGTAATTGTGTTTGTTAAAGCAGTAGTTGATTTTGTTTGTTTATTTTTTACTTTTATTGACTCTGGTTTGGTCAAAGAGAGGAGACCTGCAGGCACAATAAAAAAAAGGAAACACTTGACTCAAAATTAAGATCCATAATATTTCAGAATACATAAAGACAAAAAACCAATGATCAATTAATCGGTTTTTATGTAATATCATTCCAGTACAGGCAACTCTATGGTAAACATTGTCACGTAGATCTACGGGCAGCAATACATTATCGTTGTGAGGAAAAACTACCGTACTAAATTCCTCATTGGCAACGTCTTAATTATAATCTCTGTAATTTATGGGGATCCCGCCATCTCCTTTTCAACCTGAAATTCATAGTAGGTTCATCAGGAGAGTTCATTAGGAATAGGAAGGTTATAGTTCTTCCGAAATCAAATAAAGTTGTTCCGGACAAGTCATGTCAGTTTATCAGGAAAGTTACAGTTCAGCCGGAATTAAAACAATAAGAAAATAGTTTCAGTTCACCAGGAAGGTTATAGTTCATCCGGATAGAAAATAGAGTTGTTCGGGACAACTCAGGTCAGTTGCTCCGGAAAGTTACAGTTCATTCGGAATTAAAACTATAAGAAAATAGTTTCAGTTTACCAGGAAGATTATAGTTCATCCGGATAGAAAATAGAGTTGTTCCGGACAACTCAGGTCAGTTGTTCAGGAAAGTTACAGTTCATCTGGAATTAAAACAATAAGAAAATAGTTTCAGTTCACCAGGAAGGTTATAGTTCATCCGGATAGAAAATAGAGTTGTTCCGGACAATTCAGGTCAGTTGTTCAAGAAAGTTACAGTTCATCCGAAATTAAAACAATAAGAAAATAGTTTCAGTTCACCAGGAAGGTTATAGTTCATCCGGGTAGGAAATAGAGTTGTTCCGGACAACTCAGGTCAGTTGTTTAGGAAAATTATGCGATTAATGAGCAATGGAGAAATGAGAAGCGGTAAATTTTCAATTGAATTCGCTCTAATGTTTAATTGAATCCGCTCCAATTTACCCAGCCTCTTTTAGAATTTAGCGGGCCCAGTTAGAATCATATTATAATAAATTAAAATAAAAATTAGCTTCTAACTCAGGGTGCTGCTCGGGTGTTAGAAGCGCTTTTGATTAACATATCATGTTCCGTGTTCGAGTCCTTATTCCGTTACTTTTTGACCGTTTATTTTGGAAATTTTATGAACCCAAACAGGTGATGTAACTAGTCACGGCTAATTTCACTTTTCCGTTGTTATTTTGAAATTTTAAAACCTTCAACCACTCTATATAAACAAGTTAATCAATAAACCAGTAAATTAGACCACCAATTTCACACACTCTTCTTTCTCCCCATCCAATTTATACTCTTCGATCAAGATGGCAGAAGAATAGACCCAGCAGGAAGAACTGGCGTTGTACCGAGCCTGGTTGAACGTAAAGTGTAGGGACTATGTGTTGCCTACAAACTCTCCCTTACTTAGTACGTTTCTTTTTCTTTATACCAATCATTTGATTATTTGATCATGTTAAACATTTATATATATATATTAATTAATTAAGTCGATGTTTTCCGATCAATTAGGTGATCCTAACGACGAAGACACTATTCTCTTTTGGCTGGATGTGTTGGGCTAGTTATTTTAGAGGCATGAACATTAGTTTTTGGGCTTATTTAGTTTATGTTTTAGGCCATGTGGGCCGATTATTTATGTTTATGATTGGGCTTGTTAGAGTTTATGATTGGCCCAAGGGTTTGTAAGAGGTGGTATAAATACCACCTCATGTTTATGATTATCTAAGCTTTGGAAATACATTTTTACGATTCACGCTCTCTCTAGTGTTTCCGATCAGTTTCGATTGCTTCAAGTTAGTAGTGATTTTCATTCAAGATTAGATCTTTATCTTAGATCTAATCTATTTCTTCTACTTGCTTCTTGAATCAATCACATACGAGGATTCCGCACTCGTTTGTGATTTGATATCGTGTTCTTGGTTGGTTCTCGGACCTACAATTGGTATCAGAGCCAAGAATCTGTGATTCGAGGCTCACACGATATTGATTCAAGCTGCTTTCTGGGTTAAAGTGTTGGTGTTTGAAGATTTGAAGGCTATTTGGTGTTTATGAGATCTGCTGCTGCTGTTCTTCGTATTTACGATCAGGTTTTCTGGGTTTTTCGGTGTTTACAACTTCTGCGGTTGAAGATCTTCATCATCATCGTGTTTACGAGTTCAAGACTGCGATTTCATTGTGTTTACGATCCGGTGTTAAGTGTTTACGACTGTACTTGTGTCGTAATCGGAGTTTACGACTTTGTTGGATCGAAATTGAACTTTACGACATTTTATTATCGGAAACGGGAGTTTACGATTTGTGTTGATCGTAATCGGGTAATCGTAATCGTGTTTACGATTCCGTTTGTCGGTTTTGTGTTTGCAACTTTGGTGTGATCGTAATTAGGAGTTCACGATCGTAATCAAGTGTTTACGATCATAATCAGGTGGTTCTTATCGTAATCTCGCTTTTAGAACGTTTGGACTTTAGATTTGAGTTCCCTAAGCTTTCGTAATGGATTTCGAACCAAGTATGTATCAGAAGTTGGATTTTGAGATTAGATCCATCACTCGCCCACCTAGACTCACCTCGGCGGATAACTTACTGGAATGGAAATATAGGTTTGAAAACCACTTGAAGAGTCTTGACCTAAGACTTTGGAGAGCAGTAATTCATGGACCATTCACACCTACTCACTCAGAAGGAGTTAATGCAGGGAAGGTTAAGACGGAAGATGAGTATGATGATGATGATTGGGAAAGATACAACAAAGCCGAAAGAGCATTTGCCATCATGACTATGGCACTGACACCAGACATTGCTCAAGGATTTAAGCACTGCAAGACTGCTAAGCAACTCTGGAATGCTTTGATTGTTGCATATGAAGGAAATCCTGACATAAAGGCAAGTCGTAAGCAAATGCTGAAGAAAAAGTTGAATCTGTTCAACCATGTACAAGGTGAATCCTTTGAAGCACAGGTGCAGAGGTTTGTGTCTCTGATGGCTGAAATGTCCAGCTACAATGTTGAACCAGACAAGGAAGACAAGAATCTGAAACTGTTGAATAGTTTACCCAAATCTTGGAACACCAACATCTCTATCATTAAGGACAACAACAAGCTGGGTGAACTATCTCTTGATGAGTTGATCAACAAACTCAAGTCCAAACTAATTGATGACAAGCAGAGAGAGTTAAACCATATAAGCTCTCTTAGTTTGGCAGGAAAACTGAATCAAGCACTGTTGTCAGAAGATGTGGAGACTAAGCAAGATGGAAAGTCAACTGGGAGTGGACCAAGCTCTGTCGCAAAGTCAACTGCTTTTGTGGCACAACCTCAAGGAAGTTCAAGTGGAGGCGTCAACCCTGATGCTACAAATAATCCCAATTTTGCTCTCGGTATGGGTTTTATGAACAGTTACCATGCTCTCATGGCCGGAACTCTTGTGCCTACTGATATGTTATCGGGTGAGCTAAACCAGATAAATCCTGAAGATGTAGAGATGTTAGATGTGTCATGGCAGATGGCTATGGCGGTCTTCAGAGCAAAGAAGTTCATGGCAAAGACAGGGAGAAATGTGTGGAAAGATCAAGACAAGATCAGGATGGGGTTTGACAAAAGCAAGCTGAGGTGCTACAACTGTGACGAGTATGGGCATTTCCCAAGAGAGTGCAGCAAGCCGAAGAGAGAAAGGGGAGAAGAAAGGAAAGCAGGTGAAGGAAAGGGAGAGGCAAAGGCATTGGTTGTTCAGGAAGGTGGTGGTTATGATTGGACACCTCAGTTGAAAGAGTTTAGCATGTCTCATGCAATGATTGCTGCTATGGAAAGGGATGAGGATGAAGAGCATGCATTTGTTGTGACTGATGAAGAAAAAGCTGAAGAGGATCTGGTGGAAGATAAGGAAGCCTTTGCAGCTGAAGTTGATAACCTCAAGGTATGAATAGATCCTACTTGTGCTCGCATAATTCCTGGACTTAGACAAATATGTAAAAATTATGAGATAGAATTGTTTGAGATTAAGTGTGAAAGGAGCTCATTTAAGGGTAGATGGCTAAAGAATGAGGAGAAGGTTAAAGCACAAAAGCTAGACATAGTAAAATATAAAAAACTGGCAACTGAGAAAAGTCTCCTGTATGACAATGCTAAGTTAGAAATAGCTGAGCTTAGGAATCAGGTAGATGAGATCACACATAAGTACAATGAGTTGCAGGTTAAATTTGATGTGAATCAAACGAAAAGCAAAAGAATGTTTGAGGCTAGAAAATCTTTGAACTCCTGTATAACTGATGTTAGAATGGGAAAGGACAAGGGTGGAATAGGAATTAGTTTCCCAGACAAGGGCAAGAACAATGTTCCTCAAGATAACTCTAGAGATATAATAGGAATAATCTTTGAGGAGGATCAGATAGACAGATCTGAATCAGGAACACATGAGATAGGACCTCCCTTAGATAATGTTCTGGTAGGAGTGACACCTTTGACCCCTCAAGAAATAGAAAATGAGAAACACATGTCTTATGGGTTGGGTTACCAGGATAAAATTGTGACAGACACTTGTAAATCAAGTACTTCCCAGGAGTCATTAAACAATGATGTTGGACCTGCTGATAGTTTTGTTTCATGTGCAGATGAAGTAGGTATTGAAGATGTATCTGGGAAGGATGCAGAATGTTTGAGAGTTAAATAGTGTCATGTGTCGAGTAGTGTAGTTTCTGATTTACCTAAAGATGATCTACTGGAATCAATGTCTGAATTGAATGAGTCTAGGTCTATGCAATTAGTTGTATCCAAGTCCTTAAAACATGTTTCAAATTCTAGTAATGCAATTCATGGTTTTAAAATTCGTGTGCCTAACACTAAAGTAGGACGTGAGACTAAACCCAAAGACTTTGTAGCTTATCCTCAGGTTGTGTCGGCTTTTAATAGATCAAACAAGTCTAAATCAGAACAATTTTGTTTAATCACACAACCTGAAAAGGATACAAAACATGTTATACACAAATGGGATGATAAGCCAGAGTGGAAGTCGTCTTACCCAAGGCGTTCATATTTGTGTAGTCATGTAAATGGGCCTAGACCTATGAATTGTTTTCAATGTGGAAAACCAGGACATTTTGCTATAAATTGCTTAAATAGACCTTATCAACCATATTGTCCGCAAAACCCACGAACCAGTATGTTGCAGAAAATGATGGCAGGAGAAAACAAAAATCAGAAACAACAAGCTTTGTCTCAGGGGAAGCAGAGTTTAGAACCAATGAAGACTCAACAGTCTAAGCTTTTGAACACAAAAGCTCCAGTGACAAAGCATGTTGAAGAAAAGTGGAATGTGACTAGACTCCGAACTCATCTTACAAACCTAAGGGAGTTTATCAAAGAAAAGACAAAATGAAACAAGAATTTGGTGAGAGGCAAATGCCTGAAGTCAAACATGTTGTTAAACCTAAGGGCAAATCAGTAATTGAAAAAACAAAAGATGTCACTCAAACGAAACAATTGGTTTATACAAAATTAAAACTTGAGTGGACACCTGTTGCCAAGCCAAAAGGTAAAAAGGTCACATCTCCACCAAAGAAACTTTCACCTGCAAAGAACTCAATAAATAGTTCTAAATCTCAAAAACAACCTAATTGGAGATCAAAAGTCAACATTCAAAATATGAATGTATCTGAACCAAAACCAGAAATGGTCCTTCAAATGGTTAATTACACTGACTCCAAAGGAGTGCCCTGATCTGTTATGGCCTGGGTACCTGAATCTCACTGACTTCTGATTTTTGTAGGGACAACCAAGTAGATCTATCAACAATCTCTGGTACGTTGATAGCGGTTGCTCCCGACACATGACCGGAGACTTATCCCTTTTGGAAGAGGTACAAGACTTCAATGGCGGAGGAGTATCTTTTGCAGGTGGGATAGGTGGAAGAATCAGTAAGAAAGGGGTAGCGAAGAGTGGTAGTTTGACTTTTTCTGAGGTGCACTACGTGGAGGAATTATCTCACAGCTTGCTCAGTGTGTCGCAAATGTGTGATAGAGAATTTTCTGTCCTGTTCAACAAGAAGGAATGCATCATCCTGAAGCCAGGTGTCAAAATTCCAGAGGAGTGCATCTTGATGCGTACTCCAAGAAGAGGAAATTCTTATCAGCTGAATTTAGGCAAACCTCCAACTACTGAAGAAGCCTGTCTTATCTCCAAGCAGAATGAGAATCTAGCGTTATTATGGCATCGTCTCTTGGGGCATGCTAATATGAGGAATCTGTCTAAGCTGGCTAAAGGAGAGCACGTCAGAAACTTACCAATCAAAGATTTCTCGTCTGTGGAGAAATGTGTGCTTTAGCTAAGGGGAAGCAGCACAAGTTACCACACCGTCCAAAGGTTGCAAATTCTGTCTCATCTGTTCTTCAACTCTTACATATGGATCTTTTTGGTCCCATGCAGGTACAAAGCATCAGCAAGTTTTCTTACTGTCTCGTGATAGTGGATGACTACTCACGATTCACTTGGGTCTTCTTTTTATCGAACAAGTACGAAACTCCGGCCCTTGTGAAACAGTTCGTCACACTTATAGAAAACCAGCTGAACAAGAGAGTGAAGGGTATAAGATCTGACAATGGGACAGAGTTCAAGAATGCAGAGTTGAACATGTTTTGTGGTGAGAAGGGTATTGAAAGGCAGTTCAGTGCTCCCTACACACCACAACAGAATGGAGTTGCAGAAAGAAGGAATAGGACACTCATTGAAGCAGCAAGAACAATGATGTGTGAAGCTAAACTACCAATCTTCTTTTGGGCTGAAGCGGTGAATACAGCTTGTTATGTGCAGATTAGAGTACTTCTGAACAAGCGACATGAGCAGACTCCGTACCAGATTGTTTATGGGGAGAAGCCGAGAGTGGGGTACTTCAAGACCTTCGGGTGTCCATGCACGGTGCTAATTTAGTTGGATGTAGGGAAATTTGAAGCTAAAGCTTATGAGTGCTATTTTGTTGGTTACTCAGCAAATAGTGCTTATCGCGTGTACAATAAAGCCACCAAATTAATTATCGAGGCTTTTGATGTGGATTGGATGGAAGATAATCCAACCGATGCGGGTACTGGACCAGATTGGATCTTTGACTACGGGTCACTGTTTGAAGGTTTCAATTTCTCCAATGTTTTCCACAACTGGGAGAAGAAGAAGATATCATTGCTCCTAGTTCTAAAGTGAGGCCACATGTGGAAAGAGCATCAGCTGAGACTTCACGGAATTCTAATGCAAATATTCCAGAATGTTCTGGAACACATAATGCTCCAGTGAATTCTCAAGGACCAGGTATGTCTGATAATATTATTAATACTAACCTGCCTGTTACTATTTCAGTGCCTGATGTCCAAGTGAGTAGAATAAACAGAGATCATCCACTCAGCAACGTGGTTGGGCCAGTGACAGCAGGAGTCACTACTAGAAGCCGCACGGGAAACATTAACTTCTGCATGTATTCCTGTTTCATTTCCCAGATTGAGCCTCCTAATGTGATGGTTGCTCTCAAAGATCCAAGTTGGATGGAGGCCATGCACAATGAATTGAATCAGTTCTCAAAGCTGGGAGTGTGGCGACTTGTGAAGAGGCCAGAGGACAAGAAGGTTGTTCCTACGAGGTGGTTATATAAGAACAAAAAGGATGACACAGGAATAATTGTCAGAAACAAGGCGAGATTGATAGTACAGGGGCACAGGCAAGTTCATGGGATTGACTATGATGAGGTATACGCTCCGGTGGCAAGATTGGAAGCAATTCGGATCTTTCTTGCTGTGGCAACGTATCTTAAATTTACGGTGCATCAGATGGATGTGAAGACTGCCTTCCTTTATGCAGAGATGAATGAAGAAGTTTATGTAACTCAACCACCAGGGTTCATAGATGAGGAAAATCCAGACCATGTTTATCTGCTGGATAAAGCCTTGTATGGTTTGCATCAAGCTCCGCGCACCTGGTATGAAACTCTGTCCAATCACTTGGTGGAGAATGGATACACAAGAGGAGTTGTTGATCAAACGTTGTTTAGAAAGAGGGTGAAGGAGGACATAATCATGGTGCAAGTTTATGTAGATGACATTATCTACGGGTCAACAAACGAGGAATTGTGAACTGAATTTGAAGAGAGTATGAGGAAGAAGTTTGAAATGAGTGACCAAGGGGAGATGAGTTTCTTTCTTGCATTACAAGTAAAACAGGATGAATCTGGAATTCTTATTCATCAGGCAAAGTATGTGAATGAGATTCCGGAGAAATTCAAGATGCAGGATTGCAAGCCTATTTCCACTCCCATGGCATCCAGACCACTTTTGTCAGCTGATCTTAATGGGGAATCAGTGAGTGAATTCCATTATCGGTCAATGATTGGATCACTTATGTACTTGACATCCAGCAGGCCAGACATCATGCATGCAGTTTGTGTGCGTGCACGCTATCAGGCTAATCCTAAACTTTCACATTTATCTGCTGTTAAGCGTATCTTTAGGTATCTGAAGGGCAAGCCTAGGCTTGGTCTTTGGTACCCAAAGAACACTGATTTTCAATTGTATGCTTTTACTGACAGTGATTATGGAGGTAGTGACCTTGACAGGAAATCTACAATTGGAGGATGTCAGTACCTAGGAGACAGGCTCATTTCTTGGCATAGCAAAAAGCAGCATACCGTATCAAAATCAACTGCCGAAGCTGAATACGTGGCAGCATCCGCCGGAAGCTCACAGGTAGTATGGATACAAAATCAGCTCATAGATTACGGTATGGAATTCGTTAACACTCCTATCTTTTGTGATAACGCTGCTGCTCTGGAAATTGTCAAAAACCCCGTCCAACATTCCAAAACCAAGCATATAGACATAAAGGTACATTTTATTCGTGATTGCTATGATCGGGAGTTAATTCAGCTTCAAAAGGTAAGCTCCGATCAGAATGTTTCGGACATTTTTACAAAACCCCTTCCTCGTCCAATTTTTGAATCATGTGTTAAAGGCCTAAAGATGATTGCCTTCGAGGAATGATCTGATCATTTTGTTTTTGTACAAAGTCTTTGTTTAATTAATTTAAAAAAAAAATGGAAAAAAAAAATGAAAAATGACTGAAAAACTGAGTCTTATTTCAAAAGTCTCACAAAAACAGGGGAAGAAATGGTGCTGGTTTAACTAAAAAGTTTTTATGATGTCTTTTGATAGGACGTGCAAAAAATATTCAAAGACAGTCGGAGACTGACACTTATAAGGCTGATGTGAAAGTCTGCTCAAAGATGATATGTCGGTAAGCTCAACCAAAACTATGACCATCTATGTAAGTGCATTAATCCTAAACTCTATAAATGTTTAGTTTCCCATCCTAGTCTACATGGTTTAAAAAACTGAGTCCCGACAAAAATGGGTTGAGAGTGGTATTTACCTAGTATTCACTCTCTCACACGCCATGCTTATACTGTATATGACAATACCACAGGAAAATAAAAGAAAAAGAATTCAAAAAAAAAAAAATGAAAAATTGTGAAAAAGAAAAGGAAAAAGAAAAGAAAAGAAAATAAAATTATTCTGTTGGTCTTCTCTGCGTGCTTATGCGGCCGACCTGATCACCAACTGATAATTCATGAAAATAGAAATAAGTGGTAGTCAAAGCAGTGTTGCATGGTTCCTCAAGTTGGGGGTTTGTGAATCCTCAATAAACTCTGAGGTTGGGTAGGTTTTGCTATGAAAAATTGGGTGTGGGGACGGTTAAGCATGTCGGTAAAATTGTACCATTTTTAAGCACTTAACTGGATGTGAGTTTTTGTGTTCAAATCACCTGGCAATTGTCTAGAGCGTCAAGTAACGGAAGCTGAAAAGGGTTCCTCAGTCAAAGACTCGTCTGATATTATCTGTGAAAATTTATCAGCACCAGGCAAGTAAATATTCAATTTTTGTGGTAAGTTTGTAAATGTTTCAATATTGGGGCTTTTATCTGTTTTAAATTTTTTAATTTTTAAATTTATGATCATGATCAGTTGCTCGGGGTATGAGTCTGAGGGGAAGTTTTGTAAATTCTCAAAGGTCAAATCTATCAAGTTTTTTATGAGAATTATCAATTTGAAAGGTTTGGGAGTATTTTTAAAGTTTTTGAAAATTGGAGGGGCCAAAATGAATTTCTTTTTGGGGTATATAAACCCTTCACCAGGTTTACGATCCATTAATCTCTCATCCCATTTACGATTCCTGCTCCCCTCTGCGTTTACGATCCATCGCACAGAAACCCTAACCGCCGCTCAAGCTCGCCGGAAAACCATTTCCGACCACCTCCGACCGTCCGTTGTGTAACCTGAGAGCCTCAACACCCTCGTAATCAATTTCCGACCATAAACCACGCCTCAATCGACTGATTTCATGAGGTCTCATAGGTTTATTCATAGATTTTGCGGTTTAAACCCTAACTTGGGTTCGTCCTCTGTGTTTACTGTATTCAAGTCGATTTAACGTTATTTGAAGTCGGTTTTGGGGATAAGACTCTTTAAAGGTAGTGTTGGTTGCCTATGTTGAATGATTGAGATGTTTTGACATGTTTACGAGTTTGGTTGCAGGTTCGATAATGGCGGACTCGATGATTACGATTGTCGTGAGGTTGAAGATGACCGTTCGAGATTACGATCGGTGTTTACGATCGGTGTTCTCGAGCGGTGTTTTCGATCACTTTGATTACGACAACCGACTATTTACGATTGGGCCTTGAATTTTCGTTTGGACTAAGAGTTTACGATTGGGATTGAGTGTTTACGACTGAAATCTGATTTTAGCCCAATCGTGAACCCATAACAGGATCGTAAACCCAATTATAGCATCGTAAACATGAATAGTGGCTCGTAAACTCATTTTTTTTAAGATAAAAAGTAAATGTGTTTGTCAAACATTGTGCTTCAAAATCAAATATTTGCTCTTGAACGTTTAAATTGAGAATTTCCTGAACTTAAAAAAAAAAAATTTAATTAAACGTCATAATCAATTGAACTTCAAGAAGATGTTGACAAACATAATTGCTCTTTAACAAACAAATCTGATACATATGTCTTGTCTTTCTCAGATGGTAGACGAGATGCTTGACGAAGAGATTAAATTTGAACCAGATCATTGCATTCCAGCATATCTTGAAGATCCTCCGGAGAAGCATATGGAACTATTTTATTCTCTGGTGGCACGGATGAATGTTTGCAAAATCAACCATGCGCTGAGGACAAGTGTGCTAATTGACGAGCAACTTGTGAGAGAGTTCCGGGGCACAGCTAGAGCCAGTGCAGACAAGACACAGATCTCTGCTACTATTCAGAACAGGACGATTGTAATTCTGGAGGAAGATATAAGGAAAGGGGTAAACATCAATGATCATGCTACCGATCCGATTGAATATCCAAAGGAAGCTGTTTTGACGGGTGCTCAATCCATGGGATATGAAGGAAAATTCCCGCCTATCTTTAAGAAGCTGTTGCCACATTACTGGAGGTGCCTGGCTCATTACATGCAGAAATCTTTTCTGGGCAAAAGAACAAGCTTTGATCAGCTCAACAAGCTACATGGAACTGCTTTCGTCGCATTGGCCTTGGATTAGAACTTTAACTTCTCCAAGATGATGTTACTTGACTGGATAGGCAATGCGGACCTGAGCGCACGTGAACAGTTCCTGATGACACATAGGTTTGTTCAAATGGTGGTCATGGAAAAGTACCCAAGATAGAAGAGAGAATAGAGAAACTGGATATAAAGGTTATGGATTGTGGAGTTTTTGGTTTACAGACCCAAAACAGAAAGGGTAAAAACAGCTTTCGGGGAAGGCTTGAATGGGTCAAGAGGGGTGCATTTCCCGAAGTAGCAAGGGAACAAGAAGTTGATGAATCTGAACCTGAGGCCGATGTGCCAACTGTAAATGCATCTGTTGCTGAAGATCAAGATATAACAGCAACTCCGGCTGTAAATGTCCAAGAAGAAGATGTGATTATACCCTCAGATGAAGAAAATGTTATGGACGACATCTTTGCTAATCAAGGGAATATGGATGATGATATCTATGGAGACTTGGAACCAATCAGTCTGAAAAGATCAAGAGATGTGCTGAACTCTTCTTCCAGTGGTGATTCCATCCCTCATGAGATGGATGTGTAGTTTAATGTGAATGAGATGCTCGAAGAGCCTATCCCCCACCGTGAACCATCTCCAAGAAAGAAGACGGATCCAAGGAGTATACGGTTCAGGTTTACTAAGAGTAGCTCAAGTCTGTTAATGGTCCATCCATCTGAGTCTAGCTCTCAAAGTCAACCTATACAAGAAGAAAGCCCTTTTCAAGAAGATTCAACGATCCCAAGTGTTGAAGATCAACCTGCCCAGGTTCAGACTGAAGGCCCTCTTCTGAGTGAACGTAGCCCTGTTCATGAAGAAAGGCAATCTATGGAGGTTGACAACACTGTTGTTGTACCCAGCCCTGTCAGAATAAGTGTCCCTAGTGGAACAAGCCTGCCGCCAACTGTTATTCCAAGTTTCCGCCCACTTCAAGCGGCTGAGCTACCAATTGAGATGAGGATAAGTGCAGACCCTCACATAAACTATCTGATGTCTCAGAACAGAATTAGGGAATCTGAGATAAAAGCTCTCAAGGCAGAAAACACAAGGTTAAAAGAGAAGGAGGTGGCAGACAAGAATAGAATGAAGTATCTGTATGAGACCTTGATGGACCTGAAGAAGAAGTTTGGTACTTTAAAGAATGTTGGGGAGTCAAATGCTTCAGGAGCCCCTGGTCAAGGTTCATCTCAAGGAGTGCAAGGTGCAGAAGCAGTAAATGTTGATGATGGAGATGACACTATTGAAATGTCAGATTATGCCCAAAGTGGAAGGGTCATCTCCAAATCACCAGAAGGCCATGACAACTGGTTTAAAGAATTCTTTCAAGGTCCAGCTCCCACTCAATACACCATTGATGTTGGTGAAAGCTCAATAGGCAGAAGAGGGAGTCGTGAAGCCATTCTGTGCTGGCACTATGATTTAGAGAAGAAATTGTTTGCCGTAATCCGTGACGACTACAGTCCAGTGGAGTACTACAGAACACGTGCCCAATTTCATACCTGGACTGAGCCTAAGATTAGAAGTTTGCTAAGGGCTCCGTACATCAACCGATGGAACAGCTCAGAAGGAGATCTTATTCGCAACAATTTTCTGAGCCAACTAGAAAATAACTTTGCAAACTTCGAGCTAAAGCAAGTGAGATGGGTCGAGACTGGCACTGACCTAGTGACTGGAGAGTCCATAGGTGAAGCAAGGAGACCACCCACCAAGCGCACAAGAGTAATCAACATGTTGGATGAGATTGAAGACGGTACACTGGTCAAAAACTTTGACTGTTGGTGTTATGATCCAACAACTCATGAGGTGGTGGTGCTCTGCAAAAGGATGAGGCAATTCCGCTTCTACGATCCGGTCGATTTGCTAAGATTTGGAGAAAGAGACATAAAGCTCCTCGCCTCCCAACCTATTCTCGGGGATGAGAACGATATGGAAAATGCGATAAGGGTGGGAATCTTTCATGGAACGACGAATCGGATCGTGGAGAACAGATGGTGGTCAAACAATGTGCAGAACACGTTCAGATTCGATCTGCAGCTGCCATAGGTAATCTAATGATTCATGCCTAGGGGAAGATTGTTGGGCTAGTTATTTTAGAGGCATGAACATTAGTTTTTGGGCTTATTTAGTTTATGTTTTAGGCCATGTGGGCCGATTATTTATGTTTATGATTGGGCTTGTTAGAGTTTATGATTGGCCCAAGGGTTTGTAAGAGGTGGTATAAATACCACCTCATGTTTATGATTATCTAAGCTTTGGAAATACATTTTTATGATTCACGCTCTCTCTAGTGTTTCCGATCAGTTTTGATTGCTTCAAGTTAGTAGTGATTTTCATTCAAGATTAGATCTTTATCTTAGATCTAATCTATTTCTTCTACTTGCTTCTTGAATCAATCACATACGAGGATTCCGCACTCGTTTGTGATTTGATATCGTGTTCTTGGTTGGATCTCGGACCTACAGGATGTCAACATAAAGTTTCATATTGCTATGGAGCGTTCCGACAAGTACCGTGAAACAAGCGTCATAAGATCGAAATGGCTAGACATGGACCAGAAAATCAAAACATTCAACAAAATATGCAAAGAGAAAGAAGAGGAAAACCAAACCAAGGAAGACCTGTTGTTCATTGTGTTGGAACACTACTTACATGAAACCGGAGAAGATTTCAAGCTTCTACTGGTGTGGGAAATGATTAACCTCTTTAGGGTTCCGGATTAAAGAGTAATTGTCCTGGTTTGAAAGTTGTTCTGGATTACTAATTAATATGTAATGAAAGAGGTCGTGTGATTAAATTTTTTAGTTGTTTTTTGATAATGTGTAGAAATTTCAGTTTAACTTGGAGAACGTGTGAAAGTACTTAAAATGTGCAGTGTTCAATAAAATCAGACCTTTGGTATACTCTAGTGATTAGACATCTGACCTTAGGCATATAATCATCCAACCTGATCAGTGATCAGAAAGTTCTCACCGTCATTATCAAATCCTTATCAAACCCTTTCTCAATATCCTTATCAAACGCTTTCTCAAAATCCTTCTCGAAATGGCGAACTTGAAAGAACTACTTGAAAATTATTTGCATACAAAGATTATCGCTACCCTGGACCAGTACGGGGTGATTATCACGACAGAGAGACAGACTTGCTTAGACGGGTTGGCCCTGCTCAACCAAGTACTTAGAGAGCCACCAAGTCCATCAAGATACCAGATGGCAACTTTTCTGGTAGAAGAAAAACACTTCTCCAATGCCAGGCTTCAAATGTTGGTTCAACAGAGGCAAGAAGCTATGAGTAGGCATTTGGAGTTGATGGAGGAGATGGAATCTAGGTTCCCGTGAACCTCAACCCGCAACTGCTCTGTCTTTTGTTTCTTTAAGGAATGAACATGTAAATTAGGAAACAGTTTTATGTATGGAATTAGAATCAGTAGTATGAAATCCACTTTTTGTTATATACTTGTTTGTCTATTTTTGTTTATGAAATCAATCTGTTAAACAAAAACCCTAATCCTCGAAACAGAGACGATAAAAAATTGCAATCCGATCAACAACTGAGCATAATTTTAGGTAAATATGTAATCTTTTCGCATAATCTCAATTCCATTAAACAAAAACCCTAATCCTTGAAAACAGAGACGATCAACAATTGCAATCCGATTAACAACTGATGCATAAGTTTAGGTAAATATGTACTCTGTTCGCACAATCTCCATTCTATTAAACAAAAACCATAAACACAAAAAGTAGAATGGATTAACAAAAACCTTAAATTTTGGGGAATTATAATTCTAAATAATTAATATATTAAAGAATTAAGATAAAAAATAATGGGTCAATTTTGGGTCAAATGGGTCAATTAGATGTGTTTAGGGGAAACGAGTGTCAGTTGGGACCAATGATGGGCAACAAGTTGTGTTTAGGACCAATGATGGCCCAATACTGTGTGTTTAAGGGCAATGAGGGTCAGTTAGGACCAATGAGTCCCAATAAGGTGTGTATATATAACCAGTAAGTTGTACATAGGACTAATAAGGTGTGTTTAGGGGCAATGAGGGTCAGTTGGGACCAATGATTGCCCATAAGTTGTGTTTAGGACCAATGATGACCCAATAAGGTGTGTTTAGGGGAAATGAGGGTCAGTTGGGACCAATGAGTCCAAATAAGGTGTGTATATAACCAGTAAGTTGTACATAGGACCAATAAGGTGTGTGTAGGGGCAATGAGAGTCAGTTTGGACCAATGATTTCCCATAAGTTGTGTTTAGGAGCAATGATGGCCTAATAAGGTGTGTTTAGGGGCAATGAGGGTCAGTTTGGATCAATGATTGTCCATAAGTTGTGTTTAGGGCAATGAGGGTCACTTTGGACCAATGATTACCCATAAGTTGTGTTTAGGAGCAATGATGGCCCAATAAGGTGTGTTTAGGGGCAATGAGGGTCAGTTGGGACCAATGATTTCCCATAAGGTTTGTATATAACCAATAAGGTGTACATAGTACCAATAAGGTGGTGTGTTTAGGGTAATGAGGGTCAGTTTGGACCAATGATTGCCCTTAAGTTGTGTTTAGAACCAATGATGGCCCAATAAGGTATGTTTAGGGGCAATGAGGGTCAGTTGGTACCAATGAGTCCCAATAAGGTGTGTATATAACCAACAAGTTGTACATAGGACCAATAAGGTGTGTTCAGGGCAATGAGGGTCAGTTGGGACCAATGATTGCCCATAAGATGTGTTTAGGAGCAATGATGGCTCAATAAGGTGTGTTTAGGGGCAATGAGGGCCAGTTTGGACAAATGAGTCCTAATAAGGTGTGTATATTACCAATAAGGTGTACATAGGACCAATAAGGTGTGTTTAGGGGAAATGAGGGCCAGTTTGGACCAATGATTGCCCATAAGTTGTGTTTAGGACCAATGATGGCCCAAATAAGATGTGTTTAGAGGCAATGAGGGTCAGTTGGGACCAATGAGTCCACATAAGGTGTGTATATATAACCAGTAAGTTGTACATAGGAACAATAAGGTTTGTTTAGGGGCATTGAGGGTCAGTTGGGACAAATGATTGCCCATAAGTTGTGTTTAGGACCAATGATGGCCCAATAAGGTGTGTTTAGGAGAAATGAGGGCCAGTTGGGACCAATGAGTCCCAATAAGGTGTGTATATAACCAGTAAGTTGTACATAGGACCAATAAGGTGTGTTTAGGGGAAATGAGGGTCAGTTTGGACTAATGATTGCCCATAAGTTGTGTTTAGGACCAATGATGGCCCAATAAGGTGTGTTTACGGGCAATGAGGGTCAGTTGGGACCAATGATTTCACATAAGGAGTGTATATAACCAATAAGGTGTACATAGGACCAATAAGGTGTGTTTAGGGTCAATGAGGGTCAGTTTGGACTAATGATTGCCCATAAGTTGTGTTTAGGACCAATGATGGCCCATAAGGTGTGTTTATGGGTAATGAGGGTCAGTTGGGACCAATTAGTCCCAATAAGGTGTGTATATAACCAATAAGGTGTACATAGTACCAATAAGGTGTGTTTAGGGGAAATAAGGGTCGGTTTGGACCAATGATTTCCCATAAGTTGTGTTTAGGACCAATGATGGCCCAATAAGGTGTGTTTAGGGGCAATGAGGGTCAGTTGGGACTAATGAGTCCTAATAAGGTTTGTATATAACCAATAAGGTGTACATAGTACCAATAAGGTGTGTTTAGGGGAAATGAGGGTCAGTTGGGACCAATGATGGCCTAATAAGGTGTGTTTAGGGGTAATGAGGGTCAGTTTGGACAAATGAGTCTCAATATTGTGTGTATATAACCAAGAAGGTGTACATAGGACCAATAAGGTGTGTTTAGGGGAAATGAGGGTCAGTTTGGACCAATGAGTCCCTATAAGGTGTGTATATAACCAATAAGGTGTACATAGGACCAATAAGGCGTGTTTAGAAAAAATGTGGGTTTTGGACCAATGAGTCCAAATAAGGTGTGTATATAACCAATAAGGTGTGTATATAACCAATAAGGTGTGTTTAGGGGAAATGAGGGTCAGTTGGGACCAATGATGCCCCAATAAGGTGCATATATATATATATATATATATATATATATATATATATATATATATATATAAACGATGTGATAATGTATATATTATACTATATAACATTACAAAACTTTTGTGACAACTTCTGCTGCACAAGTTACTATCTTGAAGCGCAATTTACAAGCACTGAAGCAGGCTGTACAAGTTGTTGATGCCCCTTCCCAGTTTACAATAGATGATGCGGTGTGTACAAGTTCGTAGCCTTTTTTTTTGTAGGTCTGCTTTCACGTGTTATCCCAGCCTTTTTGCAGGTGCACAACACAATATCTCAGATCTCTCACACAAACTTACGCAATATCTCTGCTCTTCTTCACCGACTCCCACATAAAGCATGCGTGAAGACTTCCCACAGTTACAGTATCCACTGTAGCAGTATGGCTTCACGCCTTCACTTCCTTATCTAGGCACGGCTCCTCCTGCATTTCATCCATTGTTACGGTCGATTTCAACACCCGGTAATTTTGTTACCTCTTTTTTTTGGTTAATTGTGATAGATTGATTTGGTGTTTTGCGATCGATCGTTTTAGTGCTTCTATACCTATATTTCTGTGACCGATTGAACTGCTTTCTCAATATAGCCACAATTGAACGGGTTATTTTTCTTAATTGGACTCTGTTGTAAACTTTTGATGCTTCAATTTGTTATCAATTGATGATTTCATTGTTTCATGCTTCTTTTTTTTCTTTCTAAACTTCCCTTTTATGTTTGTGTATGCCTAGGTTTGTTATCAATTAGACTACGGGCTGTTTGTTTTGTTTGAGTGACCACTGTTGACATTAGTGTTCTTCGTTTGTGTTGTGGTAGCTATGTAAGGGGTTTTACTGGTGGGTGATTTTGAATTATTTTCAGTACCTACAACCATTTGATTTTGTTTGGGATTGGGGTTTATATCTACATGTTTGATGTTGTTTGTTATGCTGCATTCCTTTTTTATTTGATGGCCTAATGTTTTTTGTTTTTTTGGCTGCAGGTGTAGAGATCGTTTGTTGCGTTGATTGTGTTTTGAGCAAACTATTATCAATTCCCATATGTATTTTGAGGTGAAGATTTAGATACGTTTGGTTGCCTTAGCAAGAATAGCACAAGGGTGAGTTTTTTTTTTTTTTTTTTTTTTGGCGAAAGCAATTTTTATGGAGGAATATGTAAGAGCCCAAACCTTTTAAGAGTAATATGTAGTGTAAGCTGATGCTTCAAGTTGATTCAATTGGTTTCTTTATTACCTTGGTTTATTACAAATTTTCTTTTGCTGATTCCTTACCAATTACTGCACATTTATAAATATAAATTTATCTGCTTCAATTGATATGTCAACCTTTGTATTAAAAGATAATGCAGTTATAAGAAATTCATATTATAAAATGAATCAAAACCTTTGCCAAACTCTACTGATGGCAATAAAAGTAGATTTAGAGTAATAAAAGTTCTTCAAGATGGTAAATGAAATGGAATTGGAAACCAAATTTTATACCCAACACATTGCCCAGTGAGTCAAGTGAAAACAATACGGTTTAGTATTGATTTTGGTATAGTATATTTTTTGATTTTGTTATTATGAGTAGTTTTAGACTTGATGGTGCCATGTTGCAGTTACATGTAATCCGACTACTCTTTAATTAGTTGTAGGTATTTTAATGTCTTGAATATTGTGCAATTTTTTTAATCATGGTGTATGTGTGGTAAATTTGATTGCATTTGATTTAGGGGTTTTCTGTTGTGTTTAAGATGCTTCTATTAAGATCTAAAGAGTCTTTTTTTTTTGCTTCTAAAGAATTGTATTGTTAATGAATAGTAGCTTATGTCTGCCTTTCTTTGGATTTCTTCTTATTATTGTTGCATCAGTTGAGTAGGCAATAGTTTTTCAGAACATTTAGCCCTATTAAGTTATATTTATATGTCAGGCCCAACCACTATATTAGTCACAATAATAGATGATAATATTTTAACTTAAGTTGCAAGTGGTTTATGCATTTAACTCAATTGAGGGCTATCTGCCTAGCACAAGCTGAGTTTTATCCGATTCCGTAAAATGTTATAGGAGGATTTCACTGTACAAAGGATCTGTGGATAGAACTAAGAGGCATGAGGTAAATTTTAATTGTAATTTTTATTCATCTAACCATGACAGTTATTTAAAACCTCCCTTGCTTTTCTTAATCCAACCTGCCTTACTTTTTAAATTCGCAACAGGGGTGAAAATGAAAATGATAGTTTTAAATTTAATTTTTTGTTTAATATATGGGTTATTTGGTTTTAGGACGATGATCGAGGAAACAAATTGATATCGATAGAACCAACATGACATGTATGATTTTTCTTCTTCAAATCTTGAATGAATGATTGTGAGTGTTATGTGCAGATGGGCTGCTGCTGCACATGAAAGAGCCATTTCCCCCCAGGTGAGCACATGATTGCCTCAAACATTTCAGACTGTTTAGTAACACAATTGCCTCTAATCATTTTCTCTACGTGTGGTGTTTATTTCTTTCACACGATAAACGGTTTGGAAACGTTAAACATTTCCAACCGCCCTTAGGCGTTCTGTAATTCAAAGTTTTTCCAAAACGCATCGAAACCGTGTCGACGGCAGCAACACGCCAATTGAAAAGCTTGTTACAACACATTGAAAGATATATATATATAATATATATACTAGCTGTGTGCCCGCGCGTTGCGGCGGCGACAGTGTATAGCGTGTTATTTGTCTTCTGTTCGCGCGTTGCAGCGGCACAAGAAACTACAACGCGGTATTTGTTTATTTGTTCGCTTGTTATGGCGGCACGACAATTTACATCGAGATATTCGTTTTTTTTAGAACTCAAACAAATAACAACAAACACCCGAACTTAAATATATATTGGTTACAAACATAGTAATTTAGAACCAAATGAGTTGTAAGATAGAAGACATCAACATAGTTTTAAGATATCAGTAATAACATAGTACTTTTTAAATCAAAATCCGAGGGTCAATGAATTCCATAGTGAGGAAGTTAATCCGTGTCGTACGCCATGCAATCAGTCATAAATAGTGTTTTAAGTTGAATTTTTGAACATAATAGTTTTGATGATAGTTTTGATGAGGTCACATTAAGAGGACCTCATAAAACATAACAATTTCAATGACCATAAAGATCTCACCACTCTTTATCGCTAAGAATACCAGGAAACTTTTCATTTTCCTCAACCGGAACAGCATCTGCCCCTGGAATGTAAAGTTAAAATCTATATTTCATTGATTTTATCATAACCACAATACATAACATACCTGGAAATGCTTCTAAAAGGGCTTCAGATGGCCTAAAGTTGCTAGATGTTTAAAAACCAGCAATTACTAAGCATTACTACAGATCTAGACATTTAAGTTTTATTTCCAATACACTATTTTTTGAGAGTCAAATGCTGTAGGCTTTTCGGGACTATGCTAAACATAAGGAGGTCACAGCCTCACACGATACTTTTTTACTATGCAAGATGAACCATCTATTTAATTAGTTTCGGGCGTTCTATTTCGTTTTTTAAATTTAAAACATAATTTTTTTTACAAAATCACAACATAATCTTCACAAAAACAAATTCAACAAAATTTAGAAACGAAGTAACTAACTCACGTTATATGTGGATATATTTAAACGCCTCGAGCACGGATTTTATGAAACACACAAGGAAACACTCAGGGATTACTACAAACATATAACCAAGTAAAAAACAGAAACGAATAACAAATGTGTATAGAGAACTTTAAGAGTCTGCATAAAATACATAATAATAAGAATACATGATAGACTGGCAACATGAAAAAATAATATATAAATAAAAAGATAGCATAGGGATTAAAAGCGAAGTTTCTTCATCTGAACTGTCGCTGTCATCTGAATCCGACACGTCACTTGATTCATCATTCTTCCTAGCTGCAACAGCTCCATTCTTCCTAGCTGCAACAGCTCCATTCTTGGAGACAACAACTTGCATTTCTCCTCCATAAGATAATTACTTCCAAAAAGAAGATCCCACTGACTTAAAGTAATCCACTGCCCACCATCCCTTCATAAAAAAGAACAGGCCACGGATGCAAACTCGGATGATAAAAATGGGAAACTGCATAAGGTTTTCGAAGACTATTAGCTAGCCTTTGCCAAAAGACATTGATCTCAACCTATAAAGATGTATACATATCATATATCTACGAAGGGGAATAATCGCATACCTTCACTACAAAAGCGACACAAATCACAGATTTCAAACTACAAAAAAAAAAATTCTTTAAATTCAAGTTACTAAACATACCCAAATATACATAGTATAGTAAATGATGTAGATATAATTAACTTCATCTTTTTAAGTCAAATTTTTTACTTGTATTGGTCTAAATGACAATGTGCTGGGCTGATTACGTGCCTCAGGTTATAAAAAAAATACAGCAAATGCAAACGTGCAGCCTAATAAAGAATCTAATTATCTAGATATGCAGATGGTCTTAGAAATCATTCTTTCAAAATATAGCCTCTTTTAAGTTTTGGTTCATGTTTAGTTTTGGTTCATGTTTGGCGGCACATAGTAACTGTATTCCTTTGTTTTCATAACAATCCAAAGTTTGTACCATTAGACCCAAGTTCTATTCAAGTGATAGTTCTAATTCAAATGTTTGAGTGACGTTTGCTAATAACAACGCAGTCAAATAACTGAATCATGAAATCATCTAAATCAAAATGTGGGAGTTCACGTTTCACAAAATCAATTAATATCCAATCAGATTAGCTCAGACAAGAAAAGTTCTTTTAAATGGAAAGAGGAGTTAAAACTTAGTACACTAAATGATAGACATTATGAACATGAGATTATAACAAACACGGTTACAATCAGTTAGCACTTAGAAAATCAATGTCAAATAAGATTTTAATTAATTAATAACTGTAATTTTTTGATTATTTTATGCATGAGAATGTAACCTGTTAGAACATCAATTTTGTCCATTCTGTCGAAGAGCTGTGCATGGGGTAGTAAGTTAAAATACACCCTTGGTATGTTGGTGTCATCATCAACCTGTTACAAAGAAAAACATGTTACAAAGGTGAATCAAAAGTGACAAACAGGCAGAAAAACCTGTTACAAAGAAATAGAAGATCATCAAATCCATATAAAAGACATGCAAAGGCGCCTTTTACCATCAAACCCATATGAACATCATAAATTCATCAAATCCATATACCCCTTTTACCACTTATAACTGAAATCATTTTTGAACTTCTGAATTTCAAGCCCCAGTTAATAAATAAAACCACTAACCTGCAGCGTTTATCTATAAGCAATACAGTCCTATTTGTAAAGATAGTTGCGATGCAATTGAATACACTTTACCTTCAAAAGGAGATAACCATGGTTCACATTCGGATTTGTCACTGGTCTAATAGTTCACATTCGATTTTGTGATGCTATTAGAATTTTAAATACACCAACTAAGTTAATTAAACATGAATGTAAATTGACTTAGTCAGCTAACCTCGTTATCTGCAAGGCCATTTAAAGGAATGACACCACCCAAACTTTGCTTTCAGCTGAATCAGTATTGAAACATTTGTACCATAGCAATTCCATAGAGTTAAGGGGTCTCGGTTGAATTACCTCTTTCGATCAGAACCATAACCTCCGCTGAAATCCAGTACCATATCGGAAGCATCGCCCGTTATTCATCCGCTATTTGAAAAATTTAAGTTCAAATTACGCCAAATGAAAAATCAGGAACCAGTTAGATGAGGATTGAACCCTAATAAGGGATTTGAGAACATAGTGTTTAAGGATGCCTTCACAGATTCGTATTCAATTTAGGGTTTGGGGAAGCCTTCACTTATACCTTTGGCGAGAGAGACGATGGCATCTTTCACGAATAGAGAGAGACTGGGGTAAGGGTTCGGCCCACCGGAGACCGTTTTCGTCGGACCGAGAGGGAGACTAACAGCTATGGATCAAAATCAAAGGGGAAAACGGGTGAGTGAGCGACGGAAAACAGAGATTGCGGCGTAGAGATGGAAATAAAGTTACCTGAAGCGGGATTCCAGTGGCGGTGTATCGGGGAATCAAAACTCATCTACATGATGATAGCTGCGGCTGTTTTCACATGTATTTGTTGCAGACGATGACGATGAAGTTGAGGAAGATCCAAATGCGACGGCCGGTGGTCTATCGGAAGTGAGACTGAGAGAGACGGCAACCGAGCGTTCGCCATCGCCGAGAGAGCTAGGGTTTCAAGAGGGATGACGGGAAAATGAGAAATGAGAAAAGGTAGTTTATATACCTAGGGTTTCAAGAATGTTTGTGCAGTTAAGACTTGTACATAATGCATTATAATATGTACGCGTCTTAAAATTAAGAAATTCCATTTTCTCTCTCCAATATGTATTATATAGTATTATAGATATATATATATATATATATATATATATATGTGTGTGTGTGTAGTACTTGGCATCTTTTTTTTCGTTACGTATACAAATTCATTAGGATACAATTATCATTAAATTTATTGCTTAATATTCCATTTTACATTTAAAGATCATTTTAAAGGTATGTTTAGAATATAGTTAAATACGATTTGCGTCCCTGTGGTTTGGTGGTTTTAACTGTTTGAGTCTATTTTTTAAATTATTAACAAATTTAGACTGAGGTTTGTTTTTTGCTACTATTTTAGTTCCTGGACCCAAACCCCGTTAAAAGAGCCGTTAACCCTTCCCTCATGTGACTTGCACATGAGGGTAAAAATGTTATTTCATTGTCACCCTTCCTTAAATAATACCCTTTGCCGTCCGTTACCTCCCACCCAATTGTCCAAATCAATCTCGACCATCATTTCACCCACTGAAGATCTACAACAAAAATGGTGATTTGTTCGTGTGGATCTACAACCGTCATACGCACTTCATGGACCAAAGCAAACCTAGGTCGTCGGTTTCACTGTTGTGCTCGAATAGTGAGTTTTTTCGACTGTTAACAATCAAATGTGTCATCCGATTCTTACACTATGTCCAATTTTATGAACAGGGTTCAAATTGTGGTTTTGTTAGCTAGGCTAATCCACCTTTGTGTGAACGAGCTGTTGAAATTGTGAAAGAGTTGGAGATTGAAGTGAAGAAACTAAAATTTGTTGTTGTTTTTAGTTGGTTAATGTTTATCTTGTACTTGAGCACCAAATAAAACTCATTGTTATTCTAGTGTTTATGTATGATGTATTGGCCTAATTTTGAATATCAGGGGATGTAAAGGTCAATGCCTATGTTGGTACATTAATTTGCGAGTGGCTACTGAGGGGATGAAGTGCAGACAAGGGACGTTAGGTCATGCTATGTAAATTAATGACATTTTTACCCTCATGGCAAGTCACATGAGGGAGGGGTTAACGGCTTTTTTAACGGGGTTTGGGTCCAGGGACTCAAAGAGTAGCAAAAAACAGACCTCAGTCTAAATTTGTTAATAATTTGAAAATTGGACTCAAACAGTTAAAACCACCAAACCACAGGGACGCAAATCGTATTTAACTCTTTAAAACACTATTATATCTATGTTTGGAATTAATTGAGTTTATATTAAAACCGATAAATGATGTCACGTCCTTATTAAGTGAGATGCTTTCACCCTGATCGATCATCCCCAAATTACTTCCCACCATTTTTCAAATTTCCCCAAAATTCACTAATCAGTTCTCATTCCCTCTCACCAAAATTTTATCACCAAAACGATTCATCACTCTCTTCTTCCCTATCACTAAAAATTCCTCTACAGGATTCATCACACTATCATCTTCAGGAGATCACTACCTAATTCCCGCCAGTATTAATTTCACTGTCATCTTCAGAAGATCATTTGTTTCACCTCAATTATTTCATCTTAATTATTCCATCGCATTTATTTCATTCTCTATTTATTCATTTTAGGATTCATCTCATTTAACAATGGATCATGACGGCGAAGCATTAAATGATCTTAATGACCATACATATAATAGTGAAGGCGAATACAATGATGATTATTCACAAGAGAGTGAAGAAGAGGAAATGGATAACAATGACGATTCTTTGGAATAAGAGGAAATGGATAACAATGATGCCCAAGTCGATAATGATGCCCAAGTTACTGAGAATGAGGAAGCCACAACCTCTGCTCCACAGGAAAACAAGAGGGGGTTGACGCGGTTGGCAAAATGGCGTGCCAAATTTTAAAAAAAATGGTGGGGAAAAATGGCCACTAACATTTGATGCGCTGGGAAGGATTGGCGAGGAGCTTAGAGGTTTATGGGAGACATTGCATGGTCAGAGGTTGGATTGAGGTATCTACAATGGGGGAATGTGCCAAAAGAGGACACGAACAAGATGTGGGCAGAGATTTAGGTTATGAAACAGATTAAACATTTTCTCATATTAAGTTTGTTATTGAATTCCATGTGACTAAAAAATCTTGTCATATGTTATTTTTTCAGCAATTAGTCAAAATTGATGACTGTCGAAAGGGTGCTATAATGGTAAGGCTTGGTGGGTTTCTAAGGAGTTTTAGAAGAAAGATGTTCGAAAAACACATTCATCCAAACCTAGAAAAACCCACTGTGCTTGAGAAAGTTCCAAAGATGTATCGCGCTATTGTGAAAAAAGAAGACTGGGATAAATTTGTAGCATATACAAAATCTGAAGAATTTAAGGTTTCTATTAAATTCAAACTGCATATTTTATTAATTAAGGTAAGTGTTAATTATAAATGAGATTATAATTATATATCCTACTGTTCTGTTGGAAAGGCTGCGTCAAAGAGTGTAAAAGAGGTTCGAGCACAATATACTTATGATCATACAATGGGATGGGGAGGATACGTCTTTCTGAAAGAAAAAATGGTAATAAGCTAACTGTGTTACACCTATTCATGGTTAAGAACTTGCAATGTATGTTTCAAGTCTGATATATATAATTATTATAATACAAGGTACAAAACAAAGAAAGTGTAGCTGATGATTCCCCCTCTCAAGCGTTTATGTGGAGGAAAGGAAGGGTAAATAAAGAGGGGGAATACAAAACGCCTGCGTTGAAGGGTGTAGCAGATGATATAGTAAGCTTATTTGCTATATATATATATATACCTAATTATTTACATGTTAAAAATTAACAGCACCTCACTACATTAACTAAGTTAATTACTACAGGCCAAGAATGAAACAAAAATAAATGCGGGATCCGTGACCGTAGAACCGGGAACGGATGCCCTGACATTGTTCCTTGGAAAGGAAAGGAGTGGATACATAAAAGGTATTGGGTATGGAGTGACTTTCCGTGGATATTGGCAGGGTGCTCCAAAAGGGCGATTAAAAAAGCGGATCGAAAAACTTGAGGCGGAACTCAAAAAAGAAAAACAGTTGCGTTAGAAAAAGGATCAAGAGGTTGAGCATCTCAATGATAAGGTTAAAGCACAGGATGAAAAAATTGATATGCTTATGACGTTTATGAACCGCATAATTCAAGAAAAACAAGTTGATAAAGCGGTAAATTTTGTAAGGGACTAATTATATATATATATATATATATATATATATATATATATATGTATGTATGTATGTATGTATACATACCTATAATTTATTATATTATATACTTTACTTTTTATCAATTAGTTATAATTATAAATCATTAAATCATTTTGTAGGTAAAGTCTGCGGAGGAGCCTCTTACTACAACTGTATGATCTAAAAACAGTTGCAATCAGCATTCCAATGTAAATACAACGATAATTAAGTATTATTGCTGATATGATCGATCTTCCATGAGCGCCTATTTATTAATTAGTTAACTAATTGAATTGTACGTAGGACATGATTAATTCTGCGCACAATACATCACGAAAACAATCTCCTCAATCAAACTCATCTCAAAGGTCGGCCGATAAGGTACGGATTTGAAACAGTTCTGAATTTGAGTTGATCTGGAAGATTCTAGTTCACCTGGACTAACATGCGTCTCTAGTTATAGTTCATCCGGATAGTTATAGTTCATCCGGATAATTAATTCATTAGGATAGGTAAAGTTCATCGGGATAGTTAGACTTGATCCGAGAGATTCTAGTTCATCTCGATGAACATGCGTCTCTAGTTATAGTTCATCGGGATGGTTATAGTACATCTGGATAGTTGAAGTTCATCAGTATAGGTCAAGTTCATCAGGATAGTTAAAGTTCATCAGGATAGTTAGAGTTGTTCCGGAATATAATTAATAATTAACTGTTCCGGCTATGACAAGTTTGTACTTCATCCGAATGGTTATCTGGATAGTTAACTAATGTTTAGCCGGTTATGATCGATTTTATTAATTAATTGAATTGTAGGTCTGTTCTGCGACCGTATCACAACACACTCCTCCATCTACAACAGCGCCCGGGCAAAAGGAAAGGGTAACTATTTTAATTTACACAATTGTGTACTTCCCTTATAACTAATTGCTATATGATCATCTAATTAAATGTTGATGCTGTCTTTATGTGAAAAAGAGACAAATAACAGAAGTAGTAGCTGCTGCAGCGAGTACTGCTGGGGCATCACAGCAGGAAGTGGTATATATATATAATTAAGGATTTGACAAATCACTTTGACGTTATTGTTAATTAATATATATGTTACTAATCAATTAATTATATGACATCAATTTAGGAAAAAAATAAGAGACCTACAAAATTAGTAAAACCTGCTCCTGCTAATAATGATGACATTCCTGCTGCTGTTGAGCCAGTAATCTCATTTAAGGTGTATATATTAGTATATTTGATAATTTATTTATTCAGTTTTTAACTTTAATTAATTAATTGTTAATATATATGCTATAATTAATATTATTATTATAATGTCACTTCTGATCAGGGGTGCAAAACTGTTAAGCTGCACCTTGGGGAAAAAAGGAACATCGTGGCATAGGCTCAATTACTCCCAGCATTAAAAGATAAGACGATTCATGGAGTTCCACTACCTTCTAATTGCCGTAGAGTTTCCATATCTGAGGTTTTGGAGGATCATGGATTTTTACCAAACCGAGTAGAAAATATAACAACAATTAAGGAGCTTGCAGAGAAGAAAAGCAGTAACTATATTATTGCATGGCCGAAGGAACAAATGATCAATGCTGATAAGAGATTAAAATCAAAGGTTTGTGATCCATTGATAATACAGTTAAAGTACATGAAGAACCAATTAATTAATCGTTTCCACTTTAATTAATTAATTAACTTTAACTATATATATATATATATCCGATCGGTTTTATTTGTTACTCCAGGTAAATAATGTAAAAACAAAGCCGAAGGTACAGTACGTAGCATCAAACAACCAGAAGAGCGCAACGATCAAAAAAAATTACAAGGAGCCAGACTAACCCGACCAAGATATTATAATTATCATAGAAATTAAAGATTGATTAGTGTATATGTATGTATAATTAGTTATAACACGATTTCAAGGTTTCTCATAGACATAAATATGCAGTTATTAATTAATTGTATGCAGTTTAATTAATTATAATTAAGAAAAATGAAATTTGATGAATCTATAATTGCTTGATTATATATATATGAAAGACAAATAATACCAAATGCCACACTTTTTATATTTTAACATGGCCGTTGCCACCCTTTGGCCATGCGTATTGGGACAAAATATCTGATTTCAACTACCCTTTGGCCACCTTTTTTCCCCCAAATATATGTGGCTAAAACACAAATATACGTGACCATATAATACCAATGGCCACGATTTTTATATTTTAACGTGGCTGTTGCCACCATTTGGTCACGCGTATTGGGATAAAATATCTGATTTCAACTACCCTTTGGCCACTTTTTTTTCTTCCAAATATATGTGGCTAAAACACAAATATACGTGACCAAATAATACCAAAGGCCACGCTTTTTAATTTTAACGTGGCCGTTGCCACCCTTTGGCCACGCATATTGAGACAAAATGTATAATTTCAGCAACCCATTTGGCCACGTTTTTTTCTAACATACGTGGCTAAAACACAAATATACGTGACCATATAATACCAAATGCCACACTTTTTATTTTTTACCGTGGCCGTTGCCACCCTTTGGCCACGCATTTTGGGACAAAAATTATAATTTCAGCAACCCATTTGGCCACGTTTTTTAACATATGTGGCTAAACACACAAGTATACGTGACCATATAATACCAAAGGCCACGTTTTTGATATTTTAACGTGGCCGTTGCCACCCTTTGGCCACGCGTATTGGGACAAAATGTATGATTGCAGCAACCCTTTGGCCACGTATTTTTATAATGTATGTGGCTAAAACATAAATATATGTGACCATACAATGCCAAAGGCCACGTTAAACAAACCACATGGCCGTTGGGACCCTTTGGCCACGCTTTCCGGAAGAATTGTTTGATTACAACAATAAATATTGGAACCCTTTAGCCACGCTTCTAGGTGGCTTCAGCCACTGATATTGTAACGTGGCCGTATGATACATACGGTGGTGGGACCTTTGGTGTCGATTGAAATGGAAAAAAGTGGCCAAAGACCTTTGGTCACGGTTTTTTCCGTGGCCAAAGGTGAATTTTGACGTAGTGTCTCAAATATTTACTTTAAAGATTTGTTTCAACATTAGTCACTGACTTGGTGTTGTTTATTATGGTTATTTATTTAGGTTGAAGTGATGCTGTTGGTGTGGACATAGGAGAACCAGTTGGACTTAGTTGCACAAGTTTTGGGCTCGTTGATATTGGGCTTAGGAGGTGTTCTCGGCTAGTTGGATGGTGACCCGATGATGACTAAGTGAAGACCCGAGATATGTTTCGGGCGTTTTAAGGCTTTATAAGCATTGTTATGCGATTAAGGTTTTAGTTGAGAAAGATTTCATCAACCGCTTCATTTTCTTTCTTTCTTCTTAGTTTGTTAGGGTTAACAACTTTTCTTCTTAGTGATTCTGTTGTGTTCATCTAATCATCAGTCATAGATCATCTCATCGTTGATAAGTAAGCTTGATAGTAGTCTTTGTTTGTTGATCATGTGATTTGTTGTAATCGGTTCTTTTTTGTTAAAATTTGTTCATACCATGTCTCATAACACGGTATCAGAGCTATTGTGGTAGCTCTTCGTTGGTTCTTGGTGTATTTTTTCTTCCGTGCTGTGAATCGTTGGCCTAGGGTTTGTTAGCTCGAAACCCTAGGTTCTAGTATTCACTCGGTCAGATCTTGGTAGCTTTGGTTCAGAGAAGTGTTGATCGTGGTTGTTCATAGTTCTTGAAGATTGAGGTTGTTCTCCTTCGTTGCTGTGCACATGATCTAATTGCCCTAAGTGAAGGTGATTAGATCTGGATCTGGAAACCCTAACTTGGGAAAAAACCTTAGTGAGATTGTTCCATAACTCTTCCCTCTCCTTGCTTACTCTGTTTTAGTTAGAGCATTGGATTGTTATTTGTGGTGACTTATTGTTTTGGTTATGTTACTATATATCTGTTGTTACTTTGTTCGCAACCCCTGATTAAGATTTGGTTGCCACAGAAAGTGGTAAGTATCTGGATCACTGGCTAGGTCTGTTGAGGACAAAGGTTTTGTGATTTTGTGTTTCTTGATTCTTGTTGTATGCTAGTTTGCTATTGTGTTGAGTGTTCACTTGTCATAGATAACATGTCTGATGCTGGTAGTAGTTCTGTTACTCTTGTTAGCAAGATTGAGGCTAGTGATCTTCTCTATTTGCATGCTAGTGATTCCAGTAGTCTTACTGTTGTGTCAATTAAGTTGAAGGGGACAGAGAATTACACTGTATGGGTCAATGCAATGAAACTTTCCTTAAAGGTAAAAAATAAGACATGTTTTATTGATGGGAAGTGTATCAAGTCTGAGACAGATGAAGTATTGGCCCAACAATGGGATAGGTGTAATTATGTGGTCCTAACTTGGATTCTTAACTCCATTTCCGAGGAGTTATATGTCCGACAAGTGTATTCTAGCCTTGCCTCAAAGGTTTGGGCTGATTTAAAGAAAACATAAGATAAGGTGGATGGATCAGTGGTATTTGAGTTGTATCAAAAAATGAATTCTGTTAAACAAATTGGATCAACAGTTTCCGAATATTTCAATAAACTTAACACAATGTGGAAACAATTTGATGCCACTGTCCAAATTGTAAGGACCTATTACGGATCTGACCGCTGGTAGAATCGATCTATCTAGTGTACGAGAAAGTAAATAAGCTTTGGATTATTGATTCACAAGTAGAAACAAAGATATAAAGCTTTCTGAATTTCTCTCTCTCTTGAAACACACACAAAAGATACATAGTAGACTACCCAGCAAACCAAGCAGCAATGGACCTACGGTTCGTTGCTCACGAACCATCGGTTCTCTGCTTGGTTCGAGGAACCCTAAGACTCACTATTATGCTCTTATTAGATACAACACACGAGACACTCTATAGCATATGGATTATGCTCTAACAGACTCACCCTTAACTGTGGTGTATCTATACTAACTAAATCTCTAGTCTCTAATCTTCAACATTGCAGCATCAGATCTTCAACTTAAAATTTCTTGTCATTAAAAGAGCGTGCATGGATGGATCAGGACTCGATCAACTAAATTCACTTGTAAAGATACTTCAATCTCCCATTTCACCATGCTAGAGTCTTTTCTTTAAAATCTGCAACTTTAGAAGACAAAAGTGTGATTTTTCTTTTTCATTAACCAAAATAAATTTAATCTTGGCGCAAAACTTCTCTTTGAGAATCCAAGACATAGTTTTGATATTTGATTTCGTATCACATATCGATCGGTCGAAAACAAATAAGAAACAAAATCTTTTTGGCTTTTTCTAAGTTTATGGTAAAACACACCTAAAATCTTTTTTGAGATGTTCAGAAATGAAACATAAATGCAGAACAGAATGAAATAATGAATTACACTCTATCTTTGATATTTTGCGAGAAAGATCATGACTTGGGATCATATTTGTCATGATGAGCTGAACTGCTCTTCAATTTCAACTAATTCAGCACATAAGTCATGTCGATTGCTAATATAATTTGTCCATTTTAAACTCATGCACAATCATACTCATAACATTTGGATATGTTAAGGTATTGATTAATTTGCTTTGACCAGTGTACCCCACACTATCATACATACTCAGATATATTTTCAATATCACACTTTGTGATTTAACACATGGTGATCGTATTTATGATATAGTCAACTGTGTTCCATGCAAAAAGATGAAAAGACGTTAAATTGTTTACCTTAAGGTCTATCTTTCGATACGCAGATAAGGCCTCAGATTTAACAAAATAAGAAAAATAAAACAAATTGAAATTGTATAATTCAACAACAATCAGGTCGATACTTTCGTATACACAGAGAAGTCCGATGAATTATAGGAAACATCAAAGAAAATAAAGCATAACCTTAAATGAACAACTATCAGGTTGATACTCCCGTATACGTAGAGATAGTCCGATCATTTAAGAAAATAAAGAAATTCAAACAAGTTTAAATCTTTGCAAAATGAACACACGTATACACAGGGACTTCTCATTTTCTTTTCATATATCTTTTTCAATATCTTGAGATACGCTTCAAGATGTTGTCCACTTGGTCAAGCATTAGTATTTAATGTATATCACATTTGAATACTTTCTAATTTTCCGAGCCTACCAAGCACATCAAGCAATGGTCTTATGGCTTTTTCATCTACTTTATCCATGAGTCAGACATGTAAGCCAATGTATCATCATTTCCCAATTATGTCAAATCAATTCCTCAGTTTTCAATGTTTTTGTATTTTTCATTGTTTTTCTCCCCCTTAAAATGAAAACTCTATTTTTGGATTTTTTATTTTAATAAAAAACACAAAGACACTATTTCTTCCAACTTGTACATGTGATGCTTCTAAGAATTACAATGATTTTAGTGTGTTAGTAAAGCTAATGCAATTTCTTATGGGTCGAGATGATGTCTATCAACCTAATCTCTTGATCAGAGATCCTCTACCAACTGTTAAAAGTGATTTGTCTATCGTATCAAGAGAGGAGTCACATAGACTTAGTTGTGGTTTGCAAAAAATACAGGGTCAAAACTCTGTGTTTGTAATAAAAGGGTCTAAATCCCAAGGTTTTAATAATAGCAATACAAATTTGAGAAGAGAAACTAGAGTTCCTAATCCTAATCTTAAGTGCACCCGGTGGTAATAAATTAGGACATATGAGAGGTGTTTCGAATTGGTAGGGTTTCCTCGTGGCTATAAGCCTAGGGGAAATCAATTTTCTGATCAATTTTCAAGATCTTCACAAGTAGATAGTACCTCACATTCTTTGTCTAATAACTCCTCTGGATCTGTTCCTAACTCTCTTACTACTGAACAAGTGACTAAACTCTTAGGTCTTTTGAAAGAGACACCTTGTAGCACTTCTCAAGTAAATAACATGGGAGGTACTTCTTTGTGTTCTTTTTCTTTAGGTGTAATGAATAAAAGAGTATATTGTTTTTCTGGTAGTGAGTCACAAAAGACAAAATATGGATGGATTGTTGATTCTGGTGCTAATCAGCACATGGTTAGGAGTGATAAAGATGTGTTTCATAGTATTAATGTGGCTGATTTAAATATTCAAGTAAGACATCAAAATGGAACTTTTTCCACTATAACTAAAATTGGTAATTTTCATCTCAATGATAAAATCACTCTTAAAGATGTGTTGTTGTACCAGATTATTACATCAAGTAGTATTCACAAGTGTTAATCATTTAAGTAAAGTGAATGTTAACTTAATTCCGTAAGATTAATCTTGCAAGTAAATCTTGTATCTTAATTAGGTGTTAAGAATCTCGATCCTACACAACTTGCCTGAGCAACTCGTGGGCGGTCAACCTCGGTGCTAGGCGGACAACTCGGTCTAGGTGGTCAACCTCAGTCAACGGAATTTTAAATTAAAAAATAATAACTAATTAAAAAAAGACTAATTCCCAACTCCCAAGCGCTAAATCGGAAAAAACCCTCATTCACGTCATTCACGCCTGGAATGAGTTCATCACATTTCGTTCATCACAACTCCCAAGCCCTAATCACTTCATCGTCATTCTTCGTCTAAAGTTCATCGTCGTCAAGTAATCGAGTTCATCGCACTCTTCGTTCTTCAATCGTCAAGCCCTAATCACTTCGTCCACAGATCGTCGTCTATAGCCTACTCTTCTTTAATCGAGTTCGTCCAAGACTCCATGGTATGATTCTGTATTTCTGGCTTGCTGTTGATTGATTTTTTAATTGTAGAGTTCGTTGATTTGGAATTAAGAATCTCATATGCTCATAGCCTCATATGCATACAAGAGTATGCTCATTTTTCCAAGTATGCCTTTTTTTTATTAGAATTGGTTCATAGTTCATGGATGATTTTTACTATATTTTGATAGTAGACTAGTAGTGTAGACACAAATTCATGGGTTTATTGATATGTAGCTAGTTATTTTGAATATATGCCTTGAAGCTGAACATGGAACCAGATTTTGTGTAGACAAAATTGTGCAGGCAGAAGTGCAGAACCTTGAAATTGTATTAGTTTGAACTTTGAATATATTTTGATTCCATTCCTATAAGAGTCATCTTACATTCTTACCTAATAATTAATATGGTAGATGATTAGATGATTGTTATTTTTATGTCTAGACTATTAAGGGTGATATCAATTTTTGAAATACTAATGATGATATCAATATTAAAATTTTAATATTTATGCATTTTGTTATAAATATTAGCATTTGAACATGTATATAATTTCTAAATAAAATATTTTCATCATAATATACCATTTCCGAGTACTCTTCGAGTACTCCACGCCTAGGCCAAGTAATCTCAACTCCCTAGTCGGTCGCCCGGGGAGCGCCTAGCGAGTTTTGCAACCTTGTTAAAATCCAAATCTGATGTGTTTGAAAATGTTCCACCTTATTAAAACTAAATTTAATAAAAGTGTTAAGGTGTTTAGAAGTGATAATGGAACTGAATTTGTTAAGAATCCTTTTTATCAGTTTACAAAAAATCATGGTATTATTCATCTGTTGCATATACACTACAGCAAAATGGAATTGCTGAAAGGAAACATATGCATCTTCTTAATGTTGCTAGGTTTTTGTTATTTCAATTAGGTGTGCCTTTAAAATTTTGGTGTGAGACTGTTTGGTGTGCGTGTGGTGTATATAAAAATATAGCAATTTTAGTGACACCTTGAGTGCATAAGCTTTTAAAGTTATAATACACGAGATCTTAAAACAATACTATTTCAACAAATTCACGGGGAAGTTTACCCATCGTGGAGCAGTATAGTAGGGGTAGGATTGCGAGGTCGTCCAAGGACACAGGGGAAATGAGGCTCTTGATACTTATCTTTATTAACAACTAACCGGATTTAAATATATAAGTGAGGGTTACTTTGAGGGTTAATTAAACTAAGAAAATAAAAGAAGAAAAGAAAATAAATAAAATGGATTATAAGTTTTACGCAATCAGAGGTTAATTTTACTTGGAAGGACTTACCAATGGTTGGCTTGGTAAAATGGATTTAAGCGCTTGCCTTAAGATTGTTACTTATCAGGCGAGGAGGGCCGTTTTCAGCCTGGAACCCTATCTCACGTTCCTCTCGTCTCCCCGTAAGGATCTGAGAGGACCGCTCTGGAAGTAACAAACAAAATGAGCGTGAACGCAGTATGGTTATAGGGCCCGATGGGTCGTCGGCGTCGTTATACTCGAATATGTTGTCATGATCCATCAGGGGAACAACCCACGCATCTGATTAATTTATTACGAAAAACATCTTTAAAAACTAATGTCTGTTTACTCCATGCATCGCTTTCGCGCAACCTAGGCGGTCGTAACCAGAGCCAAGTTTACTATCGCGTATCTCACCGACTTTCGTGAAGTGAAAAAATATTACTAAGCCCAATCTCAACCAATACCTTCAGGCTATAGTTAGCATGAAAGCCGTTTTTATATACATCGACATAAAACTCATGAATGTATTGCTTTGCATGGGGTAAGAGTCACCATATAGGATCATGTATCGTCCCCCAGTCGGGTGTCACAGGTCTGACTTATGAGCTTTGGACTCCTCAAATGGTCTACAATACGCAAGGCACGTTTGTTCGAAAAGGTTAATAATACATGATGAGGATAGGCAAATCCCGGATGTGCAAGTGTAGAAAAGACAGCATTATCGAAGACCAATGTCAATAATCGCATCTGCCTGCACCATACAGTAAAGAGGATGTAGTTGCGGATAATGTAAGGCCCCCAATCCCGTTTAAAAAGTTTAAACGTCATTAGAAAATCAGAGTTAGAAAATTCCTTCATTCAGTTAAGAAATTCCACCAATTATTATACATCATTCCCATATCATAGTGTTAAATACAATTAGTTTCATCACCATATGGTTACAAAACATTCATTTCATCACAACATGACATGTAGTTCCCAAAACATGTGGTGCTCGGTTCCATAGCCCCTTGATTCGATCTTGACCCGTCAACTAAGTTCTACCTGCCAAAAACACTAGTAACACATTAGCATTAATGGCCTAAAGCAATAAACCGCATAATACAATACTTTTCATGAAAAATTATGAAAAATGGTCCAGGGGCGTAGGCAGACCCCAAAAATGGCGTCCAGACTCCCCTGCGTCTGGAAAAGGGCGTCCAGACTCCCCAGGCGTCCAGACTCCCTTCTGGGCGTCCCAGACTCCCCCACTTGCACATTCAAGTAGTTTTTCGCTTGTACTTTGCCCCCATTCTTTGTGCTCTTCTAACCAGGATTTAACCAGGTATAAAAAAAACACCCATATATATATATATATATTCAACAATTAACTCCAATGGTGTATAATCATACAAACACCATCTAATACCGCATTACCTTCAAATCACAATCACATTCAATAACGTTAATCAACCAATCACTACGTGTTATATTACTACATTAAGTACATAATTAACAACATACCAAACTGTCACAGTACAACTTTTAGTATATCACACAAGATGATATACATTCATCTTTACCCAAACGGGTCACATTATAATGCTCCACATAAACACACACTCTAATTCATCATATTTACCCTCACATCGATCATTAAATATATTCCCCTTATACACATACCTTCATTTAACATACTTCATATATATATATATATATATATATATATATATATATATATATATATATAACACAACCATAACCCAGATGGGTCATATTACTCAACCACATAACATCATTCCATAATATGGCTTCAATTTCTATTTGCACAAAGGGTTACATAACAAGTTAGAAAGCGTGAATAATTCATTCCAACTCGTTTGACCCGTTAGCCCCAGCTATAAAATTTCTCATTTATACTGCTCGTAACCATAACATTTCCACCTTACACTTTGCCATTGGCACAAATACGATTGTACCAAGATCGCTTAATCATTCAAAGAAGCATTCTAGGATCATGATCACTCATGAATCTCAAAACATGCCCAAGTTTTACACTATGGACCTTCACTTACATCCAACTTAACCCAATCGGGTCAGAATCCACCCATCTCATAACGATCACGTAACACAGCCAATCTCATACTTTCATCTTTAACATTTCATTTTCTATAATAGCAGCTAATAAAAGATAAATTAGGATTACTCACATCCCTTATAGAATTCAAGTTTACTGCTACATGTTACCTTTAGGATTTTTCCTTGTCTTCACGTCGTTGACCCGAGCTTCCTCTCGCTTCACCTATCATCATTCATGGCTTAGTATACCATTACACATTCATAATTTACATAATCCATAAACCAACACTCAATCAAGCTTGTGAATTCAGCATATACAACTTATCATTCTCATTTAAGCATTTCATCGAGCACCTAGTGTGCACACATTGTTTTCTTCTTGATAAATAGCCTACACATTTCCATTCCATCCATTTTTTCATCAAAATTCATCAAGTTCCAGCTTTTGCACTAGATTAAACACTTTTATCAAGTCTATTAGCATACATGAACCCCAATTAACCAACTCAAACCATCCATTCTCCATGTATGTCAATTTCTAGAAGGTGGGGTTTAACCCCACCATAATTTCTACTTGTCACACACAAAATCAATCATGCAAGGTAGGATTTAGCTTCATCTAGCCTCAATAACACATAACAATTCAGATTTCAACACCAATATAACCTCTAGATGAAACCCATAAAATCATCCTATCATAAAAACACTTGCTTGACAAGAATTACCAAGATCTAAGATGGAAATCGTGATGTAGGAAGCCTCCCAAGCCTGAATTCGACTTCCCTTGCTAAAACCTCCAACACACAAGCTTCAATTTAGGATTTCTCCTCAAGAACTAGGTCTTCACCCTCCACTCTCTCTCTGTATCACGATCTACAGGTCTGGGGAATACCCAGACTTGTTTATATCCTCTATTTACTGCTTTGGTCCCTCAAGGTTCTATCTTTTATAAAAATCCATCCAAATTTCTAATTTACATCTTAAGTCCTCCCACATTTCTCTAGTTAACCATCTATAGATAAAGTTAACTTAACAACTAGAAATCCCCATTACACAACCCGGTTAAATATATTAATCCGCTTATTCAACCCACAACTCAAATTTACACATAAATAAACAATACACTCAAATCATTATGAAATTCGGGATGTTACAGATAATAAGGAGCAAGTGCATCCGTTCAAGTTATGGAAGATGTGATATCTTCATTTAGTATAAGTAGTTTTGATTCAGTTGTAGTTTGCACTTTTTAGTTCACGATTACACCATTAATTGTGCGTCTTTCTGGATATTCACTATTCGTGTTCAAACTCTACGGAATCAATAAAAGAGATCGATTCGCCATTCATCTTTCATTGTTAAGCTAGATTCAATAGTGAATTACCGAATTCTATCTACCTACGGTGGGATTTTGTTGTTCATCAATTGGGGCCATCTGTATTCTCTGAATTTAGTGAAGAATGGAGATGAATCCTGGTGATTCGGCGAAGAAGAAGACAGTTTTCACAACGACGAGTTCTGGAAAGAATAATTTGAGTTTGAAAGGATCTGGTGGAGGTTTTGATGGTAAGCTTCCGAGGTTTTCGTACTCCGATCCAGATCGGAATGTTGATAATTTAGATATCGATCAATGCGATGAGAATCAAACTGAGAATTCTGATGTTCTTTGAGAATTCAGCACATATTTTCTGACTCGAAATGTTGAAATTTTGAGAGATTTGAAGGATAAGTAGGATCGTGAATTGTGGTTACAGGAGGTTAAAACAAAGCTTAGATTCACTCCGGAAGCTGATTCGTTCAAGAGAGCAGCTCAGAAGGATCTCCTAGAACTCATGTATGACGATATAGTCATAGCAAAAACTGCGACTGCATCAGGTATGTGTTTGATTTCAAAGTTTAATCGAGTTATTCGATTTTTTGACGAGAAATGTGATTGAAATAGGACAGTATCTGTAACATCCCAAATTTTTCATAATTTAAAAATTTTCCCGTTAACGTCTAGTTAAGTAAAAATCTTTAGTAGTTAAAATAACCCCTTGTGTTAATAAAATTTATGTCATGTGAATTATGAGGTTTAATGGGTAAATATGTAGTTTAGTTAAAAAAATTAGCACAATATGAAACCATAGGGGCCAGAAGTGTAATTCCTTAAAACTTGAATTAAACAAAAAGGAAAGAAAGGGGAGGGAGGTCGTGAATCACGACCTGGAACCCAGCCCTCACCCTCTCCTCCTTCTTCTTCTTTGTTCCTCCAAATTCATGCATCTAGGAAGTATAGGGATGCGATTTTATCAAATTGGGGTGGAATTGGGAGTGGCTTCTAGCTCCTAAACTCATACTTGAAGCAAGTAAGTAAAACCCCATTTTCTTGCATGTGTTAGGTTCGAAAATTAAGGGCCAAAATCTGTAAATTCTTGATATTATATGAATCTTATGATGTTAGGAACTTCATATGTTGCCTAAATCTCCATTTGATTATGAATTGGTGAAGTAGTCACCAAAATCCTATGCTTGGACTTCCATGTTAAATGACCACATTTGGTGTTTGAGAAATTGTGCACATTGCTTGATTTATGTATGAATTTAGTGTTATATGGTATATTGATGTTGGGTTGGTGATGGATTTCACCAACAATATATAAATGGCTACTTGAGGGTTCAATGGGTTGAGTTATGTGTGTGCATATATGTATGCACACAAGGTGTTTGATAAAATGCCTAGAGAACCAATATATTAGTAAAGTGATCAAATTTGCTAGACATTGAGCCAAAACGATCATAGAGAACAATATGTTCCCCAATTGACCCAACCTTGACAAAATTATGATCTATGGCTATAATTGGTTGGTGAATGCTTGAATTGATATTGTGATGTTATAGAACCATGTATGTAGAAATTGAACATGGTGAGTATGCTTAGTTGTCAGATATGTGAAAAATGTGTATATGTAGCATAGAAATCATGTTAATGAAAATATGGTAAATATGCTATATAAATAATAATGATAAAGGCCCTAACTTGATTAATGACCCGATAGGAGGTCAAGTTGATCAAGAGAACCATCAAGCTGCAGGTGGAAGCGGAGGCTCCAACAACCGAGGTAACATTATTTATGTTACATGAAGTAGTTAAGTAAATGCGTGTTTACGATTTAATAGAATAAACTATGGACCTTATAAATGGGCGACGAACGGTTCTAGGAACCGTAAAGCTCAGTGCCAATGGGTTCTCCAATGATAACTTGACCATGGAAAAGATTCGGATGAATCGAATAATGTATGAAAGTTAAAATGGCTAAAATAGGCTTGTAGAGCTTATGCCAAGTATCAAAAGAAGGGGAATCTTGAATGGTTAAAGAACCATAGATTCCAAGGCTTAAATGTGGTCAGGTGAGGCATTTGGGGTAAACCCAAGGCAAGGACCCGTCTTAACGGGTCAAATAAGAAACAAGTGTCATTTGGATATCAACTAAAATGATTAGGTGAACCAATGACATGTAGAATGAAATTATATAAATTGTGTCAAAACTTAGTGTATTAGTAATGTGTTAAGCTAGACACATAACGAAAACATATTACTAGTTGGGTGTATGCATACAAACGTTACGAGGTCTTATTGCTTGTATTTATGTTCATGGTTATAAAACATATGTGTTGGGTAAATACTGGATGGTAATCTTGGAGGTTGCCACAATGATACCCTTTAATGGGTCAAACGGGTCGTAGAGTCCCGTTAGTGCAAATCATGACTTGAATTCGATCAAGGTATGTTTATGAGCCTAAAAACATGTTTTAGAAGTAATTTATAAGTGTTGAAACACTTGACATATGGTAGGAAAAATGGGTTGGAAAATCTGGACAAAACTGGGTAAGAAGGCCAAAAATTTGGCTAAGTATGGAACTGGCCGAAAATAGCCAACTTTCTATAAAAAATGGTCCAGCGTGTACCGCCCAGAAATTGTTCATTCTGGGCGTACCGCCCCAGAGTGAAAAACCAAATTTTATTGTTTTTCTTCATTATTTGATATTGTAATACATGGTTATGCAATAGAAGCTCACTCTTGAAAGTGAGTATGTTGCAGGTAAGGCCAAAGTGTAGAGGGGATGCTCATCAAGTGTGCGAAGAACCGATCACCACAAGAAGGATTAACACGTCATGTATTTTGATGAGTGGAACTAAAGAATTAAGTTAGTTATCACTTTTGGATGTCAAACTCAGTATTGTTATATCGTAAATGGAAACCACTAGGTGGCATCTTATGATTACAAATCATATGTTTTGTAAAGAAATTTTCTGGGACCAACCTTTAACGTTATAAAATGTTATGTTTGACATCAAATTGTACGTGGGTGTTACAATTTGGTATCAGAGCCATGGTTTGAGAGAATTAAGTACTCGGAGAGTACTTGAACTCAAACCTTGAGCTCAAGGGATCGGGGAAAAGTGATCGGTTCAAGCTTGATGAAGCATCTGGGCAAGGTACATAACCTTCAAATGATTATCGAAATTGCATTTAATATGAATGAATGTTCTTATATGTCTCAAAAGGCAGAGTTATTAGCTATCACTCGGGAAACGCACGGGGAGGTGTTTCTACCCCTGAACCGGGAAGTGCGTGAGTGAAGTGTCCCAGGTAGAAGCGGGGTAATGCTACGGCTAGAAACCTCGTATAAACCTGGGGGGGGGGGATATTGGCTATGACCAATATAATATATGTGTGAGTGAAGTGTCCCAGGTAGAAGCGGGGTAATGCTACGGCTAGAAACCTCATATAAACCTGGGGGGAGATATTGACTATGACCAATATAATATATGTGTGAGTAAAGTGTCCCAGGTAGAAGCGGGGTAATGCTACGGCTAGAAACCTCGTATAAACCTGGGGGGAGATATTGGCTATGACCAATATAATATATGTGTGAGTAAAGTGTCCCAGGTAGAAGCGGGATAATGTTAAGGCTAGAAACCTCGTATAAACCTGTGGGAAAGGGATATCGACTACGACCGATATGATGTATAAAAACCTTGCTGCGGTAAGGGTAAATAAAAGTTGTAAGCTAATAAAAAAAATGTAACTCTGTAGATCAATGACGGACCTTGATGGCGGTGATGCTACAGAGGAACAAAGAAGGGAGGCCATGAGAGCCCAAATATCTGTAAGGCGGGTAGAAACGAGGTAAAGCCTAGGCGAGAAACCTCGTATAAACCTGTAGAAAGTTATTGGCCATGATCAATAAAAACTAGAAAACCTTGCCATGAGCAAGGGAATTTGATATTGATAAGTACTTTTGAATCCTACTATATTAGGATCATGTTTTTGGTTTTGTAATAACCATATAATTGCTAAGCATGATACAATGGGTGAAAAAAAAGGGGTTATAGGGAGCCACCGCCATGTATCATGCGGTATATGATCATAAATGGTTCATCGGAACCATAGATCATAAATGAAATGAAAATTTTGAAAAGGTAACAAGATAGCAGTGTGACAAATAGTTGTGCAATGTTGTATCTTGAAACGCGTGAATATTTATATTCTTGTAGGGTAACCTTGCTATAGGTAAGGAAAACCCTAAAAGTTGTCAAATGTGACACGTTGATTTTGCAGGAAAATTATACTCAAGCAAGTGGATGAATGATGACACATACGACTCCAGAATGCATTGGGCTAGGACTCAAATGCATAATGGGCATGGGCTAAGGTACAACCAGGTGGGACTACCCAACTTGGATTACATTTTGATAAATGGTAATGCATATACTTGTGTCTAAATCGGGTCAAAATAAGAGTCTGGACCATTGAGGTCATAATTTGAAATTTAAATAGAAATACAATAAAATGAATGGGAAATTGGTGAAGAACGACTCTGTAGGAGCCGTGAAGCCAATAAAATAAATGGGAAATTGGTGAAGAACGACTCTGTAGGAGCCGTGAAGCCAATAAAATGAATGGGAAATTGGTGAAGAACGACTCTGTAGGAGCCGTGAAGCCAATAAAATGAATGAGAAATTGGTGAAGAACGACTCGGTAAGAGCCGTGAAACCAATGTAATGAATGTGATCATTGGTGAAGAACAACCCAGGAGGGTGGTCGTTAAGCCAATAATTTGAAACAATGTTACATATGGGACATCTTTGGATGTACAAAGGTTTAACCTTATATGGAATTGTCATAAACGAAAGACTAAAGAATAACCATGGAACTAATGAGTCGAATTGATCATATGTTCTAATTGACAAAACCATTAAGACGGTTGAATCATGTCTATTATACGAAATCATAAATGGTTAAAAGATATTGAATTTATATAATGTGATTGACTTTAAAGTGACTCGGGATAAACCCAAGTCTAGAATTTATTACAAATATGAAATGTAAAATGTAATAGGGAGAAACGGGTTATTGCATATGCTAGAAAACCCGTAACCCTATGAAATGACTGGACGTTTAACAAAAGGTAAGAAGTAACCTGGTTAAACGCAATAAAACTCATGTTGTGGAGTCATGTTTATTCCCGTCTAAGTTTTGTATAACTAATAGGGAATTGAAGCTATTAGGTGGGTGATCGACCCAACTTCTTGGGTGAGACCCACAAGCATAGATGATTGTGAAGTAGGGTGGACGCTGGAAGCGACCGTTCCCAAAGATGCACAGAGGATTGCTATGCAAGTAAGTACCCTCAAAATTTTCCAAATAAATGTTGGAATTTAATACGAACAAGTGATTGTTCATAAGAACCATAACTACATGCTAAAATGTTATGTGGTCGATTAATGGTTAGTAATAACCATGTTGATATGTTAAATTGTTTAGAAATGATCCTAACGGATCATAATGCTGATTATTTGTTGATTGCTAGCTAAATGGTTCAAAAGAACCATAGCAACACAAAAATATGTTAATATGCCAACATGTCAAATGAACAATAAATGGTTCATAGGAACCATAACCACGGATTAATGGGTAATTGGATGATAAACAATTCATAGGAATTGTGACAATATCGATAAGGCAAGACGGATAAGGTCTTGCTAAACGTCATATTGATATGAAATAGCTAAATGACTCTTAGGAGCCATGACTTGATTAAAATGTGTATAATGATGTGTAAATGATTTAAACGAATCATAATTTATGTGGTAAAAGTTAAAGGCTAGTATATAAGCCAAGAATGTGTCAAATGACGACACGTCGAAATGTAATCCTAAAAAGGGGTAAAGGATGGTATAAATGGCTTTAAAAGTCATAAGAACCATCCAATAAAAATGTACTACATTATTGAATGTGAAATGTAAACGACAAGTGATATGCTAAAACACTTGCAAATATTGCTATACTGCTTAGTATGTGTAGGTACAACTAGCCTGTGCAAGGACACAACTAGCAGTGGGGCTGCGGGACGAGATTCCGACTAGGATTATCGTCCGGGAAAATCCGAGCAAGAAAGCTATATATACACAAATTGTGATGACACCAAGGTTGTGACATGGTCACTAGAACCTTAATTATAAGCGAAAACTGGGCAGTAATGGTTAAAGCTCATGAGGTAACACCTATACTATGTTACATACTTTATTTATGACTCAAAGTTGCTATGGCATCATGAAATGCGAACAGGCTAGAAAAGCAATAAACTTGCCCGTGGTGAAAAGTTGTAAAGATGAATAAATATACGAAGTCTAATAATTAGAGTTAAGCTCTAAATAACCGATGATGAATTGAAACAAGATTACATTGTGACTTCGTTGATGTGAAATGTTGAATCTTGTAGGTTAACATTAATCGATTTCCAAATGGTTCAAAGGGACCATAAACATGAGTAATTACATATTTGAATTGATAAATGGGTTCATAAGAACCATAGTTATCAATAAATATAATTTGTTAACTACATGGTTCATGGGAACCATAATCATGTTAAATTAAATAAGGAAGGTTGACTATAAATGGTTCAGTGGAGCCATAAAATAGTCAAAGTATGGCAACATGGAGGAAAATGGTTCAAAAAAACCATTACAATGTGCCATGAGTCAATAGATCATAAATGGTTCGTAGGAACCATAGATCATTAAGGAAAACTAGTTAGTAAATGAGGATTGTAAATGATGCCCGAAAAATATAGCCCAAGTTAATGGGTCGAACGGGTTGAAATAAATAAATGGTCCGTATGAACCACACTAGAAAGCAAAAGTGTTGCCTAATGATATTTAGGACTAGTTGAAACTCATGCTAATGGGTCAAATAAGTTAAATGGCTCTAAGAAGCCACAAATGCGATTTCCTATATCGTAGGACTACATGGCGAATTAAAATAAGTAAATGGTTTGAAAGATCATGCTATATGAAAACATGATGTGTGACTATAAATGGTTCATAGGATCCATAAATAGTCAAGAATTCGGTAACAATGGATGGAAATGGGTTAAAGGACCCATCATCATGTACCAAAGGCAAAATGATTATAAATGGTTTGTGGGAACCATGGATCAATATTAGTCAAATTGTTATACCAAACACATAAGATTGTGGTAATCTAAAATATAAAGCTCATGGTAGTGGGTTAAATGGGTTAGATGACTCTAAAGGGTCAAAATGGTATGTTATTTGTCGTAGTGTTATATGAGGACTTCAATTGTTGACTACATGAGCCATAAATGATATGATCATGACAAGGGCACGCATAAAGGTAGCCCCAAAACTAGGGAAAAGTCCTACGTGGACGAAAGGTGGAGACCCATTGGGTTCAAAATAGGAGCATAGAAAAGGCTCCGACTTGACGTGGGGAGTTGGGGATGAGATGCAACGCTACTACCCTCATTTATTCGGTATGTAAATCGTTTCGGGGACGAAACCCCTTTAAGGGGGGTGGAGTTGTAACATCCCAAATTTTTCATAATTTAAAAATTTTCCCGTTAACGTCTAGTCAAGTAAAAATCTTTAGTAGTTAAAATAACCCCTTGTGTTAATAAAATTTATGTCATGTGATTTATGAGGTTTAATGGGTAAATATGTAGTTTAGTTAAAAAATTAGCACAATATGAAACCATAGGGGCCAGAAGTGTAATTCCTTAAAACTTGAATTAAACAAAAAGGAAAGAAAGGGGAGGGAGGTCGTGAATCACGACCTGGAACCCAGCCCTCACCCTCTCCTCCTTCTTGTAACATCCCAAGATTCAGGTAATTGCGTAACTGATAGTTAATACTAATACTATGCTTAAATATTACGCATTTAACAAGTTAAAAGATTAGGGAATACGTATTTATATGTTATACGTGCTGTATACAAGTTATATGTATATATGCATAAGGATATATGTGAATACGTAGTTGCAAAGTTAAGAAATGGGTAAATACGTGATGATATACGTGATTAGAATAATCTTTTTATGTATTTCGAGAGTTAGAAATATATAGGAATATATCCTAATGTGTTTTAAGGCTTAATATGATAATACATTAAGAGTATAAGGGTTAGAATGACATTAGACCAAAGCATAAGGGCTTAAAACGAAAATATGGGACTGCTGGAGGTCTCGCGTATCGCGAAGGAACCCTCCTGGGTTTGGCGCGATACGCGACAGGTTGCAGAAGTCGGCCAGATTCAACCTTATCCAATTCAGCCGCCATTTTGGGCCTTAAAACGTGTCAAAACCGGTCCTTAGTCACCATGGGACATGTCTAGACCATATTTAACAGCCCCTACTATAAATAGAAGCCTTAACTCATAAGATTTCATTGCTAGTTCATAAATCAAAGCTTAGAAAACCCCGAAAACTCTCAAGAACGTGCATAGCTTGATATCGGTTGATCCAGGAGGTATTAGAAGCTACTTTTCTACAGTGGGTCGTTATTAGGTATGTATTACAAAAGCCCTCAATCAATTTCATGATTCATAACATCTAGATATGCTTTTTAGAAAAGATCCGAAATTAGGGTTCTTGAGCATGATTCTTCAAAATTGAGGAATCTGTTTGGAATTAAGGTCTGATTTTTGGTATGTAAGCTTAAAATAACATGTTTTAAGAAAGCCCTAAGTTTATTTCATGATTTGAAAAGGTTTGATATGAATTTGAGGAACGGGTTAAAATTAGGGTTTTCTAGATGTTGTTTTGCTAAAATTTAATGATGAGATTGAATTAAGGTTCCATCTTTTGAGGTATATCATAAAATGATATTATGAACAGAAGCCCTAAGTTTATTTGATAATAAAAAGAGTTTTGATGATAATTTGAGAACTACGTCAAAATTAGGGTTTTGAAAGATGATTATCAAGTATTGGGTTATCTATAAGGGATTGGGAGTTGGTTTTTGGTATTAGAACATGTTTTTATATATAATAAGTATATATAATTTCAATTGTGATAATTAGTAAAATATACCGAGCTATTCGGGTACTTAGAAGTTCGTGCGGACCGGAAGGGTAAGCGCCTGTACACTGGGGTTTCTGGCATAGCGAGGGTGTCGCATAAATCCCAAATGGGGCCTGGCATCCCTCACTGGGCGATCTCGGAGTGAGCGTTTACTTATAGAAATGCGCGTCTTCATATTATAATTAGAAAAGTTATATTGCCTATAAAGGGCATTTTGGTCATTTTGACCTCTGAGAAAGTATAATTTTAGAATTATAGAACATAGAAGATGTTTACAATATAAAGCATTACATTAATGCAACCCGATACACGATTAGGATTGGATCAAGGCCTTTAGTGAAGATTCTGCCTGAGATTATTCGAGTAAAAGGGCAAAGGTGAGTCTTTCTCTCACTGGGCAATTACTTTTATGAAACGGGATGTGTTATTCTGTATTAAATTGTATATTTGACTACCATTAGTATCTATAAATGTTGAGGCCTGAAGGGTTAGATACGATCTTGGAAGAGGGCCCATGTGACACGTACAAATAGGTAGTATGCATACAGATAGACCTAGTTGCCTGGACGATCATTCCCGATCCTGATTTTGTGATCCCTGCCATGGATATACATGTTTATATGATGCTGTAGTCAACATTTAATTACATATGAACTGCTACGTTTATGAAACTCACCAGCATTATGCTGAGCCCCAAATGTTGTCTTTTTCTTTTGGACGCACATCTTAGGTACCATGTAGTAGCAGATAGCTAGACATGGATGGGACGAGGAAGAAGCTAGTATAGAAGTCTGAATTTTGGTTGGACGAAGACATAGACTTCTAGTTTCAAATAAGAACTTGAATGTTGTATTATCTTTGTACTTTGTAGATCCTACAACTTTTGTTATGAATAAAGTTAAAGACTTCCGCTGTAAACTTTGATTAGTGCCATGTGCTTTCTTTTATTCGACGCGTAACACTCCCTAGTGCTTATCCTGGGATGCGGGTGTTACAAGTTGGTATCAGAGCACTGGTTTAAGAGAACTAGGTACAAGATAGTATCTGGACTTAAACTAAGATAGACCCCTTGAGATAAGCTACTTGATTAAGATAGGATAACCAGATTTGATATACCATGAAAGAAGATGACTTGAACATTCTAAGTATAATAGATAAGCGATGACATCTGGCCAATGTGATATCTGATCTGTCTGTACTATTTTGTTCATATCATAATCTGATATTGGGATATTGATACTTGTTCTCCTTAAATATAGGTACTAACTATGGTTAGAGGAATACGTGGTAGACCGCCAATTAATAGGATGCAAATCGGGAACGGGGAGCCTGAAAATAATGCCAATCCTGGACCGTATGTTGAGCCACAATTCCAGGCCGCTATAGCTCAAGCTATCCGAGATGTATTGCCAACCATAATTGCTGAAATAAGGCAAAATGAAGGTGGTGGAAATGGTAATGGTGGCGGACAGCCAGAGCTAGGTGCTGGAGGTGCAGATGCGGAACCCGAGCCACCTAGAGGTTGTACTTACAAAACCTTTAAGAGTTGTGATCCTCCAAAGTTAGAAGGTAAACGTGATGCTATGGCTACCTTCCAGTGGATCCGGGATATGGAAGCGGCAATTGACATCAGCGGGTGTACTGATACACAAGCTATTCAATACGCTACCTACACGTTTAAGTCTGAAGCATTGTACTGGTGGGACAATGTTAAAATAGCGAAGGGTCGTGAAGAAATTGCTACGATGACATGGAACCAACTGAAGGTGTTGGTATTGGCAAAATTTTGTCCTACAATTGAGAAAGACAAACTAGAGAGGGAGTTTCTGCAGTTGCAAGCAGGGGATATGACTCATTGTCAATTTGTGAAGAAATTTGACGAGATGGCACGATTGCTTCCTGAACATGTTGATACGGAAGAAAAGAGGATGAAAAGGTTTATACAAGCATTACCACCTCGTATCCGAAAACCAGTCAAGATGGCTGCTCCTCGAACCTATGAAGCGGCAATTGACCTTAGTGCCATTGCATATGAGGAGGAAGGCCTGGTGACTATTGAAAGGAAAAGGAAATGGGAAGAGGAAGGAAAACATGGTTCGAGGTCTGGTAGGAAGGTACCAAGGCGTGAAGGGAATAATAAGAACCGCCAAGATAAAAATAACAGGACAAGTTATCAATGCCAGAGATGTCCTGAAGCAAATCATCTTTCAAGAAATTGCCCGAAGATACAATGTTACAATTGTGGGGAATTTGGACATATTCGCCCTAACTGTAAGAAGCCTATGCAGCACAAGCAGGGAGATAATCAAAACAAGGCTAAGGGTCGTGTGTTTGTCTTACATGAAGCTAGAGATAACACCATAACCGGTACGTTTCTTGTCAACAACATATATGCTAGAGTTTTATTCGATACCGGAGCAAATAGAAGTTTTATGACCAATGCATTAGTGCCTTATATAAAACTTGTGCCCCAAATTCTAGATCCTGCATATATAGTAGAAACGGCTAGTGGTGAACAACATAGGATTACCCAGGAATTTAGGGATTGTACTATAAACCTACTTGATACGGAATTCCTAGTTAACCTGATGCCGACCACTTTAAGTGAATACGATGTTATTTTGGGTATGGATTGGCTAAACAAGAATTGCGCATGTCTCGATTGTGAAAGCAAGACAGTGACAATACGAAAGCCCGATGGAAAGGAATTGCTAGTCCATGGCGATGATGCCAATTCCAAGATTGGGATCATTTCCGCCATGAAAGCAATGAAGCATTATCAAAAGGGATGTCTTTTGTTTCTGGCAAATGCAGTAGAGGTGAAAAAGGAGAAAACGGTCAATGAAATTCCGGTGGTTAATAACTTCTTGGATGTCTTTCCAGAAGATTTACCCGGACTTCCACCTGATCGTCAGATTGAGTTTCATATCGAGTTGATATCAGGTGCTAAGCCGGTAGCAAAAGCCCCTTATCGATTAGCTTCTTCAGAAATGCAAGAACTCATGAAGCAGATCAATGAATTGATGCAAAAAGGATTCATCAGGCCAAGCACATCACCATGGGGAGCACCTGTATTATTCGTTAAGAAGAAGGACGGTTCAATGCGTATGTGCATTGACTACCGGGAAGTAAACAAGTTAACCGTCAAGAATAAATATCCTTTGCCAAGGATAGACGACTTGTTTGATCAATTGCAAGGTGCCAATTATTTTTCCAAAATTGATCTTCGATCAGGGTACCATCAATTGAAAGTAAAAGAGGAAGATATTTCAGAGACTGCCTTCAGAACGTGTTACGGTCACTATGAATTTTTAGTTATGTCTTTTGGACTAACTAATGCTTCGGCAGCATTCATGGACCTAATGAACAGGGTATGTAAACCATACTTAGACAAATTTGTTATCGTTTTCATCGATGATATACTTATTTATTCTAAGAATTCAGACGATCACGCTAGACATCTGAATATGGTTTTAGAAACCCTACGGCAAGAGAAACTATATGCCAAATTTTCTAAATGTGACTTTTGGAAAAGGGAAGTCCAATTCCTAGGTCATGTTATTAATGAGAAGGGTATACAAGTGGATCCTGCAAAAATAGAAGCAGTAATTAAATGGGAAGCACCAAAGAATCCTAGCGAAATCAGAAGTTTCCTGGGATTAGCTGGATATTACAGAAGGTTCGTCAAAAACTTTGCAAAGATTGCTTCACCTTTAACTTCTTTAACACAGAAGTCGGTTAAATTTAATTGGGGACCGAAGCAAGAAGAGGCATTTAATTATCTGAAGCAAAAACTTAGTAGTGCTCCAATTTTAGCTCTTCCTGAAGGGAATGACGATTTTGTGATTTATTGTGACGCTTCTCTGAACGGGCTAGGGTGTGTGTTGATGCAAAGGGATAAAGTTATCGCCTATGCTTCACGACAACTACGAGTTCATGAGAATAATTATACCACGCATGATCTCGAGCTTGGTGCCATAGTGTTTGCTTTAAAGATTTGGAGGCACTATCTATATGGTACTAAGTGCGTGATATATACAGATCACAAAAGCCTTCAACACGTTTTTAGTCAAAAAGAGTTAAACATGAGACAGAGAAGGTGGATGGAATTAATCAATGATTATGATTGTGAAATCAAATACCATCCAGGCAAGGCAAATGTAGTAGCAGATGCCTTGAGTCGGAAGACTAGGATCAAACCAATTAGGGTAAAAGCATTAAGGATTAATGTTATGGTCGATTGGAAAGATCAGATTAAAGAAGCTCAGATAGATGCATTAAAAGAAGAAAATATTAAAGCTGAAAGAATGTTAGGAAAACAAGGCCTGCTGACCAAAGGAACCGATGAAATCCTTAGGTTTGGTCAGAGGATTTGGATTCCTAAGTTGGGAGATATTAAAGGAAAGGTTTTGGATGAAGCCCATAAATCCAAGTATACGATGCACCCTGGAGCAAACAAGATGTACCAAAATATTAGGAACCAGTTTTGGTGGCCTAATATGAAGAGGTCAATTGCTCAGTACATTAAGAAATGTTTAACTTGTCTTCAAGTTAAAACTGAGCACCAAAAACCAGGTGGTCTATTACAAAAGATAGAATTACCCATTTGGAAGTGGGATCAAGTAACAATGGATTTTGTTACAAAGTTGCCCAAGACTCGTAAAGGATATAATGCTATTTGGGTTATAGTTGATATACTAACCAAGACAACCCACTTTATCCCAATCGATGAAAACTACCCAATTGAAACACTGGCAAAGTTATATATCGAAAATATTGTAAGTAAACATGGCATACCTTTATCTATTATTTCTGATAGGGATAGCCGATTTACTTCAAGATTTTGGGAGAGTTTTCAAAAGTCTCTTGGAACAAAGATCAATTTAAGTACCGCATATCACCCTCAGACTGATGGTCAGAGTGAACGTACGATTCAAACTCTAGAAGATATGTTACAGGCTTGTATAATTGATTTTGGTGGTAGCTGGGACTGTCATTTACCTTTGATAGAATTTTCCTATAATAATAGTTACCATTCCAGTATTAAGGCAGCACCTTTTGAAGCCTTATATGGAAGGAGATGCAGAACTCCTATTTGTTGGACAGAAGTAGGAGAGAATCAGTTGACTAACACAGAAGTTATTCTGGAAACGATCTGATAGAATCCGACAGATACGAGAGAAATTAAAAGCTGCCCAAGATCGACAGAAGAGTTATGCTGATCGAAGAAGGAGGCCCTTGGAGTTCCAGGTTGGAGACTTCGTAATGTTAAAAGTTTGACCTTGGAGAGGTGTTATTCGGTTTATCAAACGTGGAAAGTTAAGTCCAAGATATATTGGGCCGTATAAAATCATCGTAAAGGTTGGATCTGTTGCTTATACGTTGGAATTACCAGAGAAGTTGGGAAACATTCACAATACATTTCATGTATCACATCTCCGTAAATGTTTAGCCGACCCAACTCAAGCAGTGCCATTAGATGATATACAAGTCGATGATAAGCTAAAGTTTTCTGAACAACCAATAAAGATTCTCCAAACCTAGGAAAAGAAATTAACAAAGAAGATTATCCCACTAGTGTTGGTACAATGGAAAGGTCAGAAGGGACCAGAGCAAACGTGGGAATTAGCCGACGAAATGAAAACGAAATACCCTCACCTATTTAAATGATATCCAAATTTCGAGGACGAAATCCTTTTAAGGAGGGAAGTGTTGTAACATCCCAAGATTCAGGTAATTGCGTAACTGATAGTTAATACTAATACTATGCGTATATATTACGCATTTAACAAGTTAAAAGATTAGGGAATACGTATTTATATGTTATACGTGCTGTATATAAGTTATATGTATATATGCATAAGGATATATGTGAATACGTAGTTGCAAAGTTAAGAAATGGGTAAATACGTGATGATATACGTGATTAGAATCATCTTTTTATGTATTTCGAGAGTTAGAAATATATAGGAATATATCCTAATGTGTTTTAAGGCTTAATATGATAATACATTAAGAGTATAAGGGTTAGAATGACATTAGACCAAAGCATAAGGGCTGAAAACGAAAATATGGGACTGCTGGAGGTCTCGCGTATCGCGAAGGAACCCTCCTGGGTTTGGCGCGATACGCGACAGTTTGCACTAGTCGGCCCGATTCGACCTTATCCAATTCAGCCGCCATTTTGGGCCTTGAAACGTGTCAAAACCGGTCCTTAATCACCATGGGACGTGTCTAGACCATATTTAACAGCCCCTACTATAAATAGAAGCCTTAACTCATAAGATTTCATTGCTAGTTCATAAATCAAAGCTTAGAAAACCCCGAAAACTCTCAAGAACGTGCATAGCTTGATATCGGTTGATCCAGGAGGTATTAGAAGCTACTTTTCTACAGTGGGTCGTTATTAGGTATGTATTACAAAATCCCTCAATCAATTTCATGATTCATAACATCTAGATATGCTTTTTAGAAAAGATCCGAAATTAGGGTTCTTGAGCATGATTCTTCAAAATTGAGGAATCTGTTTGGAATTAAGGTCTGATTTTTGGTATGTAAGCTTAAAATAACATGTTTTAAGAATGCCCTAAGTTTATTTCATGATTTGAAAAGGATTGACATGAATTTGAGGAACGGGTTAAAATTAGGGTTTTCTAGATGTTGTTTTGCTAAAATTTAATGATCGGGATTGAATTAAGGTTCCATCTTTTGAGGTATATCATAAAATGATATTATGAAGAGAAGCCCTAAGTTTATTTGATAATAAAAAGAGTTTTGATGATAATTTGAGAACTACGTCAAAATTAGGGTTTTGAAAGATGATTATCAAGTATTGGGTTATCTATAAGGGATTGGGAGTTGGTTTTTGGTATTAGAACATGTTTTTATATATAATAAGTATATATAATTTCAATTGTGATAATTAGTAAAATATACCGAGCTATTCGGGTACTTAGAAGTTCGTGCGGACCGGAAGGGTAAGCGCCTGTACACTGGGGTTTCTGGCATAGCGAGGGTGTCGCATAAATCCCAAATGGGACCTGGCATCCCTCACTGGGCGATCTCGGAGTGAGCGTTTACTTATAGGAATGCACGTCTTCATATTATAATTAGAAAAGTTATATTGCCTATAAAGGGCATTTTGGTCATTTTGACCTCTGAGAAAGTATAATTTTAGAATTATAGAACATAGAAGATGTTTACAATATAAAGCCTTACATTAATGCAACCCGATACACGATTAGGTTTGGATCAAGGCCTTTAGTGAAGATTCTGCCTGAGATTATTCGAGTAAAAGGGCAAAGGTGAGTCTTTCCCTCACTGGGCAATTACTTTTATGAAACGGGATGTGTTGTTCTGTATTAAATTGTATATTTGACTACCATTAGTATCTATAAATGTTGAGGCCTGAAGGGTTAGATACGATCTTGGAAGAGGGCCCATGTGACACGTACAAATAGGTAGTATGCATATAGATAGACCTAGTTGCCTGGACGATCATTCCCGATCCTGATTCTGTGATCCCTGCCATGGATATACATGTTTATATGATGCTGTAGTCAACATTTAATTACATATGAACTGCTACGTTTATGAAACTCACCAGCATTATGCTGAGCCCCAAATGTTGTCTTTTTCTTTTGGACGCACATCTTAGGTACCATGTAGTAGCAGATAGCTAGACATGGATGGGACGAGGAAGAAGCTAGTATAGAAGTCTGAATCTTGGTTGGACGAAGACATAGACTTCTAGTTTCAAATAAGAACTTGAATGTTGTATTATCTTTGTACTTTGTAGATCCTACAACTTTTGTTATGAATAAAGTTAAAGACTTCCGCTGTAAACTTTGATTAGTGCCATGTGCTTTCTTTTATTCGACGCGTAACACTCCCTAATGCTTATCCTGGGATGCAGGTGTTACACTTCTTCTTCTTTGTTCCTCCAAATTCAGGCCTCTAGGAAGTATAGGGCTGCGATTTTATCAAATTGGGGTGGAATTGGGAGTGGCTTCTAGCTCCTAAACTCATACTTGAAGCAAGTAAGTAAAACCCCATTTTCTTGCATGTGTTAGTTCGAAAATTAAGGGCCAAAATCTGTAAATTCTTGATATTATATGAATCTTATGATGTTAGGAACTTCATATGTTGCCTAAATCTCCATTTGATTATGAATTGGTGAAGTAGTCACCAAAATCCTATGCTTGGACTTCCATGTTAAATGACCACATATGGTGTTTGAGAAATTGTGCACATTGCTTGATTTGTGTATGAATTTAGTGTTATATGGTATATTGATGTTGGGTTGGTGATGGATTTCACCAACAATATATAAAATGGCTACTTGAGGGTTCAATGGGTTGAGTTATGTGTGTGCATATATGTATGCACACAAGGTGTTTGATTGTCACACTCCTAATTAACCACTAACGGAGTTTATACCGTTAAGGGGTGCGAGCAAACCAGGACCACAACCATTAGTTACAAATACTAAACGAATCAGAGTTAAGTCCGAGCATTCATCATAAAACAGTTTAAAGTTCGTAGCGGAAAATAAACATAAGTATCTTAGCACTAACCACGTGCTTAAATTACAAAACATGAATTGTTATTAAATTCCCAAGTTTGTGTTTAAAATAAGAAATCTTCAAGTGCCATGCCAACCTTCGACGGATACTCCTCAGCGATCTGCAAAAGTGAAAACCACACAAGTGTCAACCTAACGGTTGGTGAGTTCACGGTGGGCATGACATGCATTGGCCCGGTCTCATAATCGTATTCATCAACATATAAGTAAGTAATAGATTTGCAAAAACATTTGCCAAGTGTTGAATTACCGAATATGCACTAGTTAAGTAAGAGTTAAAGCGGTCAACCGATATCGCGGGTAGCTAATCCGGTTTCCATGCACTAAGGAAGTTTGTACCAAAGCTGACCAATATTGTAGAGGCCGTGCCATTCTGTTTTGCGGACCTATGTCATCGCGGTTTTGCCTCCCCCGTGTCCTCTCGGGATCACGATCAGATAGGCTGATATTGTACCTCCGTGCACTCCCCGTGCCACGGGGCGGAGTTTGTCAAACTCCAGTAGATCTACCCAACATCCCCTCGCTTCACAATTAATGGTACAATTTAGTTGAGGACTTTTAAGTTTTCAAGGCATCCTTAGAAATCATGTGATATCATTTGGTTTAGACTTTAACCTACACTAGTCATATTAAAACGGTTTTTCCTTCGGGTTCTCATGAATTTCGAAAATATTTTCAGTTTTGTTTTAGAAATAGTTGTTTTAGTATTTCACAAGTGCTTCCCATAAAACACTTCAAGTTCATCAAGTGGGTGCCAAGCACTCCGAGTTCAAGTTCATCAAGTGGGTGCCAAGCACTCCCGGGTTCAAGTTCATCAGAGAGGTGCATAGCTCTCATAAGGTTGTCAGCATTGTTTTTCATTAAGTTATTCAGTGTGACCCAACCGGGTTCACGGTAATTGGGTTAGTGACACTCACCTTTGGTTGCACTGCTACACTTGCTAATAATCCAAGTATTGCTTATCGAAGACCTATGAACACGTTTAGGTCTTAGTATTAGTTTTGTGTCTAATCTTTAACTTAACGTCACTATGGCCCATAACATAGCACGTTGGAACTACGACTCGACATACCGACACACGACACCGATGGTTGATCATAAACAAGGGTTCATATACATCAGAAATCAAAGCATGTATCGTCATAGCATAATCATGTAAGTCATGGTATAACATTTAAGTAAATTGCACAAGTTTGGATTCTGGTCACAGTTTCGCTAGTAGTTTCGCTAGGCAGTTTCGCTGTGTGCACGGGCAGCACTTTCGCTAGGCAATACCCGATGACACAGTTTCGCTAGGCTAGTTTCACTCGAAACTGTTGGCACAGTTTCGCTAGCCTAGTTTCGCCCGAAACTGGTTTGAACTTTCGTTCAGGGAATTTCGCTCGGTAGTTTCGTTCGGACAGGTCTGGTTGGTTTACCCGGCGACACTACAGTTTCGCTACATAGTGTCGCTGGATGAAGATATACATAATTTCGCTAGGTAATTTCGCCCAGAAAATAGTACAGTTTCGCTGGTCGAAATTCACAAATCAGCCTAAAAATCAATCTAACAGCTTCCATATTTCATGTAATTCAATATTTAGCATGTATGATCATTTACCAACATAAATCAGTAAGCTTTAACACCTTAAACATGGGTTTTCATCATCAAATCACCAAAAGCATATTTTAAACCTAAAATGACCTAAATAGCATAAATCTTCATTATGGATGGATTTCAAACGTAAAGTTACAGACTTTATAACAGATCTAGCATTCCTAAGCAACATATCAGAAGATCAAGTGATTCCATGGAGGTTTGGTCATGCTTTAAGGTAAAACACATAGAAAAAGCAAGAAAAGATGGTTTTGAGACTCATGATTCGATCTAGGATCCGAATGGATGATGTCTCGAGGCTGAGATCACGTCGGCTCGTGGTGCTTCTCGGTTAACCAGATTCCAGAAGAGTGTGTGTGTGTGTTTTTGGGAGAAAAGGTGCAAGAATGAGGCTTCTAGGGTTTTATAAAATATATATATCAGGGGCTAGTTTCGCTAGCAGTTTCGCTGGCCAAGCGAAACTAGCTCTGATCACGTGTGAGTCAACAGTCTGACTGCCGGGCGACACTATAGTTTCGCCCGGTAGTTTCGCTGGTAACCAAAAACATACAATTTGCCACATAATCAAGAATTTACAATTTGTCATGCTATTAATAATATTAAATCATGCGTTCAAATCACATTGTACGTAATGACAATAAATAAATGAACACATAACACACATATGGACGGGTTCGGTGATCAACCAAAGGTCGTGGACGTATTCGGCCTAGTTAAGCATTAGTTACTAAGTTGACACTTATAACGCAACTAACGGAATTGTCTAACGGAAGTTAACCTTGAAATTCTCGGATGTCACATCATCCCCTTGTATGGAATTTTCGTCCCGAAAATTATTCTTGCGTTGTAGCGTTCGCAGCCTCGGCTGTCGTCGTTGCTGTATTTGCTGGGGAAAGAAAGCAAAAGTTTTAGGGTCGTCACATCCTCCTCCTGTTAAAGGAATTTTGGTCCCCAAAAATAAATCATACCTTGAGTATCTGTGGACGTTTGCTCAAACAAGTGAGGATACTTTTTCTTCATCTGATCCTCTCGCTCCCAAGTATATTCTGGTCCACGCTTTGAGTTCCATCGAACCTTGACGATCGGAATCTTGCTACGTTTGAGGGCTTTCTCCTCGCGTCCCATGATTTCTACTGGTTGCTCAATGAATCTCAGATGTTCATCAATTTCCAATTCCTCCAAAGGAATTATTTCGATGTCTTCAGCCAGACATTTCTTTAGGTTCGAGACGTGAAACACGTTGTGAAATCCATCGAGTTCGGCAGGGAGTTTTAATCGGTAGGCCATCGGGCCTACTTCCCCAATGATTTCAAAAGGACCGATGTAGCGAGGATTCAACTTTCCACGCTTTCCGAAGCGTATCACACCTTTCCAGGGAGATACCTTCAACAGTACCTTGTCGCCTACTTCGAACTTAAAAGGCTTACGGCGTTTGTCGGCATAGCTCTTTTGTCTGTCTCGTGCTGCGGCTATCCGCTTTCTGATTTGAATGATCCGTTCGATTGTATCATGAATGAGTTCTGGTCCAGTGAGTCCTTTCTCACCTGTTTCGGCCCAACACACGGGCGATCTACATTTTCTGCCATAAAGCGCTTCAAAAGGTGCTGCACCGATACTTGAATGATAACTGTTGTTGTAGGAGAACTCCACCAACGGAAGGTGAGCCTCCCAGTCTTTACCGAAGTCGAGAACGCAAGCTCGGAGCATGTCTTCCAAAGTCTGAATAGTTCGTTCCGTCTGACCATCGGTCTGCGGGTGATAAGCTGTACTCATATCCAGTCTGGTCCCCAATGCTTCTTGCATAGATTGCCATAGTCGGGAAGTAAATCGAGGATCTCGGTCGGAGATAATGGTCTTAGGCACTCCATGACGTGCCACAATTCGGTCAATGTACAACTTTGTTAGCTTATCCATGTTGTCACTTTCTCTCATTGGGATAAAGTGTGCAGATTTGGTTAATCGATCAATGATAACCCAAATCGCATCCGGTCGATTCGATCGATGAGGTAATCCTGTTACAAAATCCATGGAGATATCCTCCCATTTCCATTCTGGGATCTTTGGCTGCTGTAATAATCCAGAAGGCTTTTGGTATTCAATCTTCACCCTTGAGCATGTTAAGCACTTAGCCACATATCGCGCAATGTCGGCTTTCATGTTCGGCCACCAATACAAGTTCTTCAAATCTTGGTACATTTTATCCGATCCAGGGTGCACCGAATATCTTGACTTGTGAGCCTCGTCCATCACGAGCTCACGAAGATTTCCAAGTAAAGGAACCCAAATTCTGTCATTGTAATACCTGAGTCCGTCGGACTTAATTTCGGAGTTACCATCCACCCCTCGCAGTGCTTCTGCTGCAAAGTTTTCTTCTTTTAAAGCTTCTTGTTGGGCATCGCGGATCCGATCCGGCAATCCCGTGTGAATGGTAAGTTGCAGCGCTCGTACTCGTCGAGGCTTTTCGTACTCTTTTCGACTTAATGCATCAGCCACAACATTGGCTTTTCCTGGGTGATATTTGATTGCTATGTCGTAATCATTCAGTAGCTCGACCCACCGTCGTTGTCGCATGTTGAGATCCTTCTGATCGTAGATGTGCTGTAAGCTTTTGTGGTCGGTAAATATTGTGCACTTTGTTCCGTAGAGGTAATGTCTCCAAATCTTGAGTGCATGAACAACGGCTCCCAATTCCAAATCATGCGTTGTATAATTCTTTTCAGTGTCCTTCAGTTGCCTGGACCCATAGGCAATCACTTTGTCCCGTTGCATCAACACGCAACCGAGTCCTTAGTTGGATGCATCACAGTAAACTACAAAGTCGTCAACCCCATCGGGTAACGCAAGAATCGGAGCTGAACATAACATGTCCTTAAGAGTTTGAAACGCGCGTTCTTCTTTCTCACCCCATCTATATTGCACTCCTTTGTGCGTTAATGCTGTTAAGGGTTGAGACAATTGCGAGAAACCCTTAATGAATCGTCGGTAATATCCGGCAAGTCCCAAAAATTGTCGGATTTCGGTTGGCGCTCTAGGGGTAGACCAATTCTTGATAGCTTCCACTTTAGCTGGGTCGACGTGAATTCCTTCCTGATTAACAATGTGTCCAAGAAACTGGACTTCGCGAATCCAAAATTCGCACTTCGAAAACTTAGCATAAAGCTGTTCCTTGCGGAGTAATTCCAAGATAAGTCGCAGGTGTCTCTCGTGTTCTTCCTTTGTCTTGGAGTAAATCAAAATATCGTCAATGAAGACTATCACAAACTGATCGAGGTACGGCTTGCACACTCGATTCATCAAATCCATAAACACAGCAGGTGCATTAGTTAGCCCAAACGGCATAACTAGAAACTCGTAATGACCATACCGAGTTCTGAAAGCAGTCTTGGGGACATCCTCATCACGGACACGAAGTTGGTGATATCCAGACCGTAGATCAATCTTTGAGAAGTAGCTCGAACCTTGTAGTTGGTCGAAGAGATCGTCGATTCGAGGAAGTGGATACCGATTCTTGATCGTAACCTTGTTAAGTTCTCGGTATTCAATACACATTCGGAACGTTCCATCTTTCTTCTTAACAAACAAAACCGGTGCTCCCCATGGAGACGAACTTGGACGAATAAACCCTTTGTCGAGTAGCTCTTGAAGTTGTGAGGAGAGTTCGTTGAGTTCACTTACTGCCAAACGGTAAGGTGCACGTGCAATCGGAGCGGCTCCAGGAGCTAAATCGATTCCAAACTCGACTTGTCGAAATGGAGGCAAACCAGGCAGATCTTCAGGAAATACATCTTGGAAGTCACGGACTATCGGGTGGTCGTCGATTCTACGCTCGGAAAGTGTCGTGTCGGGTGACATTTGCGAGGATCGCGAAGTGACCTTTACGAAGGCACTTTTGAGCTTTGAGGAAAGAGATAATACCGGTGACTGCTCCACCTTTTTCACCTTGAACTGTTAACACTTTACCTCCTTCGAGTGGGATACGAACCACTTTTTCTTTACATAAGATTTCAGCTCGATTTTCAGATAACCAATCCATTCCTACTATAACATCAAAACTACCAATCGGGAAAGGCATAAGGTCGATTCCTAATGTATGGCCAGCTAGTTCTAACTTACAGTCCTTAACTATTTGAGTCGTATCATGAAGTTTACCATTCGCTAGTTCTACCACATATTTAGCGTCTAAGGCAATCGGTTTAGCATTAATTAGCTTAGCAAACTTAGTGGAAATAAAACTTCTTTCAGCACCAGAATCAAACAATACAGTAGCAAAGAAACCATTTAGTATGAATTTACCGTTAATCACGTTGGCGTCGTTGCGAGCTTCTCCTTGACCCATGACAAAAGCTCTTCCCCTGCCATTTCCACCATTCCCGTTGTTATTCCCGTTGCCATTTCCTCCGCCATTACCGTTCCCACCATTGTTTCCTTGGTTACCATTCCCCTGTCTTCTTAACTGCGGGCAGTCCCTCTTAATGTGGCCTTGAGCACCACATTCAAAACAGCCACGGGCTCCACCATTATTGTTCTGATTGTTTCCTTGCCCGTTACGGTTGTTCCCATAGTTGTTGCCATGATTGTTGTTGTTGTTGTTTTGCCTTTGGCGGTTTTGTTGCTCAGGTAGAGTTGCCCAGCAGTCTTTTGCTTCGTGGCCTTTCTTTCCACACCTTTCACAGCTCAGATTCTTTCTACAAACACCAGCATGATGTTTCCCACACTTGTTACACAAAGGCAGGTTACCCCTGTAGTTGCTTTGACCATTTCCTCCCAGTGCTGTTTCCAACACTCTGATTGTTCATTGAGTTTTCAGGAGCTTCATCATCAGCTTTTCTCTTGCCACTTAAGGCAGTCTTTTCTGTGGCTTTTGCAGGAAGTGTACCCTTCTCAACCTCCTGATCAGTAAGTTTGTGAGCCAAACGGATGGCTTGCTGCACGGTTGCGGGGTTGCTGGCAGTCACTAATCCTTTGATTTGAGGCGCGAGGCCTTCCAGATAACGCTCAATGCGTTTGAACTCAGCATCAAGCATTGTGGGGCACAAGACTTCGTACTCATGGTATCGCGCGGTATACTGCTCCACTTCAGACCCAGCCATTTTCAGATTCAAGAATTCGCCCTCCAACTTCTTCACTTGGTCACGGGGACAGTACTCCTCCATAATCAGCTCCTTAAATGCTCCCCATTGCATGTTATTAGCCGCATCTAACCCGATCATCTGGATTTCGGCATTCCACCAGGAGAGAGCAGCTCCCTCAAAGGTACCAGTAGCATACTTCACTTTGTCTCCAGCAGGGCAGTTGCACATAGAGAAGACCTTTTCAGACTTCTCAATCCACCTGAGGAGTCCTACCGCTCCTTCTTTGCCGGAAAACGTCATTGGCTTACAATCCATGAAGGACTTAAACGTGCAGTGATGGTGGTTTCCTGATGCATTAATAGTTCGAGTTTTAAATTTAACAGGTCAAAATATAATTCGCTTTGTGCCTTAATTGGCTTAACAATTACCCTGTGCGGCATATGCAGCTTGGACGGCTGCCACCGCGGCTTGCACGTGTTCGTTAATCATTGTTTGCAGCTGTGCAGGCGTCATGTTAATGTTGCTTCTTCCGTGTCCTCTTCCAGACATCTTGCTGGACAGTTAAAGTAGCTAGTGTTCAGTCACACCCCCATAATATGCATAATAACAATTTCCCGTTATCCCACTATTAGTCCAGAAAAGTTTTCGTGCAAAAATCGAGGCGTCGTCGGAGAACGTCGCAAGTCGTAAGTACTATCGTCGAAAGTCGGCCTTCCCATAAAATTCACCGTCGGCGTAGTCATCGTAGTAGAAATCAGGACGTAGCGTGTAGCATCGTTTCGTTGTCGCTTTCCCCCGGAATAGTGCGCGTATTAGCGTTCGCATTTCGTATTCGTGTGTGAAAATTTTCCTAAGGTTTTCCGTTAGACTGCCTAGACACGGTCTATATATATATTTATATATATATATATACATACGTACTAAGCTTTTACTTACACAGCAGAGCGAGTATCCCAGGTTGGCACGTAATTATTTTGGTTTTGGGAATTTGTTTGTTCGTTTGTAACTAAGGTTTTCAAGTTGCAGTTTCCAAATCGTTTTCAAAATTGATTCCAGTTCTCTGCAACTTATGGCTCTGATACCAATCTGTCACACCCCCAATTAACCACTAACGGAGTTTATACCGTTAAGGGGTGCGAGCAAACCAGGACCACAACCATTAGTTACAAATACTAAACGAATCAGAGTTAAGTCCGAGCATTCATCATAAAACAGTTTAAAGTTCGTAGCGGAAAATAAACATAAGTATCTTAGCACTAACCACGTGCTTAAATTACAAAACATGAATTGTTATTAAATTCCCAAGTTTGTGTTTAAAATAAGAAATCTTCAAGTGCCATGCCAACCTTCGGCGGATACTCCTCAGCGATCTGCAAAAGTGAAAACCACACAAGTGTCAACCTAACGGTTGGTGAGTTCACGGTGGGCATGACATGCATTGGCCCGGTCTCATAATCGTATTCATCAACATATAAGTAAGTAATAGATTTGCAAAACATTTGCCAAGTGTTGAATTACCGAATATGCACTAGTTAAGTAAGAGTTAAAGCGGTCAACCGATATCGCGGGTAGCTAATCCGGTTCCCATGCACTAAGGAAGTTTGTACCAAAGCTGACCAATATTGTAGAGGCCGTGCCATTCTGTTTTGCGGACCTATGTCATCGCGGTTTTGCCTCCCCCGTGTCCTCTCGGGATCACGGTCAGATAGGCTGATATTGTACCTCTGTGCACTCCCCGTGCCACGGGGCGGAGTTTGTCAAACTCCAGTAGATCTACCCAACATCCCCTCGCTTCACAATTAATGGTACAATATAGTTGAGGACTTTTAAGTTTTCAAGGCATCCTTAGAAATCATGTGATATCATTTGGTTTAGACTTTAACCTACACTAGTCATATTAAAACGGTTTTTCCTTCGGGTTCTCATGAATCTCGAAAATATTTTCAGTTTTGTTTTAGAAATAGTTGTTTTAGTATTTCACAAGTGCTTCCCATAAAACACTTCAAGTTCATCAAGTGGGTGCCAAGCACTCCGAGTTCAAGTTCATCAAGTGGGTGCCAAGCACTCCCGGGTTCAAGTTCATCAGAGAGGTGCATAGCTCTCATAAGGTTGTCAGCATTGTTTTTCATTAAGTTATTCAGTGTGACCCAACCGGGTTCACGGTAATTGGGTTAGTGACACTCACCTTTGGTTGCACTGCTACACTTGCTAATGATCCAAGTATTGCTTATCGAAGACCTATGAACACGTTTAGGTCTTAGTATTAGTTTTGTGTCTAATCTTTAACTTAACGTCACTATGGCCCATAACATAGCACGTTGGAACTACGACTCGACATACCGACACACGACACCGATGGTTGATCATAAACAAGGGTTCATATACATCAGAAATCAAAGCATGTATCGTCATAGCATAATCATGTAAGTCATGGTATAACATTTAAGTAAATTGCACAAGTTTGGATTCTGGTCACAGTTTCGCTAGTAGTTTCGCTAGGCAGTTTCGCTGTGTGCACGGGCAGCACTTTCGCTAGGCAATACCCGATGACACAGTTTCGCTAGGCTAGTTTCGCTCGAAACTGTTGGCACAGTTTCGCTAGCCTAGTTTCGCCCGAAACTGGTTTGAACTTTCGTTCAGGGAATTTCGGTCGGTAGTTTCGTTCGGACAGGTCTGGTTGGTTTACCCGGCGACACTACAGATTTGCTACATAGTGTCGCTGGATGAAGATATACATAATTTCGCTAGGTAATTTCGCCCAGAAAATAGTACAGTTTCGCTGGTCGCGAAAAATTCACAAATCAGCCTAAAAATCAATCTAACAGCTTCCATATTTCATGTAATTCAATATTTAGCATGTATGATCATTTACCAACATAAATCAGTAAGCTTTAACACCTTAAACATGGGTTTTCATCATCAAATCACCAAAAGCATATTTTAAACCTAAAATGACCTAAATAGCATAAATCTTCATTATGGATGGATTTCAAACGTAAAGTTACAGACTTTATAACAGATCTAGCATTCCTAAGCAACATATCAGAAGATCAAGTGATTCCATGGAGGTTTGGTCATGCTTTAAGGTAAAACACATAGAAAAAGCAAGAAAAGATGGTTTTGAGACTCACGATTCGATCTAGGATCCGAATGGATGATGTCTCGAGGCTGAGATCACGTCGGCTCGTGGTGCTTCTCGGTTAACCAGATTCCAGAAGAGTGTGTGTGTGTTTTTGGGAGAAAAGGTGCAAGAATGAGGCTTCTAGGGTTTTATAAAATATATATATATCAGGGGCTAGTTTCGCTAGCAGTTTCGCTGGCCAAGCGAAACTAGCTCTGATCACGTGTGAGTCAACAGTCTGACTGCCGGGCGACACTATAGTTTCGCCCGGTAGTTTCGCTGGTAACCAAAAACATACAATTTGCCACATAATCAAGAATTTACAATTTGTCATGCTATTAATAATATTAAATCATGCGTTCAAATCACATTGTACGTAATGACAATAAATAAATGAACACATAACACACATATGGACGGGTTCGGTGATCAACCAAAGGTTGTGGACGTATTCGGCCTAGTTAAGCATTAGTTACTAAGTTGACACTTATAACGTAACTAACGGAATTGTCTAACGGAAGTTAACCTTGAAATTTTCGGATGTCACATCATCCCCTTGTAAATGGAATTTTCGTCCCGAAAATTATTCTTGCGTTGTAGCGTTCGCAGCCTCGGCTGTCGTCGTTACTGTATTTGCTGGGGAAAGAAAGCAAAAGTTTTAGGGTCGTCACATTGATAAAATGCCTAGAGAACCAATATATTAGTAAAGTGATCAAATTTGCTAGACATTGAGCCAAAACGATCATAGAGAACAATATGTTCCCAAATTGACCCAACCTTGACAAAATTATGATCTATGGCTATAATTGGTTGGTGAATGCTTGAATTGATATTGTGATGTTATAGAACCATGTATGTAGAAATTGAACATGGTGAGTATGCTTAGTTGTCAGATATGTGAAAAATGTGTATATGTAGCATAGAAATCATGTTAATGAAAATATGGTAAATATGCTATATAAATAATAATGAGGCCCTAACTTGATTAATGACCCGATAGGAGGTCAAGTTGATCAAGAGAACCATCAAGCTGCAGGTGGAAGCGGAGGCTCCAACAACCGAGGTAACATTATTTATGTTACATGAAGTAGTTAAGTAAATGCGTGTTTACGATTTAATAGAATAAACTATGGACCTTATAAATGGGCGACGAACGGTTCTAGGAACCGTAAAGCTCAATGCCAATGGGTTCTCCAATGATAACTTGACCATGGAAAAGATTCGGATGAATCGAATAATGTATGAAAGTTAAAATGGCTAAAATAGGCTTGTAGAGCTTATGCCAAGTATCAAAAGAAGGGGAATCTTGAATGGTTAAAGAACCATAGATTCCAAGGCTTAAATGTGGCCAGGTGAGGCATTTGGGGTAAACCCAAGGCAAGGACCCGTCTTAACGGGTCAAATAAGAAACAAGTGTCATTTGGATATCAACTAAAATGATTAGGTGAACCAATGACAAGTAGAATGAAATTATATAAATTGTGTCAAAACTTAGTGTATTTGTAATGTGTTAAGCTAGACACATAACGAAAACATATTACTAGTTGGGTGTATGCATACAAACGTTACGAGGTCTTATTGCTTGCATTTATGTTCATGGTTATAAAACATATGTGTTGGGTAAATACTGGATGGTAATCTTGGAGGTTGCCACAATGATACCCCTTAATGGGTCAAACGGGTCGTAGAGTCCCGTTAGTGCAAATCATGACTTGAATTCGATCAAGATACGTTTATGAGCCTAAAAACATGTTTTAGAAGTAATTTATAAGTGTTGAAACACTTGACATATGGTAGGAAAAATGGGTTGGAAAATCTGGACAAAACTGGGTAAGAAGGCCAAAAATTTGGCTAAGTATGGAACTGGCCGAAAATAGCCAACTTTCTGTCAAAAATGGTCCAGCGCGTACCGCCCAGAAATTGTTCATTCTGGGCGTACCACCCCAGAGTGAAAAACCAAATTTTATTGTTTTTCTTCATTATTTGATATTGTAATACATGGTTATGCAAAAGAAGCTCACTCTTGAAAGTGAGTATGTTGCAGGTAAGGCCAAAGTGTAGAGGGGATGCTCATCAAGTGTGCGAAGAACAATTTGCCACAAGAAGGATTAACACGTCATGTATTTTGATGATTGGAACTAAAGAATTAAGTTAGTTATCACTTTTGGATGTCAAACTCAGTATTGTTATATCGTAAATGGAAACCACTAGGTGGCATCTTATGATTACAAATCATATGTTTTGTAAAGAAATTTTCTGGGACCAACCTTTAACGTTATAAAATGTTATGTTTGACATCAAATTGTACGTGGGTGTTACAGTATCATAAACAGGTTCAACTTTGACGATGAGGATTGTCGTAAAAATATTTGACAAACGATTATTGGTGAACATTGCTTTTCCTCCAAGGAATCATGGAGTTTTTCCGAGACTGATACTTAGAATAATTACGCATAATGAATCATTTAGGATAATCGTAATGAAGCATTGATGATCAATTTTTCCTAAATCCGTTGTGAATAAATTTTTACAGAACTTAGTTGAAATTTAAGTGTTGAAAGAAGTTTCTGGAAGTTGTTTGAATCTTCATGAGAAGGTTCGATGAACATATGAAGATTCAAAGGCACTTTATTGAGTTCTATGAATTTTTGAACAATGGCTGGAAATTTCCAGCAATGGTGCAATGCAACAAGATCTTGCATATTTTCCCGCTAAAATTGCTTAAGATTCATTCGCTTTGATGAGTCATTTTTCGTTGAAAAGAATGTATAATATATATATGATGAAAAGGAGTGTACATGCACTTTCAAAAGGCAGGTGTACAGGTTGAAAGTGTTAGAGCAGAATCTCAAGCGAGATTGCTTGAGTAAAAAGCCCTCAAAAGAGGCATTCAAATTAAATGTCGGAAGTATCAAAAAATGGAATCTCAGATGAGATGAATTACAAGTGAAAAGCCCTCATGACAAGAGGCATGACTGTACATTTCCGAATGATGCATACGCACATCAGAAGTTGTTATTAGAATTATGATGAACATTTTTATATGCGTAAGAAGACCTTTTTAAAAGGCATGAAGATCCTATTATAACAAAGGGATGTCGATGATTTCAGGTGGATTGGATGCGTTTGTACCCTATTTTCCAGCTTCGATGCAAGAACAATCTAAATTTGCAGATTGGATCGCTAATGCGAATTCCCGAAAAAGCTAAAAATGCCAGTGTCTGTAAAGAAGTATGGTGGGTTATCAGATCCTGATGACCACATCTTTGATTTTTGGTTAGCTGCAAGATTACAATATTAGACAGAAGAAACTTGGTGCCATATGCTGGCAGCAAGGGTGTGGTATGATTCACTCCCAAATGCACAAATTGGGAGCTTTGAAGATTTAAGAGCCAAATTCTTAAGGCAATTTAGCTAACATAGGAAGTGCACTAAAGAAGTTACGGAAGTGCACAATATAAGGATAAGGGGTGATGAAAGCTTAGAGAACTTTGTGGTAAGATTCAACAATGAGACTATGAAGATAGTGGGGGCCCAAGATCAATTACGAATTCTGGTTTCTACCATGGTGTTAGACATTCACACCTAGTTGAAAAATTACATGAAGATTTACCCAAAACTATGGAAGTGTTAATGGATCGAGTAAGGGCCTATGTAAAAGGTAAGAGTGCTTCCGGAAATATTCAAGGAGTAAGTACTCAAAAGACGCCAGCAAAAGGCGCAAATGTGAAAAATACGAATGCAAATGTCATCCAATCAAAGAATCAATCTTGGGGAAGATATCGGTTACAACCTTATGATAAACGAAGAGAGGGAAATTTTGGAGGATATAAGACGCATTGGGATTCAAGAAGAGATGAATATTTGTCACTCACAAAAACTCCAAGTGAAATCTTGGCTATAGAGAATGTCCAATTCACAGCACCACAGAGGCACGTCTAGCTACCAATGTGGATACTAGAAAGTATTGTGACTTTCACAAAGATCGTGGTCACAATATTGATGAATGTCGGCACTTGAGAAATAAAATAGAAAAAACTATTAAGTCAGGCAAGTTATCACTCTTGGTGAAAAACATCAGAGAGGGTCGTTCACCAGCAAATGCAAAGAATGTCATAGACTCATAGGTATGTTTCGAAGGGGTGCTAACACATGGCACATGAATGTAAAGGCTAAAACAGATGCAGAGTTGTGGAAACGACACGAAATTACTTTTCCTCCTTTGGTTAGGGAGAGTCTAAATAAGATCCAGTAGTGGTGACAATTGGGATCTCTGGTTTTCTGGTAAAGAGAACATATCTCAATACCGGACGTGCATCTGAAATCATGTATGAATCATGTTTTAGGAAGATGGGGTCAGAAGTGCAAAAGCACTTAAAGCCACATGCTTCGCAACTAGTTGGGGTTCTCAGGAGAGGTGGTTCACCTAATGGGTGAAATAACACTTCCTGTAATCTTTGGTGATGATAAACTCTTCAGGGAGGTAATGATGACATTTCAGGTAATTGCAACCCCGTCTCCCCCATAATGTAATCATTGGAAGACCAGGGGAATAAATCCAGAGAGTAATTGTTTCAACTGCACATGGGTTGGTGCGTTTTCCAACACCAAGGGGAATCGTAACTGTTGAAACGGACGTGGATGTGCATATTGCGGTAGTTGAAAAACCAACTTCGATAAAAGAAGATCCCAAGGTGAATAAGGGTGATGCGTTAGCAAAAAGCAAGTGGGTTATCAATATAAAATTTCCAGATCAAATCATTGAGGTTGGACACCAATTACAAGGCAAGCCTAGAGAGAAATTGTTTCAATTATTAAAAAACAATGTTGACATCTTCGCATGGGAACCTTCGGATATGACGGGGGTCCCAAAACACTTTGTAGAACATCGGTTGAATGTTTATCCATGTGCTAAACCAATACAACAAAAGGAAGGATTGTAGATAAAGTAAGGAATGATGTGGTGAAAAATGAAGTAGATAAGCTTGTGGATGCTGGTATACTAAGAGAGGTACACTACCAAACCTGGGTTGCAAATCCTGTATTGGTTAAAAAGAGTGATGGCACGTGGCGTATGTGTATCGACTTCAAAGATTTAAATAAAGCTTGTCCAAAAGATTGCTATCCTCTTCCTGAAATTGACTTCAAAGTTGATTCTTTGGCTGGATACAAATGGGAATGTTTCTTAGATGCCTACAAACGGTATCACCAAATTATAATGGCTAAGGAAGACAAAGATAAAACAGCCTTTATCACTAATGAAGGTTTATTTTGCTACAAGAAAATGCCATTTAGGTTGAAGAATGCTGGAATGACATATCAAAGGTTAATGGATAGGACATTTCAGACACAAGCGGGGAGGAACCTAGAAGCATATGTAGAAGGCGTGGTTATCAAGAGTTACACTGAGAATGATATGATCAGAGATATTAAAGAAACCTTTAGTAATCCGAGGAGGATTAACATGAAGTTGAATCCTAAAAAATGTTCTTTTGCAATGGAAGATGGACATTTTCTAGGAGTATTGGTGAACAAAGAGGGTATTAAAGCAAATCCTGGAAAAGTGAAAGCAGTATTGGAAATGGAACCACCAAAAACAGTTAAGGAAGTGCAAAGTTTAAATGGACGTCTATTTCATTACAACGATTCTTATCCAAAGAAGCTAAGAGAGCGACTCCATTTATGAAGGTATTGAAAGATAGTTTAAAGAAGAGTAACTTTGAGTGGACTCAAGAAGCTGACAAGGCTTTTGAGGAATTGAAAGTTGATCTGGCTACACTTCCGACCTTGACTGCACCTAAATTTGGTGAGCAGCTAGTCATGTTTTTGGCAGTGACAGACCATGCAGTAAGTGTCGTTTTGCTTGTTGAACGTGAAGAAAGACAAATTTCGATTTACTACATAAGTAAAATTTTAAAAAATTATGAGACAAGGTACTTTATGGTGGAGAAAGTGGTCTTGGCGCTAGTACAGGCTACGTGAAGATTAAAACGGTACTTTCAAGCTCACACAATTGTAATTCTCACTTCATTTCCAATTCAAAGTATCCTAAGGAAACCAGAAATGTCTGGGAGGTTGGTAAAATGGGCAATAGAATTGGGCCTGTTTGAAATAGAATTTAAACCAAGAATTTCGATGAAGGGTCAAGTGATAGCAGACTTCTTAGCGGAAGTGCCAGCTGGAGCAAGTGTTCACACAATTGCAGTTCCTGATATTCTGGAGAAAGTGTGGATTTTACACACAGATGGATCATCTAGTTCTGAAGGATCAGGAGCAGGTGAAACTGGATCAATACTATTTCTTTCCTTAAAAAGATAGTAAATTTTAACAAATTTAATGACAATTAATTTTTGTCATCAATAGGGTTATTTCTGAAGAGCCCTGAAGGAGATGAGTTAACGTATGCAATACGATTTGGCTTTCCAACTTCAAACAATGAAGCTGAATATGAAGCATTATTGGCAGGTTTGAAGATATTAACTTCAAAGTTATTGTGATTTTCTTTCCTAAAAGAACAAAAAAAAGAGAGGGAGAGAAAAGTATGGGCATACACATATGCACATGCATTTGTTTCAATTGAGATTGTAAAAATATTAAAGTAAAAATGCATATGTTTCAGGATTGTGGTTGGCAAAGAAGATAGGAGCAAAACATTTGACGGGATATGTGGATTCTCTACTTGTGGCAAGCCAAATTGCAGGAACATATGAAGCAAAAGGAAAGTACATGATGATGTATTTGGAACAAGTGCAGCTGTTGGTAAAAGCCTTTGATAAATGTGAAATATTGCATATATCCAGAAGCCAAAACAAGAAAGCAGATGCACTGAGTAAACTTGCCGCAGTAGCGTTTGAGCATCTTGCTAAAGAAATAAGGGTGGAACTGTTAGAGGCCCCAACCGTAAATCTTAAAGGAACTGCGGATGTGCAAGGATATGATGAAATTTGGATGAGTCCAATTGTGAAATATTTAACAAAAGGAGAGCTTCCGGGAGATAAAGAGTAGGCAAGGAAAATTCGGGTAAACTCGTTACAATATCAAATGCAAGATGGAATATTGTATAGAAGAAGTTTTCTAGGACCTCTATTGAGGTGTTTAACGCCCATAGAAGTGGGGCGAGTGGTGAAGGAAGTTCATGAGGGTATTTGTGGAATACACGCGACCGAAGATGGTGGTGACGAAAAATAATGAGTTTAGGGTATTGTTGGCCAGGCATGTACAGAAGCACTTGCGAGGAACTTCATAAGTGTCAGGCATGTCAGGCACATGCACCTGTTAGCATGTAGGCTAAAAACAAGTTAATTCCTGTGACGTCAGCATGGCCATTCCAAAAATGGGGTATGGACATAGTTGGTCCTTTTCCAATAGAAAGTGGTGGTGTGAAATTCCTCTTGGTCGCCATTGATTATTTCACTAAGTGGATCGAGGCAAAACCACTTGCGGTAATATCAAGGAAGCAAGTGAAGAAATTCCTTTGGGAACATATCGTTTGTAGATTCGGTCTTCCACTATATATCATCACTGATAACGGCAAGTAATTTGCTTGAAATCCATTTAGCGAATGGTGTGAAGAATTACAAGTTAATTAGATATTTACTTCGGTTTTACACCCCCACACTAATGGGCATGTGGAGAGAGATAACAAGAGCATAGTTGAAGGAATTAAGATGAGGTTGGAAAAATTCGGCGGGAGTTGGGTTGATGAATTGCCACACGTCTTGTGGGCATAACGTACTATGCCAAAAACTAGCCATGGTGAAACACCCTTTACTCTAATGTATGGTACTGAAGTAGTGATCCCTGCTGAGATAGGAATCCCAAGTTATAGGTTACAAGTGCAAGTGGGAAATAATGATGAAGAGCTGAGAACAAATTTGGATCTATTGGAAGAAAGGCAAGAGATAGCAGCTGATGAAGTAAACGATGCTCCGGATGTGTGGTACACATCCGATCGCTTATTTCCAAGTCCTTCGCATGAGATGTTTGCCGGAAGTGTTTGTGCAGGAAACAGATACATGCGACTCCTGCAGATGCAAGGCTGGAAGATTGTTCTCGGAGCCTATAAATAGTTGAAAGTTAGAATAGTTTGGGGACACTTGTACTTTCTGTATTACACATGCAATTGTACTTTCTCTCTCTATGAATCAATGAAATCTTACTTTCTTCTCTAATCACTTAATACCTTTCTATTATTCTCGAACCTGAAATGGCGGCGAATTATATCCGGTGATTACTTGCTTTTTCAGTGGCGCCATTCGATAATTGACACGACTTAAGAATGATGGAATCGTCTAGTGATTTGGAGAAATCATTGATCAATTTTTCGTCGGGAAGTAAGAACGTCGAAGGACATTCGCTTAGAAATGAAATGTTGACAGATTTGTCTTTTACGCCAAAAACGAAGCAGTCAGCAACATTGCAAGCTGAGAAGAATATCATTGTACCAAATTCGAGGTTATTTTCGGAACCTGGATCATCTGGTAAGAAAACGCAGGAGGACGATGGTGCAGGTACCGGCTCGTCAAAACGTTTTGTTCTGGTCAATAAAAGTGATGGAAATAGAGATTCGCATGCGACAAAATATGATGATTTAGATGAGTTGGATGTTGAATTCTTATTACGAAACAAGGAATTATTGTTACAGTTGAAGAAGAGACAGTTACGAGAAGATTTGCAGAAGATAGAAGAGGATACAGTACAAAAATATGGAGATCGAAAAAGTGTGGAATTAGTGAAAGAGTGGGATGATCAAATACATCAAAAGTAGTATATGCATGAGGAAGATGATCTTGTACGAACATTGGATAAACACAATGTTAACAAGTTTGCTACGGTGAAAGGTACATATTTTTCGATAAACTAATTTCACAACATAATGATATGAACGATTAAATACGATTATAATTTAGTCAAGTTTCATCGTAAAGCCATTTATTATAAATAAATGTTTTGTCGAAGTAGTATACATATTTAACTTTATACATCTTATATTACAAGTTTTTATATTTGTGAAAAAATATATGATAAACAGATGTAGTGGTACCGTACATTCCTCAATCAATGAGGTCAAATTCGAAGTTTTCATTATGGATCTCTGAAACGGTTTTTCCAAAAAAAATTAAAATTACCTTCGGTTGTGAGGAAATATGGAGGTTTGACTGATCCGGATGACCATATTTTTGAGTTTTATTCTGCGGCTCGTTTAGAGCAATGGTCTGAGGAGATATGGTGTCACATTTTTGTCCAAACTTTCACGGGGATAGCTAGGGTTTGGTTTGATTCCTTACCAGCAGGAGAAGTGGATAGTTTTGAGGACTTAAAAAATAAGTTTTTGCGTCAGTTTAATCAACAAAAAAGATGTATGAAAGATCCGACGGAAGTGCACAATATTCGAAGGAAGGATAATGAATCAATAGAAGATTTCATTACAAGGTTTAACAAAGAGAGTATGGGAGTTGAGGGCGCTGGTGATCAATTGCGGATATCTGGCTTTTTTCATGGGGTAAAGTGCGCCCAACTTGTGGAAAAGTTACATGAAGATTTACCAAGGTCAATGGATGTGTTAATGGATAAGGCAAGAGCATTTGTCAGGGGTAAAAACGCATGTGCTTATTTAAGCAATGTTAATGGTGGATCTTGACAAATGCGACAGAATTCTATGGTCACTGGGCGTACAGGTGGAGGACCAGTAAGGGAAATGGGTCATTTTTCACAAAATAAATGGGTGAAAGGTTTCAATTCAAGAGGAAAGAATTTTGGTGGATCCTCAGGACATGCGCATGGGGATTATAAGGGAGCAAAGTTGGTAGAGCTGGTTAAAACCCCCATGCAGATTTTGGCAACAGAAAAAGTAGATTTACCCGCACCACTAAAGATGCGAAATGCACCCACAAGAAACTTGGATAA
>JBCNJP010000012.1:30810049-30886220 GCA_039602395.1 Deinandra increscens subsp. villosa | reverse complement strand
CCTCGCACAGCAATAAAGGGACAGGTGGTAGCGGATTTTCTTGCGGAAATGCCTGTTGGAAATAATAAAGCGCATATGATTAAAAACTAATTCAAACATATCCGAAAATGCATCTAAGGAAGTTTGGAAGTTGTTTACAGACGGGTCCTCAGGAGAAAATGGTGCTGGGGCAGGTTTGTTGTTTTCTTTTTAATTCCCTATTTAAAAAAATTTTAGTATAATTTTTTTATTTTATGGACATGAGTATATCCTATGTATTTAACAGGGTTGCTATTAATTAGTCCGGAGGGGGATGAGTTGACATATGCTCTCAAATTTGATTTTAATGTATCTAATAATGAGGCAGAGTATGAGGCTTTACTGGCAGGTTAATAGCTCATACATCGAAGCTATATTTTTTATTTAAATATTAAGAAACATAAGAAGAATATGTCAGGAGGGGGTGTTGGGTAAGCTAAATCTTTGTATCACCTTTGTGTTGAGTTTACAGGTTTGCGACTGGCAAAAAGGATGGGTGCTGCTGATGTGAAATCGCATGTTGACTCCCTATTGGTAGCTAATCATATCAAAGGAGATTATGAAGCTAAAAGTACTGTTATGGCTCCCTATTTGGCTCAGGTCAAGTATCTAATGAATTCTTTTGCAAGTTGCGAGGTGGAACATGTTTCAAGAGGAAAGAACAAGAAAGCGGATGTGTTAAGTAAGTTAGCATCTACTTCGTTTCAACATTTGGCTAAAGAAATAAGAGTGGAAGTGTTAGAAGAGCCGTCGGTCTTAAATCAACAAGTAGGAGAGGTATCTGTTACGATGGGAGAATGGTTTTGGCCTATCTGGAAGTACTTGAGCGAGGGATGTTTACCTGAAGATAGGGAAGATGCGCGAAAGGTTAAGGTTAACTCATTACAATATCAATTGCAAAATGGTATCTTATATAGAAGGACATATCTAGGACCATTGTTACGATGTTTAACAATGGAAGAAGCAAAAAGAGTTGTTCGGGAGGTACATGAAGGTATCTGTGGTAATCATATGGGACCTCGCATGGTTGTAAAAAAGTTGGTAATTTTGGGATATTATTGGCCCGGGATGCATAAGTTAGTCACTGAAGAACTAAGAAAATGTGACAGTAGCCAGCGGCATGCTCCGGTTAGTTTGAAGGCAAAGCATAATTTGGTACCTGTTACTTCTGCATGGCCTTTTCAAAAATGGGGAAAAGATATAGTGGGGCCATTTCCGGAAGCTGCGGGACGGGTCAAATTCCTTATTGTCGCAGTAGATTACTTTACGAAGTGGACAGAAGCAAAGGCGGTGGCAAGCATAACGGGACAACATGTTAAAAAGTTTGTGTGGGAATACATTGTATGCCGATTTGGGTTACCATTACACATTGTATCAGATAACGGCAAGCAATTTGCTGATGATCCATTCTGAGGATGGTGTGAAGAGTTGGGCATAATACAGGTTTTTGCATCAGTTGCTTATCCGCAAGCTAACGGATAGGTTGAGCGTATTAATCGAAGTTTGATAGAAGGAATTAAAGCTCGTTTAGATAAGGCAGGTGGGGGCTGGGTTGATGAGTTGTCACATGTGCTGTGGGCGCATCGGACCATGCCAAAAACCAGTAACGGTGAAACCCCATTTAGTTTAACATATGGAACTGAGGCTGTTATTCCAGCAGAGGTTGGTTTACCCACTCAAAGGATGCTTGAACTAAGGGATAATGATAGGGAATTAAGGGCAAATTTGGATGTGTTGGAGGAACGAAGGGAAATGGCTTCTATTAGAGAAAGTAAATACAAGTGTGAGATGGAAAAATATTATAACGCTCATGCTAAAGTGTATCAGTTCAAAGAAGGAGATCTCGTTTTAAGAAATAACGATGTTAGCAGAGTTTAGCCAAAAGGAAAGTTAGCTGTTCAATGGGAAGGACCCTATAAAATTTCCGAGGTACTAAATAAGGGATCCTATCTACTTGAAGATGGAAATGGTAATGTGTTGACCCGCCCCTAGAATGGAGTGCATTTGAAGAAGTATTATCTGTAAATGGATACGTTCCATTATGTTAGTAAAATTTCCTGTAAAAATTGGATATGTTCCATTTTTTAGAATAAAAATCTTTTGGTTGCCATGTGCGATAACCATTTTTCTGAAAAAAGAAAAGCTAGACATGCGTATGCGATAAAACTCAATCCACAGGGTTGAAGTATGGTTGGCCACCATGCATCTTAAAATAGATGCGGTTCAATAGAACCAAGGAAATTGATCAATGTATGCATCTTTTAGGGTGCGACCTATGGGGTCATAAGAGGTAGTTATGCACTATCCACACTTCCGAACAAAAATAAAAAAAATCGGAGGTAATCCATATGACTAAAGAAAAATAACTATGGGTTATCAATTAATAAGACTTAGAAGATGTGCATGGTTACAATTAAAAACTTAAGGTGATGACATGGACGCATGTGATCATTTAGGTTGATAATGTAAATCATACACATGTAACTAAGCAAAGTAAAAATCATACTTATAACAAAGTTATAGTAAAATCATAATAAACCATTCAAAATCACACATCATCATCCATCATAAGGCATTCATAAGATGCACAAAAATAAACTGTTTTCAAACAAAAGAAGCCCTACACATAACGGGCACAAAAGAAGCAAGTCCGCTCGCAGGCGGAGCAAAAGTTGTTTTTGTTTTAGGAAAGTTGCTTAAAGGAAAAGATTTACTTGAAAGTCTTCAGATGCGGGGAATGCTGGCAGGAGGGAGGTCAGCTGTGAGGATCTTTTTAATCTCCTCCAAGGTGGCATCTTGCAAATCTTTACAAGCTTCAACAAAAGGAAAAGACAACTTTTGGAAGTTTGTAGTAGCATCACTTAGTTTTTTGGGCGCTTCAGCATCGAATCCTCTGCAAGATGCGGCCGTCACCATTGGGTCGGTAGATGCAAAGAAAACCCCTGCACGCATACCCTCATTAAAGCCACAAGCATTTATGGCGTTAAGGGCATCAGTAATAGCTGATTTCAAATGTGGACCTTTCAGAACTTTGTCAACCGCTGCAGGGATACCTTCGCTGACTAACCACTTCCTTTCCATCAGCAAATTCTTCTGTTCTTCTTCCAATACATGCTTTTCCGCATCAAAGGTGGATTTGACAGTATCAAACTCTGATTCAATAGGTAATTTGGAAAAAGTATGGTAAGAGTTATTTTCTAATAGAAATACATGAGCAAATATGCATAAAAAGCTAGGTGATACCTGAATTCCTCTCTTGAAGGCGGAGTTGCAGGACTTCCAATTGCTCATCTCTTTCCTTTAGACTTTGCATGTATTCGGAAAACTGGTTTTGTTTTTTCACAAATGGGATCCACCACACTGTCGCGGTTGGTAATGTTCCAGTTGGGAATAAACAACTCATCCAAGCCTACAGGCGATTTCTTGCGAGTGCCCATAAGCCTTGCTTCATTGCGAATCCACATCGCATCAGAAAAGGTAGGATGACTGAAAGATGGTAAAAAGCTTGATGACCCACTGTTGTAAAGTTGCGTAGCAAGTGGGGTTGATGAAACAACCGGCGAAGACACCACAACTTGAGTAAAAGAGGGTGGTAACTCACATCCAGGGGTAGAAACAGTGGGTGATGGATTACTTACGAGATCAATAGTCTGACAAGGGGATCGGATAAAATCGTCAAAGGAAGTGCTCACAAGATGTGCCAAGCTGGGAGGAGACATAACCGGTAAACTTTCACCATCGGATGAAGGAGAGGGAGTCCTTTGATGCATTTCACCGCCAAGGTGTTCAGAAAGTGTTTCCACAGTAGTACTAAATTTGGATTTGGATCTGGTAACGGGTGACTTACGGGTTCTTTTGAGAGTTAGCTTATCCTCATCCTTGTCTTCCTCAGCAGCGTTTTTGTATGGTCTGGCACATTTCTTTTTTCTCCTTTGAGCCACAGGGGACGGATGATGTTGTCCTTCTGATTGCAAAATGGTTGGTTCAGAAATCTTGGAAGGGTCAACAGTTTTCTCAATAGCAACATCGGAAGTATTCACAAGTGGTGCATCCGTAGTAACAAGTGATGGTCCAGATGAAGGGGCAGTGGATGAAGATGCCTCCTTACTAACTTCGGCTTTGCTAAATTGCAGTTGGCTAAAATCCTTTACCATCAACGCATCTGATAGATCCATGGCTGCACAGGAGAAACAAAATTTATTGGTAAGTTACAATAAGGACGAAAATGTATCAAGAAGTATCATAAAGGAAACGCACTTTCTTTCACGCATAAGATAACGGGACGTATCCTAGGGAAAAACCAGTTTCTACTGATTTTAGCAAGAACCAGCATCTCTTCCGGGATGCGGCGAATAGGATGCACAAAGTTACTAATAAGATCATATGTCGCCTTATAAACATCGGCTTCTTCAGGAACGATATCGTGAACAGTTATGCGAATGTCACGCCACACCATTGAAGCCGGGAGACAGGAGTCATCAAGGTAAAAAAACGGATTCTTCCACTGGCGATTTGTGGGGGGCTTCCTAGTGTACAAAGGGTTGATATTTCTGCGCTTCTCAAAGGTGTACCAGTCACCAGACATGGTAAGTCTGTAAAAAGCTCTGAATTGAATCAGTTGCGGTTCTAGACCAAGGGCTCTACAAGAAAGTTCAAAGTGACTCAAGATGCCTAAAGCAGGAGGGTTACATTGTGAGAAATGGATTTCAAAATAGGCTAAAACTTCAAGAAGAAAAGGGGTAAAAGGAATTCGGTAGTTATACACACTGATAGAGTCAAGGTAAACACCAAATTTCTTTTCAGGAAACGGATAGATTGGTTCTCCTGGTGTTGCAAGTACAGGCTTTAGGTTTCCAGGAATTCTAAACTCTCTCACGAAATCATCCAAATCATTTTGGGTAATTATGGGATATGAAATCGAAAGATTGTGTTTCGATGGCACTTTCTGGGTGGTTGCCATAACAGAGTATTGATAACAAAGTGAAAAAGCAAGAAAAAGAGGTTGGAAACGCTGACCTTAACACTTTGCTCTGTGAAGGAGATGCAGGGAGAAAATGGCGGAAAGTGTTTAGGTTTGTGGTAAAAATTTTTAGGGAAAGGAGAGGGTCTATATATAAGGAATAAAAGCAGTTTTGCAAAGCGGTTTTTACGGAGGGCAATTTGGGGAAGTTAATTTTCAAACGTTTTAAAAAAGATTGCTTTTTCATAATTATGATTGCGACAGGTAACTGCTTTGGGACGGAAGACTCGACGCGTGGCATTGAAAGGACGTCAAGGTCATAATTACAATTTCGCGTGACAGTTCAAACCAATGCAAATGTCGGATATGTAAAAAACCGTTTGTATTCAAAAATAAGTCTATTAACTTCATTTTATTTACTTAATAGACTTGGGGGACTTGATGAAGTAAACGATGCTCCGGATGTGTGGTACACATCCGATCGCTTATTTCCAAGTCCTTCGCATGAGATGTTTGCCGGAAGTGTTTGTGCAGGAAACAGATACATGCGACTCCTGCAGATGCAAGGCTGGAAGATTGTTCTTGGAGCCTATAAATAGTTGAAAGTTAGAATAGTTTGGGGACACTTGTACTTTCTGTATTACACATGCAATTGTACTTTCTCTCTCTATGAATCAATGAAATCTTACTTTCTTCTCTAATCACTTAATACCTTTCTATTATTCTCGAACCTGAAATGGCGGCGAATTATATCCGGTGATTACTTGCTTTTTCAGCAGCAATAAGGGAAAGTAGGTATAAGAAGGAAATGGCAAAAATACTACAACGCAAAAGTGAAGGTCCATCAATACAAGGAAGGAGAGTATGTTTTGAGAAACAATGATGTTAGTAAAGCACTTTCACAAGGGAAGATGGCTCCTAAGTGGGAGGGTCCTTATGTGATAAAGAAGGCAATAGGAAATGGTTCTTACATCATGGAATAAATCGATGGAACTGAGTTAACAATAGCATGGAATGGTGTGCATCTCAGGAAGTGTTACATGTGAATCGCAAGTGATGAGGATTAGGTCTTGAAGAAACTGTTCAACGTTTGTTCTTGTATTTGAATTTCGGAAAATTGACTTGATAATAAAAGTTTGTGTTCTTGTCTTATGATACAATACATATGTAGGGTTTGAACGTTTGCGAAGATCGCATATAGAAATGTTTGCAAGTGCATATGCTATAAAATAAAACTCTCTTAGAAAAGAATGCTTATGTAAAAATAAAATATTTCCTCATATATGGTTCGCAAAGTCATTGCGTAATTCCCAAGAGAATTGCATGATAACTTCTTGTGAATGAAGTTATGTTATGATTCCCTTAGTGGATAATAACACAAGATGAGTGAACGAATTCATCTTACCCCTAACTGTCTCGCCTAAACACTAAGAGTGCGTGTTAGGATGAGGTGATCATGTCGGACACCTTGTTAACATAGCTTATGCTAGTAGAAGCTTGGAGTGGAGATGGCCAACTTAATTGAGGGATGCATCACAACACCCAATTAAGCTCCCCGAGGGTTGCAAGTGTAACTGAATAACTTAGGTTATGAAAGTGGACTTGTGGGTTTTGTTATCTAAACGATGACTTAACCGATCTTTACCAATGATGTAAAGGACTAAATTCCATAAGAAGGTGGTACAAACTTAAATCAAATAATATGATTTCTAAGGTGGTTTGATGCAATGATCGTTAATACTCTTGTAGGGTGGACGCATCTTATGGGAGGGAAACACATGCGCCAACTTTCCTTAAATTTTATATCTATCTCGTTAAGGTTAACCATAGTACTTGTGAAGAAGGACTCATAATGTTCATTTATATTCAGACACTTGCATGTCTTGAATAACGAACAAGCATAAAAATAGTTGATCAGGTAATAAAAAATATCACAAAGACCCACAAGCATAATAGCCTAACGATCACTTTGCAACTGTAAGTGTGAACCACACGTTGTGACCGTAAGTGTACTATTTCGGGCAATAAATGTGTGACTAACCACAAATGAACCATAAAAGGGAAAATATCACATCATAACATTGGTTAAGACAAAAATTCGGTCAGAAAAGTGGTAGTGAACGTTCAAACATAGCCAAGCATATGCATCTATACACATACATATACGTTTAAAAAAGGTTGGAACTGTATCACATACAAATTCAACCAGAAGACAACCACGAACATCTAAAAGAAAGCAGTGTCAAGCACAAGTCATTGGAGCAAAAGCAAATTGTTTGAATGCCATATCATAAGTGGACTTTGGGGTGAAATTGTTTATAAGAACTTCATAGAAGTGACCACCGTTTTACTTACCAACGGAAGTGGATGGCTTTGAGACTGAAGCAAGCTTCAGTATTTCCTTCATGGTCTCCACATCCAAAATGTCCAGCTGGGCGAGTTGGTTAATAACTTCAAAGGGTCATGGATTTCAAGGAAGCTAAGTTATTTACAAGCTTATCTTTCGCATTTTTGTCAAATTCCTTGAAAGTGGTAGGGTTAGTTTCGTCTTTAGCAGCATAAGCGAGGCCACAATTAATTCCTTCATTGAAACCAACAACATTCACCAATGAGTTCACTTTCAAGGCCATAGGTATCACATCCGAGTGGATACGTTTGGCCAACAAATCTAAACCTTCAGCTACCAACCACTTGCTTTTATCCTTCAACGAAAGGTTCTCAGCCTGAATAAGTTCACATTCCTCAGTGTGCAACTTAATGGTCTCTTCCAACCTCACAATCTATGCTTTGAAAGACTCAGCTTCTGTAAAATAAAAATGCAAATGTTCAGGTGAAGTGGAAATGCAAGAAAGTTTAAAAAGTAACAAAATATAAGAAAGTGTAATGGAAAACAATAAGACCTTTATTTGCCTTTTCTAAGGATGTGTCCTTAGTCTTTGCAGTTTCATGAAGTCTAGTAAGTCGATCTTCAAGCACTTTCCTCTGCTCCAGATCTTGGTTTTTCAAGAATAGCTCATTATCTTGGCCTTGTTTCAAATCTCTTTTCGCTTCTTTCTCAAAAGCCAACAACTAGCGATTCTGTGTTTTTAGCAATTCGATCTCACTAGATAACTTGTGTATTTTCACTTTTGAATCAATAACACCGGAACTTATCTTGGCAAAAATGGTCTTCTTGTGTAATTCTTCCACTTTAGCTTCCGCAATGATCCATCTTGAATACAAGTCAGCAACCAGGTTTGGTTGCTTTGCTTGGGTAACGATCAGTTCATTGGTAAATGCTTCATGAGATGTTTGTTGGATGTTGGAAATGTCATGAGGGGTGCTGCTTAACAAAGAAATCTTCTTAGCAATAGAAGCTTCCAAACAACTGTCATCATTTTTCACATCCCATCTAGGGGTGAATTTAGAAGTGGCATTGAGAGTCTTCAATTTTTTGGCTACACTAGTCCTAAGACTTACTAGGTTGATTTCCTTCTTAAGCCATTCAGAGGTGGGAACTACAAAATTTGGAAGGTTCTTTTGAGGAGAATTTAGCACGGGTAGTGTTTGTAACAACAGTGGATGGTATGGAACTTTTCTACAAAATACTGGGGTCATTGGTAACAAACTCTTGTGTCAAGTCAGGAGAATTTAGCAAAAAATCAGAAATACAAAACTCCTCATTGAAGGGAGGGGTAGGGTTACCGGTGCATCTTCTGATTTCTTTGAATCTTCTTCAATTTCGTTTTCAAAAGCTTTTGGGATGTCGGAAAAGCCCACTGTGTGGGAGTTGGGGGAAGATTGCAAATTCCACCTAGGAGACTTTCTCTTAGACACAATAACTTCTTTGTTAGATGTCGGTTTCGGAGGACGCTTGCTTTTGTTTCCTTTAAAGGTGATTGAAGGTTTGGATGTAGCAAGTGTTTGATCGCTAGCATTCTACTTCCCCTTTCCACCAACATGATCAGACTCAGTAGGCACTTCCGGGTTGAATCAAGCACCTTTAAAGGTTCTTCTGCCTCAGCTTCACTAACGTGACCCTCATGAGTAGTATCAAGAAGAAGCACTTCCGAATCAATTGGAATCACATCCGTTTCCTTTTGCACTTAAGGGTCAGCATCAGGCCTAATGCCATAAAATGAGGAGGCGGTTTGAGTCAGAAAAGGCGTTGTTCCTTCTTTAATCATTTCAGCACCATAATCAAGACCGGTAAAGCTCTTTAATTTGAGGGCATCAAACTAATTTCTGCAAAATTATGAAGGAAAAAGCAATCAGTTAATAACAAAAACATGCAAACATTTTAAAGAAGATCTAAACAATACCTTACCCTCATCATGATACTTTAAAATAGGCCATAGGTTAGGGGTAAACCAAGCCTTACTAACCCTAGACAGTAATAGAATAACTTCATGGAGTTCTCGGATGGGATTGGCACATTTGACCAAGCGATCAAAATAATCCTTCCGGTTATCTCTTGATTTGGGGATAACATCATGAACCACACCACTAATTTCTCTCCATTGCATGGAGGAAGGAACACATCGATCGTCAATGTAAAAAAACTGAGATTTCCAGGAACGGGGATTTGGGGGAAGAGAAGTGCTAATTCGTGCAACTCCTCTCCTACACTCGAAAGTGTACCAACCTCCTGCCATGGTGATTCTATAAAAAAATCCCTAAAAAGTGTTATACTAAGGGCCAAATCGGCGGCGCGACAGTTTACTTCAAAGTGACTCAGCCTCGAAATCACCTAAGGATGCATTTGAGAAATATGCACTCCGAAAAACATTAGGGATCGAATCAAGAACTTTGAAAAAGGAATCTTGCAATTCCCAAATCGGAACATTTCTGTGTAAATCCCAATTTTTCCGTCAGGGAACGGAAAAATAGGGGTTTTCAAGAGCGGTAAAGTTGGATTTAACGACAAGGGAATATGATATTTCTGGATAAGATCGTCAAGGGTTTTTGAGGACATTACTGAAAAGGAACAATGCATATTGTGTTTGGAAGAATCATCATCTGATTTTACAATAGGAGATGGAATCATAGTCACAGATATACAGAACAACTACTACTAAATTCAAACGTTAATTAAAACAAAATATCATTAATTGTTGCAGCGGAAAGAGTGGTAAACGATATTGTTTTACATTTGAACTTTAAAAGTCAAGTTTCATTTATTGAAAACATAAAGTAGTTATTTAGGATAGATAGGGACTAGGACTCTAACGAAGCAGGTCCGAATATAAAGGCGAAGTCCCATTTGCACGGCTTCCATGATCAGCTTAGTTACTTGAGAAATCATGAGTTTAAAAGGTCAACATAAAGTTGGTGAGGTTCACAGATTTAGGACTCGATAGTAAGATTGTAAAACAGTTTTCAGGAAACTCAGAATGTTATATTGGCTTACTGTTGTAGTTGTATGATCTCACATGAACCTTGATTTCAAATACTAACGGTTTACCCACCCATGGTATCCTCGCCCGAGAGATACCGAACAGAGTAGAATAACTGACGTGTACCCCTTAACAATATACGAAGTCAGGATTGGAGCTACCAAACTGGACAGGGTTGTCAACCCAAATAGATCTATTCATTAGTTATCGTTTCGAGCAGAACTAATTGAAATCAACTAATGGTGGGATTCAATTGTACTAACTTTTATAACAATAAAGTACCAGTTATTAGGCAATCAGTAAGAGAACAGATAATCATACGGCTAACAGTAGACCATAACATTAAGTTAAAACATTTTATCAGTTCATGATTTCTCCCCCATAAGTTTGAAACAGTTGTAAAGAAAAGGGTCCGTGAAACTCACTTGATTCAGTGATGATGATGGGTTGCCGAGTGGCAATTAGCAAGTAAAGTCCTAATAAAACATAAGACAACATGCATAATGTTCCACATAATCATTTGAGTAACGAACGTTACCCAAATGATACCGGTCAAGTCCTGACGTATAATCCCGTTTGTAGCGTTTGAAAACCCGTTAGTTAATCAGTTTGCAATCAGTAAATGCTAATGTTCACGTATAAAGGCATTTAATGCATTTTGAATACAACGAATAAACATGCTAATGTATCATGAAGGCCAGTTCAATCAAGTATTAAACATCGTTTTAAAAAATAATATATATTATCATTTTTATGTTCGCTCGATCGATTGAATTTTTTTAATCGCGTTAAGTTATAATATATATAACTAGAGTTGATAATTATTATTGAAATAATTATTCTAACTTGTCAAAATAATTATATTAAATTATTACAAGTTAAACGATTTAATGATTTAACACCAATAGGTAAATATTAAAGGTTATTTAATATTTAAATCATGTTATGAAAATCAGGGCTTTGAGTTAATATAAATATAATTATCATTAAAGTAATTATATTTACAAACCATAATAATTTTAACTCAAATTAGGGTTTCTAAAATTCATAAGGATAATTATTTGTTGAAAATAATTATTTACGATTTCTTACGTCGTAGAACGTTTTTAAATCGTTTAAAGATTTGGTTTCAATTTCAAACGTTTAAAAAATAAAACATTTGATCCGGTAAAACGTTTTGATTATTTTGATTTATTTAAAATAATCAAAAATGTTTAAAATATGTTTTTCATAATTTCTACAAGTCTTTTGATTTCACTTTTATAAAATCATTTTTAAATAACTTTATTTATCAAATAAAGCTAGGGTTTTAAATTTAAAGACTTTTTATAGAATTATTAACCAACATAAAATATTTTCGTTTTTGTATAAAATCCAAAGTTTTATACTTTTTGTCAATTGTTCAAAAATATGATATCTTATCATTTTTTAACATAAAATATATCTATATATATTTTATCCATTTTACTTTTATAAATTCTAAACATGTCATTTAAATCTTGTATTTTAGAAATTATATTTTTATAAGATGTGACCATTTTATATATCAAGTTTCATGGTGACATTTCTATAGCTTGAATATCCAAGTAATTTTTATAAAATCACTAACTTTAATATTTTTCTATAGAATTCATTTAAATGATTTTTAAGTTATCATTTTATGTCCAACATTTTTATATAATCATCCTAATGTCCAACTAGTTCAAATGTGTCACTAAACACTATATTTACTCCATGATAATAGTCACTAGCAACATATTAACCCATGATTTTGATGATTAACAATATAAGTCACAAGTAATAATTCTATCATTTTATGTCATAACATAAACATGATTATAACAATCCTAGTGAACCATAACATGCTAACAACAATGTTTTTAATCCATCAAACCATGCAAAATATAGTAGTTAACATGGAATCACTAGATGATTAAACCAAAACATTAAGTTAGTTAAATGAACCATAGTGTAGGGCTATTTTATATAAGGCATGAACATTAGTTGGGCTTTTGTGTTTGGGCTTAATCTAGCTTAGTTAATAGGCCATGTGGGCCATTTAAATGTTTATGATTGGGCTAGGTTAGTGTTTATGATTGGGCTCTTTCATGTTTATGATTGGCCTTGTAATTGTATGAGGTGGTATAAATACCACCTCATGTTCACGATTTCTTCAAGCTTTTCCATTGATTCAAAGCAGTTTACGATTTCTATCATCCATTGCTATTTACGATCAGCTTCTAGTAGTGATTTATCATTCAAGACTTCATCTTTATCATAGATCTAGTCTATTCTTCTACTATTTCTCTTGAATCGATCTTATACAAGGATTCCGCACTTGTATTAGATTAGATATCGTGTATTTGGGAGATTTCCGGACCTACAATTAGTATCAGAGCCAAGAATCATTGATTCGAGGCTCACACGATATCGATTCAAGCAGTTTTCTGGGTTAAAGTGTTTGTTCTTGAAGATTTAAAGGTTTTCTGGGTGTTTACGACTGTGGTTGCTGCTGTTCATCGAGCTTCTGGGTGTTCACGATCAAGTTTTCTGGGTTTTGGAGTGTTTACGACCGCGTTTGTTGAAGATCTGCTGTGTTCTTGAGTTTACGACTTCAAGATTCATTTTTTATCGAGTTTACGACCCGGCGAAAGGAGTTTACGATTGTACTTGCTCGTGTACTCGTGTTTACGACTTTGCTAAGTCGTAAAGAGTGTTTACGACTATCTCGGACCGGAAACAGGTGTTTACGACTAAGGAGTCGTAATCGGTTATCGTAATCGGTGTTTACGTGTTTTTGAGGCGGTTTGTGTTTACGAGTGACACGTGTAATCGTAATCTGTCTTTACGATCGTAATCGCTGTCTGTTGATCGTAATCGGGTTGTTTGATCGTAATCAGGAGTTATTGGATCGTAATTAGTGTTGTTTGGACTTTTGGACTTTAGGTTTAAGTTTCCCAAGCTATTGAAATGGATTTTGAGCCGAGCATGTATCAGAAATTGGACTTCGAGATCGGATCTATAACTCGTCCGCCAAGACTAACTTCAGCGGATAATTTCTTAGAGTGGAAATACAGATTCGAAAATCATTTGAAGAGTGTGGATCTGAGGTTATGGAGGGCTGTTGTGAATGGACCGTTTACACCCACTCACGCAACAGGACCAAATGCAGGGAAAGAGAAGAAAGAAGATGAGTATGATGATGATGACTGGGAGAGGTGCAACAAGGCTGAAAGGGCATTTGCAATAATGACTATGGCCCTAACTCCAGATATTGCTCAGGGATTCAAACACTGCAAAACAGCAAAGCAACTGTGGAATGCCTTGGTTGTTGCTTATGAAGGGAACCCTGATATTAAGGCTAGTCGGAAGCAGATGTTGAAGCAGAAGTTTAACTTGTTCAATCATATTCAGGGTGAATCGTTTGAAGCTTAAGTTCAGAGGTATGTGTCACTGATGGCAGAGATGTCAAGTTATGGAGTAGAGCCAGATACTGAAGACAAGAATTTGAAGTTGCTGAACAGTCTGCCTAAGTCCTGGAACACCAATATATCAATCATCAAAGACAACAATAGGCTGAGTGAAGTGACTTTGGATGAATTAATCAACAAGCTGAAATCCAAGATGATAGATGATAAGCAGAGAGAGCTGAACCACATAAGTTCTCTAAGTTTGGCTGGAAAGTTGAATCAGGCTTTGCTATCGGAAGAAGTTGAGGGTAAGCATGAAGGAAAATTTACAGGGAGTGGATCCAGCTCAGCTCCTATGTCTAGTGCTTTTGTTGCACAACCTCAAGGTAGTTCAAGCGGAGGTGTCAACTCTGAAGATGTCAATGATCCTAACTTTGCCCTTGGAATGGGTTTCATGAACAGCTATCATGCCCTTGTGGCCGGGAATCTTGTACCTTCTGATATGGTGGCTGGTGATCTTAATCAGATAAATCCTGAGGACGTGGAGATGCTAGATGTCTCTTGGCAAATGGCCATGGCTGTCTTCAGAGCCAAGAAATTTATGGCTAAAACTGGAAGGAACGTCTGGAAGGATCAGGATAAAATCAGAATGGGGTTTGACAAGTCGAAGCTAAGGTGTTATAATTGTGATGAGTATGGTCACTTTGCCAGGGAATGCACCAAGCCCAAGAAGGAAAGAGCTGAAGAGAAGAAGGTTGCTGAAGTGAAAGGAAAGGGTGATGCCAAGGCATTGGTGGTTCAGGAAGGTGGTGGTTATGACTGGAGTTCTCAGATGAAGGATCTTAGTTTGTCACATGCTTTGATTGCTACTGCAGAAGAGGATATTGAGGAAAATCATGCCTTTGTGGTCACTGATGAAGGAAAGCCTGAGGAGAGTCAGATAGAAGACAAGGAAGCGTTTGTTGCTGATGCTGAAAACCTAAAGGTATGTTCTGATCCCACTTGTGCTCGTATTATTCCTGGTCTTAGACAAATCTGTAAGAATTATCAAATAGAATTGTTTGAGGTCAAGTGTGAGAGGAGCTCATTTAAGGGTAGATGGGTAAAAAATGAGGAAAAGGTTAAGGCACAAAAGCTAGATATAGTGAAGTACCAACAGATAGCAACTGAGAAATCTATCCTGTATGATAATGCCAAGTTAGAAATAGCTGACCTTAGAAAACAGGTAGATGTATTGACTCATAAGACTAATGAGATGCAAGTTCAGTTAGATATGAATCAATTAAGAAACAAGAGAATGCTTCAGGCAGGTAAAGAACTATCTCAGGCAGTTGTTTGTGGACAAGTAGGAAAACACACACCAGGTTTTGGGTCGGAAAAGTCTGACAAGTCCGTGGCCGCAAATGTTATAATTCCCCCACCTATCCCTAGAGATATCATAGGAATGCTCTATGAGGAGGACCAAGTAGATAGGACTAGATCAGGATATCATGAAGCAGGTCCTCCTATAGATAGCTTGATGGTTGGTGTGACCCCTATGACAGAAGTAGAGAAAGAACAGGAGAAACTTGGTTTATATGGGACAGGTAGTCAGAACAATGTAGTAGACCTCACAACTAAACCAGGTTCTTCCCAGGAATCTTTGAACAATAATGTTAGTTCGTCTAATGTTTTTGTTACATGTGCAGATGTTGTAGGCATTGAAGATGTATCTGGGGAGGATGCTGAATGCTTGAGAGTCAATGAGTGTCATGAGTCTAGTTGTTCTGTTTCTAGTTTACCTAAGGATGACGTTCTGGCATCTGTGTCAGAACTTGAAGCATCCAAGTCCAATCAAATTGTCTTGTTAAAACATGTTTCTAATCCTAATGAAGTTGTTAGTTCTTTTAAAATGCGTGTTCCTAACACAAAGATTGGCCGTAAGTCTAAGCCCAATGATTTTGTTCCGTATCCCCAGGTTGTGTCAACTTATAATAGAACTGATAAATCAAAATCTGAACAATTTTGTTTAATAACACAACCTGAAAAACATTCAAAACGTGTGATACACAAATGGGATGATCAACCGGAATGGAAGTCGTCTTACCCAAGACGCTCATACTTGTGTAGCAACGTCAATGGGCCTAGACAAATGAATTGTTTTCAATGTGGTCAACCAGGTCATTTTGCTGCTAATTGTATGAACAGACCCTATGAGCCATATTATCCGCAGAACAAGCGGACAACTATGCTTGAGAAAATGATGAGGGGTGAGAACAGAAATCAAAAACAGCAAGCATCGTCACAGGGGAAGCAAAGTTCTGAACCAATGAAGACTCAACAGTCTAAGGTTCTAAACACAAAGGCCCCAGTGACGAAGCATGTCAATGAAAGGAGAGATGTGGGCCAAACTTCCAAACCTGCTTATGCAGCTAAAGGAGTTTTCAACAAATCAAATAAATTGAAAACAAAACCTTTTGAGAAACAAGTACCTAAGGTCAATCAGGCTGCTAAGGGTAAAGCGGTGATGGAACAACCAAAAGTTGTCACTCAACCAAAACAAATGGTTTATACCAAATTAAAACTTGAGTGGACACCTGTCATCAAATCAAAAGGTAAAAAGGCCACATCTCCTCCAAGGAATGTTTCACCCACAAAGAACTCTGCCAGTAGCTCTAACTCTCAAAAACAACCAAATTGGAAACCAAAAGTTCATGCTAAAGTTTTAAATGAATCCGAATCAAAAGCAGGAATGTCTTTCAAGATGGTTAATTACATTGACTCCAAGGGAGTGCCCAGATCTGTTATGACCTGGGTACCTGACTCTAACTGATTTTTTGGTTTGTGTAGGGACAGCCGAGAAGATCTGTCAACAATCTCTGGTATGTTGATAGTGGTTGTACCCGACATATGACCGGAGATCTGTCGTTGTTAGATGAGGTTGAAGATTTCAATGGAGGAAGTGTTTCTTTTGCTGGAGGTGTGGGAGGAAGTATTTCAAAGAAAGGAGTTGTGAAGAGTGGGAGTCTGACTTTTTCAGATGTGCATTATGTAGAGGAGTTGTCCCACAGTTTGCTAAGTGTGTCACAGATATGTGATCGAGAATACTCTGTGATGTTCAACAAGAAGGAATGCATCATTCTTAAGCCTGGTGTGAAAATTCCTGAAGAATGTATTTTAATGCGTACACCAAGGCACGGAAATTCTTATCTATTGAACATGGGAAAGCCTCCATCATCTGAAGCAGCTTGTCTAATTTCAAAACAGACTGAGAATCTTGCATTGTTGTGGCATCGTCGTCTGGGACATGCAAACATGAAGAATCTATCCAAGCTGGCTAAAGGAGAGCATGTCAGAAATCTTCCAATCACAGACTTCACTTCAGTGGAGAAGTGTGTGGCATGTGCTAAGGGGAAGCAGCACAAACTGCCACATCGTCCAAAGGTTGCAAATTCTGTCTCTTCTGTGCTTCAACTCTTACATATGGATTTGTTTGGTCCCATGCAGGTACAAAGTGTCAGCAAGTTTTCATACTGCCTCGTGATAGTGGACGACTACTCGCGGTTTACTTGGGTCTTTTTCTTGTCTAACAAGTACGAAACTCCAGCCCTAGTAAAGCAGTTTGTGACTCTTATTGAAAACCAGCTGGATAAAAGAGTGAAGGCAATCAGATCTGACAACGGGACGGAATTCAAAAATGCTGAGCTGAATATGTTTTGTGGTGAAAAGGGGATTGAAAGGCAGTTCAGTGCTCCTTACACTCCTCAGCAGAATGGAGTTGCCGAAAGAAGAAATAGGACACTCATTGAAGCAGCTCGAACAATGATGTGTGAAGCAAAATTACCAATCTTCTTTTGGGCAGAAGCTGTGAATACCGCTTGTTATGTACAAAACAGAGTTCTTCTGAACAAGCGTCACGAGCAAACTCCATATCAGATCATTTATGGAGAGAAACCGAAGGTGGGTTACTTCAAGACGTTTGGATGTCCATGCACGGTGCTGATCCAGTCCGATGTAGGGAAATTCGAAGCGAAGGCCGATGAGTGCTATTTTGTTGGTTATTCAGCAAATAGTGCTTATCGTGTGTACAACAAGACCACTGGGTTGATCATTGAGGCATTCAATGTAGATTGGATGGAGGACAATCCTACTGATGCGGGAACTGGACCTAATTGGATCTTCGACTATGGATCATTGTTTGAGGGATTCAATTTCTCGAATGTTTTCCACAATTTGGGCGAAGAAGAAGACATTGTAGCTCCCAGTGCAGATGTAAGACCTCATGTGGATAGAGCATCAGCTGATTCTTCTCAGAATGCAACTGCTGATATTCCAGAATGTTCAGGAACACGTGATGCTCCAGTGGATTCTCAAGGCTCAGGTATGTCTGAAAATGTTGTTAATACTAATCTGCCTGTTAATGTTTCAGTGCCTGAAGTCCAAGAGAGCAGAATCAACAAGGATCATCCACTGAGTAATGTTGTTGGGCCAGTGACAGCGGGTGTCACCACAAGAAGCCAGACAGGACACATCAACTTTTGTATGTTTTCCTGCTTCATCTCCCAGATAGAACCTCCCAATGTGATGGTTGCTCTGAAAGATCCAAACTGGATGGAGGCCATGCACAATGAACTCAATCAGTTTTCAAAGCTGGGAGTGTGGCGTCTTGTGAAGCGGCCAGAAGACAAGAAGGTGATTCCCACGAGATGGTTGTACAAGAACAAAAAAGATGACTCGGGGATCATTGTTAGAAACAAAGCAAGGCTGATAGTACAAGGGCACAGGCAAGTCCACGGTATCGACTATGATGAGGTTTACGCTCCGGTGGCAAGATTGGAAGCAATTCGGATCTTTCTAGCTGTAGCTTCGTATCTCAATTTTACCGTACATCAGATGGATGTGAAGACTGCCTTCCTGTATGCAGAGATGAACGAGGAAGTCTATGTTGCTCAACCACCAGGGTTCATAGATGAAGAAAATCCAGATCACGTTTATCTGCTGGATAAGGCTTTGTACGGTTTGCATCAAGCTCCTAGAACCTGGTATGAAACGTTGTCCAATCACCTGGTGGAGAATGGATATACAAGAGGAGTCGTTGATCAAACATTGTTTAGGAAAAGGGTGGGAGAAGACATTATCATGGTGCAAGTGTATGTAGATGATATTATCTACGGATCGACAAACGAAGAATTGTGCACCGAATTTGAGGAGATCATGAAGAAGAAGTTTGAGATGAGTGACCAAGGCGAAATGAGTTTCTTTCTTGCACTTCAAGTCAAGCAGAATGATTCTGGGATTCTTATTCATCAGGAGAAGTATGTGAATGAGATTCTGGACAAGTTCAAGATGCAGGATTGCAAGCCCATCGCCACTCCCATGGCATCCAGACCACTCTTGTCAGCGGACCTTAACGGGGAGTCAGTGAGTGAATTCCAGTATCGGTCGATGATTGGATCACTAATGTACTTGACAGCAAGCAGGCCAGACATCATGTATGCAGTTTGCGTGTGTGCTCGATATCAGGCTAACCCTAAACTCTCTCATTTAGCTGCTGTTAAGCGTATCTTCAGGTATCTGAAGGGCAGGCCTAGGCTTGGTCTTTGGTACCCGAAGAACACTGATTTTCAATTATATGCTTTTACTGACAGTGATTATGGAGGTAGTGACCTTGACAGGAAATCTACTACTGGAGGATGTCAGTACCTGGGAGATAGGCTCATCTCTTGGCAGAGCAAGAAGCAGCATACCGTATCCAAATCAACTGCAGAAGCTGAGTACGTGGCCGCATCTGCCGGTACTTCACAGGTAGTGTGGATCCAAAACCAGCTCACGGATTACGGTATGGAATTCGTTAACACTCCAATATTTTGTGATAATGCTGCTGCTCTTGAGATTGTGAAAAACCCTGTCCAACATCCAAAAACCAAGCACATTGATATTAAGGTACATTTTATTCGTGATTGCTTTGATCGTGAGCTGATTCAACTACAAAAGGTAAGCTCCGATCAGAATGTTTCGGACATCTTTACAAAACCCCTTCCTCGTCCTAATTTTGAATCTTGTGTTGAAGGCCTGAAGATGATTGCCTTCGAGGAATGATCTGATCATCTATGTTTTTGTACAGAGTTTTTGGTTTTTAAATTTTTCTTAAAAAATATATTTAAAAAAAAAAAAATAGAAAATGTCTACAAAAAAAAAAAAATTTGTAGTCTTGTTTCAAAAGCCTCACAAAAACAGGGGAAGAATTGGTGCTGGTTAAACTGAAAGGTTTTTATGATGTCTTTTGATAGGACTTAAATGCTTAATGACGGTTGGAGACTGACACGTGTAAGGCTGATGTGAAAGATTGCTCGAAGATGATATGTCGGTAAGCTCAACCAAAACAATGATCATCTATGTAAGTGCAGTAATCTTAAACTCTATACATGTTTAGTTTCCCATCCTAGTCTACATGGTTTAAAAAACTGAGTCCCGACAAAAACGGGTTGAGAGTGGTATTTACCTAGTATTCACTCTCTCACACGCCATGCTTATACTGTATAAGACATCACCACAAGAAAGAAAAAGAAAAAGAAAAAGAATTCAAAAAATGAATATTCTGAAAAAGAAAAAGAAAAGAAAATAAAATTATTCAGTTGGTCTTCTCTGCGTGCTTATGCGGCCGACCTGATCATCAACTGATAATGTATGAAAAACAGAAAATAAGTGGTAGTCAAAAGCAGTGTTGCATGGTTCCTCAAGTTGGGGGTTTGTGAATCCTCAATAAACTCTGAGGTTGGGTAGGTTTTGCTATGGAAAATTGGGTGTGGGGACGGTTAAACATATCGGTAAATCTGTACAATATTTAAGCACTTTACTGGATGTGAGTTTCTGTGTTCAAACCACCTGACAATTGTCTAGAGTGTCTAGTAACGGAAGCTGAAAAGGGTTCCTCAGTCAAAGACCTGTCTGATATTATCTGTGAAAAATACCAGCACCAGGTATGTAAATATTTAAATTTCTGTGGTAAGTTGTAAATATTTAATTTTGGTTTTGATTTTATCTGTTTTAACTTTTAATTTTTTTTTAATGATCATGATCGGATACTCGGGTATGATTCTGAGGGGAAGTCTTGTAAAATTCTCAAAGTTAACATTTTTTAAGAAGAATTAACTTGTTTTATGAGGTTTGGGAGGTTTTTGGAGCATTTTTAAAGAATGAGGGGGCAAAGTTGAAAATTTAAAAAGAAAAAATGGGTATAAAAGCCAATTTTCGTTTACGATTCATCATTTTCACCCTCCCACGTTTACGACCTCCCCCTGAAACCCTAAATCTGCCACCGTCGCTCGCCGGAATCCCTATCCAGCCACCTCCGATCATCCTTCATCTCAACCGTGCACGGCTTCACCCTCGCCATTGCTTTCCAACCAAAAGCCCCATCTCTATTGACTGCTTTCACGAGATCTCGTAGATCTATTCACAGTTTTTGTTGCCGAAACCCTAACTCAAGTTCTTTGTCACCATTCACTAATTTCGAGTTGATTTCTCGAAGAGTTGAAGTCGGTTTTGTGTGTAAATCCCATCAAAGGTAGTCTTGGTTGTTCGTTTTAACTGAATGATGGATTTTAACGCGTTTACGAGTATGTTGCAGGTTTAAAAATGGAGGCCTTCTGTGTTTACGATCGGTGTTGTGAAGAAGACGACCTTTGGGACGTTTACGATTTCTGTTTACGATTTGGTGTTCACGATCAGTGTTTACGACCTTTGTAAACGACAAAGTGGGATTACGATCCGAGTATACGACAAATCATGTTTACGATTGGGCCTTATCGTAAACTCGGCGTTCACGATTGGTTCTTCTGATTACGATTGGGCTTCACTCAAACCAATCGTAAACCCGTTTCATAAATCGTAAACCCATATGGTGGGTCGTAAACACTTATAAAATGAGAATTAATAAGGATTTGAGACTTAAACACTTAATTAATTTAAGAATCACTTTAAGTTGGTCGTCTTTGAGATAAAATTTGTCGGTGTTTGTAAGCATGTGCTTAACTCAATTATTTTCCCAAAAAAATGTTCGAATTGAAATTTTGTGAAGTTCGAAAGTAAAATGTGATCGTCAATTGAACAAGTAAAGGGTTAATAATCATATTTGCTTTTTAAAAGATTGAATATGCCTGATGCACATGTCTTGTATTTCTCAGATGGCTGAAGAGATGTTAATTGGAGATATAAAGTATGAACCAGACCATTGCATGCCGGCATACCTAGAAGACCCACCAGAAAAACACATGGAGTTATTCTACTCACTGGTGGCAGGGATGAACACGTGCAAGATCAACTATGCTCTAAGGACGAATGTTCTGATCGACGAGATGCTGGTCAGAGAGTTTTGGGGGTCTGCTAGAGTGAATTCTGACAAGACTAGGATTTCTGCAACGATCAGCAACAGACAAATTGTAATTGAAGAAGAAGACATAAGGCAGGGCCTAAACATAACAGATGAAGCTTCTGATCCAATCTCTTACACAAAGGAGGTAGTTCTTGCTGGTGCTCAATCTATGGGGTACGAGGGGAAGTTTCCGCCTATTTTCAAGAAGCTGCTGCCTCATTATTGGAGGTGTCTAGCTCATTATATGCAGAAGTCCTTCCTAGGGAAGAGAACAAGTTTCGATCAGTTGAACTTCAAATTCACGGAACAGCTCTTGTAGCACTTGCCTTGGATTGGAAGTTTAATTTTTCAAAGATGATGCTGCTAGACTGGGCAGGCAATGCCATGCTGAGCGCCAGAGAGCAATTTTTAATGACTCCTAGGTTTGTGCAGATTGGTAGTGATGAAGAAGTATCCAATGATAGAGGAGAGAATTGAGAAGCTAGATGTAAAGGTCATGGATAATGGGGTCTTTGGGTCTGCAAACTCAAGACAGAGCGGGAAAGCAAACATTTGAAGGAAGACTGGAATGGGTTAAGAGAGGTGCATTTCCAGAAGTGGCTCGGGAACAAGTGTTAGATGATTCTGAGCCAGAGGCAGATGTGCCTGAAGTGAATGCATCGATTGCCGAAGATCAAGACTTGACAGTAACTCCAGCTGTCAATGTTCAAGAAGATGATGTCATTCCATCCGATGAAGAAAATATCAGTGGATGACATCCTTACTGGCCAGGACATAACTGAAGATGATATTTATGGGGACTTGGAGCCACTAACCCATAAAAGATCAAGAGAAGATATGATTGGGTCGTCTGGCAGTGATGATACACCTCCTGAGCTGAATATAAACGCTGATGAAGCTTGTGGAAGAAGAACCCGTCCCTGCTCGTGAGCCATCTCCGCGAAAGAAATCAGATCCAAGGAGCATACGGTTCAAGTTCACCAAGACTAGCTCGAGCCTAATGATTGTAGAACCAACTGGACCCAGTTCTGAGGGTGCCAGTGGTCAAGAAGAAACTGTTAATGAAGCACTTCAAGAGCAACCGTCTCTCACACAGACTGAAGAAGGTGATGATCAACCTGCCCCTGTGCAGCAAGCTAGTCCGATTCTGAACGTGCAAAGCCCTGTACGTGAAGATAGGCAATTTATGGAGGTTGAGAGCACCTTCGTTGTTCCAAGTCCGGTTAGAGTGAGCCTCTCTACCGCGACCAGCCAACCACTCGCAGCTCCAGGTTTCCGCCCTTTGATGGCTGCTGAGCTTCCAGTTGATTTGAGGATTAGTGCTGATCCTCAGATCAACTTCCTGATCTCTCAGAATAGAATCAGACAAAATGAGATCAAGGCTCTCATGGAAGAAAATCAGCGTTTGAGAGAGAAGGAGGAGGCAAACAGCAAATATATGAGAGGGTATGAGGTGGCAGACAAGGAAAGAATGGAGTACCTTTACAAGATGATAAAGGATCTGAGAAGGAAGGTTAATCAACTGACAGATGGTGCAGGGCCTAACATCACGGGTGCCTCGGGTCAAAGCTCTTCGACTCAAGGTACAAATGAAGCAGCTGAGGATGATGGTGATGAGAATATGGAAATGCCAGATTACGCCCGAAGTGGCAGAGTCATCTCTAAAGCCCCTGCAGGACACGACAACTGGTTCCGTGAATTCTATCAAGGACCAGCCCCCACAAAATACGCACTCGATGTTGGTGAAAGCTCCATTGACAAAAGGGGGAGTCGTGAAGCCATCTTGTGCTGGCACTATGACACGGAGAAGAAACTGTTTGCTGTGATCCGTGACGGCTACAGTCCAGTTGAGTATTACAGAACTCGTGGACAATTCCACTCATGGACTGAGCCTGAGATCAGAAGTTTACTCCGAGCTCCTTTCATCAACAGGTGGAACAGCTCAGATGGGGAACTTATCAGAAACAACCTATTAAGCCATCTGGAAAACAATTTTGCTGACTTTGACCTGAAGCAGGTGAGATGGGTTGAGACGGAAACTGACCCTGTGACTGGGGATACAATTGGTGAAGCTAGAAGACCACCTACCAAGCGCACAAGGGTGATTAACATGTTGGATGAAATCGAAGACGGTACGCTGGTCAAAAACTTTGACTGCTGGTGCTATGATCCAACGACACACGAGGTGGTGGTTCTATGCAAAGGTTTGAGACAGTTTCGCTTCTATGATCCAGTTGATCTGCTGCGTTTTGGAGAAAGAGACATAAAGCTACTCGCCTCACAGCCTATACTTGGTGATGAAAATGATATGGAGAATGCTGTGAGGGTGGGAATCTTTCATGGGACTGCAGAGCGGATTGTAGCGAACAAGTGGTGGTCAAACAACGTTCAGAACACATTCAGATTTGACTTGCTGCTGCCGTGAAGTGGTCTAATGGTTCATGCCTAGGGGAAGATTGTAGGGCTATTTTATATAAGGCATGAACATTAGTTGGGCTTTTGTGTTTGGGCTTAATCTAGCTTAGTTAATAGGCCATGTGGGCCATTTAAATGTTTATGATTGGGCTAGGTTAGTGTTTATGATTGGGCTCTTTCATGTTTATGATTGGCCTTGTAATTGTATGAGGTGGTATAAATACCACCTCATGTTCACGATTTCTTCAAGCTTTTCCATTGATTCAAAGCAGTTTACGATTTCTATCATCCATTGCTATTTACGATCAGCTTCTAGTAGTGATTTATCATTCAAGACTTCATCTTTATCATAGATCTAGTCTATTCTTCTACTATTTCTCTTGAATCGATCTTATACAAGGATTCCGCACTTGTATTAGATTAGATATCGTGTATTTGGGAGATTTCCGGACCTACACATAGGTTTTTGTGTTTTAATAAAAAAACACATCTTATTGTGTTGGAAACTTATAAGATGATCAAGATCATTAGAAAAACTTAAGGTTTTTAAAGGGTTAGATTGTCAAGACTTGTGGCTCATTTGGGTTGATCAAAGGGTGTAAAAAACATAGGAGAAATGAAGGTTTAATCAACTCATAACGATAAGGAAAAGAAAACCGAGGAAAGAAGGAGCAAGGCGGCAAGTGGCGGCTTGCAGCTGCCCACAGCAGCAGCTCCGGCAGTAGCTCCGGCAGCAGCGATCTCCGGCATCAGGGGGCTGCACCACAGCACCAGTACAGCGGCAGTGGGGGTGTGTTTGTGGCTTTCGTGCACAGGGAAAAGGAGGAGAAGGAAGGTGGCGATGGTGGCGGTGCTTGTTGCTGCTGTTGTTACGTGAAGGAGGGGTGGTGGTTGTTGATGGTGGCGGCTGTGGTAGATGGTGGTGCCGAGAGGGAGGAGGAAGGGTGTCACGGTGGTGGTTGTGGCACCATTTTGCGACGGTGGTGGGGCTGCCTTGGCGGAAAAAATAAAGGGGAAGGGAGGTGGTTTATGGTGGTGTTTGAAGGTGGTGGTGGAAGCTTAAGGTGAAGGTGGTGGTGATGTGATGCTTTCACGAAAAAGAAAGGGGATGGAGTGTAGGGTTTTTGTTACATACAATCAAGAAAAGAAAATGAAGTGAGTGTTTGGTGGTGAGAGTTCTTCACGGCAGAGAGAGCAAAAAGGAGGGGGATGGTCTTGTGTAAGAGGGGTTCGTAATTGGAGTGGTGGGGTTGAGTGTTAAGTCACACTCTCAATATTTGGTGATGATTAGAGCTAGGATGAAGAGAGTAGGGTGTGGTGGCCATACTCTTTGTCACAATTTTTATGAAAAAAATCTCCTACTCTTTTCTTTTATAAAACTTAAGTGAGTAAGTGATTTGTTTTTATAAACTTTGTCATGTTCTATAAAATAGTTTATGTATCGTGAAAGTTTTATAAAGTATATAAGGACATGGGAAATAAAATGGCTCATAACTTTTATATTTAACCAATGGATAAAGTTAATACAAGTCCATGACTAATTTTTTTAAAAATATAAAAGGTGATGACCATTTTATAAAAATTAATACAAGTTTGATGGGTTTAAATTATAAAAAAAAATAAACCCATTGCACTTGGGCTTTAAATTGAGCCTAAAATATTTAAAGAGAAATGTAATTGGGTCGGTCCGTTGGTTATGGGCCGTACGGGCCCAAACGGGGCGCCGGTTCGAGGCCCCAGCCCGTTATGCATCGGTTGAGCTTACGGGTCGCCACGATTAGTCAGAGTATCACGTTTGAGTAATGGGTCAAGGTTTCGGGCTCCATTTTATTGTTTTAGGCTTATTGGGCCTATTGTGCCAAGTCGGGCCCAATTGGGTGTTCGGTTGGGATTAGGCTTGAGTCTTGACAACGGTTTCAGTTTGTGGTGTTTTTATTTCATAAAAACAATTGTTTAAGTTGATTATAAAAGCTTTTCAGAAATCAGTTATGTTATTCAGTTTTTTTTCATATGGTTAAGGTTAACAACATTTTCAGTTTGTCAGTCTGTATCAGTTTTAAGCTCGACCGTTCAGATTGTTAAAACTGAATAGTTTCAGACGATCGGTCGCTTATCAGTTTGACGTGTCGATTATATTAGTGTTCGACACCAGTTCCGGATAAAATATAAAATACGTTTTATATTTATTTTTCTTATTATTGAAGTTCCATGATTTATACAAGAAATCTTTATGTTTTTAACGGATATACGCTTTTAGTACAAACGTGGGATTTGGTTTACGTCATAAGTTAATGGTTAGACACGGTAATTTAACAATTTAACAGAAATAAGATCAGATAAAGACACAATTAATACTTAATTAAAAGTCAAAGTAAATGGTTTGACCTGGATTTTCGGACGAGGTGTCACATTCTCCCCCAGTTAGAAGAATTTCGTCCCGAAATTCAGTTCTTGATCACTGGTTGACTGCGACATTTCCGAAAAGACGAGGGTACTTCCGATGCATTTGATCCTCGCGTTCCCAAGTGTACTCCGGACCTCGTCGAGAGTTCCATCGCACTTTGACAATGGGAATGCGGCTATGCTTCAATCTCTTGAGTTCTCGGTCAAGTATCTCGACAGGTTCTTCAACAAAGTGGAGCGTTTCGTCAACTTGAATTTCATCAAGTAGGACGACAAGCGTTTCATCAAACAAGCATTTCTTAAGATTACTAACGTGAAAGACGTCATGCACACTGCTTAGCTCTGCAGGTAGACGTAGACGGTAAGCTACCGGTCCGATTGTCTCAGTGATTTCGAATGGAACAATGTAACGAGGGTTAAGCTTTCCTCGTTTGCCGAACCGGATGACACCTTTCCAAGGTGACACTTTCAACATGACGGGGTAACCCTTTTCAAAGGACAAGGGTTTGCGGCAGTTATCGGCGTAGCTCTTTTGTCTATCCCTAGCAGCCTTCAGTCGCTTACGGACTTAAAACACTTTCTCGGTCGTTTTAAATATCAGTTCGGGTCCAGTTAGTTGACTGTCCCCGATCTAAGTCCAGCAAAGCGGAGATCTGCACTTTCTTCCGTAAAGTGCTTCGAACGGAGCGGCTCGGATGCTAGTGTGATAACTGTTGTTGTAAGAGAATTCGGCAAGTGGGAGATGCTCATCCCAATTAGGTCCGAAATCGATCACACATGCTCGTAGCATACCCTCAAGCGTTTGGATCGTTCGCTCGCTTTGTCCGTCAGTTTGGGGATGGTACGCGGTACTCATGTCAAGACGAGTACCCAACGCTTTCTGAAGGGACTTCCAGAAGTTCGCTGTGAAATGGCTATCTCGATCGGATATGATAGATACAGGTACACCGTGACGAGAGACGACTTCCTTCATGTAAATCTTAGTCCGTCTTTCCATACTATCGGTTTCTTTAATCGACAGGAAGTGAGCGGATTTCGTCTTTCGATCCACTATTACCCAGATAGCATCACAACCAGATCTAGCTTTAGGCAGCTTGGTGATAAAGTCCATAGATATTTCTTCCCATTTCCATTCCGGAATGATCAGTTGTGTTAGTAGTCCGGACGGTTTCTGGTATTCGGCTTTGACCTTTGAACACGTCAAGCATTTATCGACGTAGGTAGCTACCTCAGCTTTCATGTTCGGCCACCAGAAGTGATCCCGCAGACCATGATACATTTTGTCCAATCCTGGGTGGATGGAATATCTTGACTTATGGGCTTCATCGAACACGAGCTTTCTCAAACCTCCAAAGCTAGGTACCCATAGTCTATCCATAAAGTTCATGGTTCCATCAGGCTTTACAAGAAGTTGTTTCTCCATGCCACACAGGCATTCATTCTCCAGATTCTCAGGCTTAAGAGCTTCGATTTGAGAATCACGAACTTGTGACGTGAGATTCGAGCGTATGGTCATACTTAATGCTCGAACACGACGCGGTTTGGCATGTTCTTTCCTGCTTAAAGCATCGGCTACAACGTTAGCCTTGCCCGGGTGAATACGAATCTCACATTCATAATCGTTAAGCAGTTCAACCCAAAGTTGTTGCCTCATGCTTAGCTCTTTCTGGTTAAAGATGTGTTGGAGGCTCTTGTGATCGGTGAATATGACACACCGAGTCCCATAGAGGTAGTGCCTCCAGATTTTGAGGGCAAAGACAACGGCTCCAAGTTCTAAGTCGTGAGTCGTGTAATTCTTCTCGTGAATCTTCAGTTGTCGAGACACGTAAGCGGTGACTTTCTCACGCTGCATCAGTAAGCAACCCAAGCCTTGATGCGAAGCATCATAGTATACAACGAAATCGTCGCTTCCGTCTGGTAAAGATCTAATTGGGGCGTCGCAACGTTTTTGCTTCAACAACTGGAAAGCAGCTTCGGTTTTATCATCCCGATGTACTTCTTATCTTTCTGAGTCAGTGTGGTAAGAGGCTGGGCTATCTTGGAAAAATTTTCAATGAATCGGCGATAGTAGCCAGTGAGACCTAAGAATTGTCGAATCTCGGTTGGGGTCGTGGGAGTACTCCAATCTTTAATTGCTTCAATCTTAGCCGGATCAACGTGAATACCTCGATCGTTGATCACATGACCCAAAAAGTGTACTTTGCGAATCCAAAAGTCGCATTTGGAAAACTTTGCGTAGAGCTCTTCTTTCTTCAGCAGTTCTAAGATGAGTCTCAAATATTCTTCGTGTTCTTTCTTATTACGCGAGTAGATAAGAATATCGTCGATGAACACAATAACAAATTTTTCCAAGTATGGTTTGCACACGCGATTCATTAAGTCCATGAATACGGCCAGTGCGTTAGTCAAACCAAATGGCATCACGAGGAACTCGTAATGACCATAGCGTGTTCTAAACGCTGTCTTCGAGACATCTCCATCTCTAACTCGTAGTTGATGATACCCCGACCTTAGATCGATCTTGGAATAGAAGCATCATCCTTGAAGTTGATCACATAAGTCATCAATCCTTGGAAGCGGGTAACGGTTCTTCACAGTCAGTTTGTTCAACTCTCGGTAGTCGATACACATCCTGAACGTTCCATCTTTCTTCTTCACGAACAGCACGGGAGCACCCCATGGGGAGTGTCTTGGACGAATGAAGCTCTTATCTAGCAACTCCTGTAGTTGGCTAGATAATTCTTGCATCTCAGACGGTGCCAGCCGGTAAGGGGACCTGGCAACGGGGGCGGCTCCGGGTGTTAGGTCGATTCGAAACTCAACCTGTCGTGTTGGGGGTAGGCCTGGCAAGTCTTCTGGAAAGACATCCGGGTATTCGCATACGACAGGAACGTCTTCGATACGATTCTCCTTTGGTTTCTTCTCGGTGACATGAGCTAGATTAGCATGGCATCCTTTGCGGAGGAATTTCCGTGCATTCATAGATGATATGATATTTAGTTTGTTTCCACTCTTCTCGCCTTGCACGTTCAGAGTGTTACCATCTGCTAATGGCACTCTAACCATCTTCTCATGACACACAATTTCCGCATGATTCTTTTCTAACCAATCCATTCCAATAATTACATCAAAACTACCTAGCTCAACAGGCATCAAGTCGATGAAGAAAGAATGGTCGGAGAGTTCTAACGGGCAGTCCGGATAGATGATCCCAGTTTCTATCAAATCACCATTCGCTAATTCTACTGTGAACTTAGTGTCTAAGGCAACAGGGGTGATTTCAAGCAATTTACTAAAATCAATAGACACAAAGCTTCTATCGGCACCAGTACCGAATAAAACAGAAGCATAATGGTTATTTAGTAGAAACGTACCCGTCACCGTGTTGGGTTCACGGCGGGCGTCTCCGGCATTGATCACGAAAGCTCTTCCCCTAGCCTTGTTAGCATCTTGATTATTCATCTTCGGGCATTCACTCTTGTATTGCCCAGTAGCCCCGCAACCGAAGCAAGTGCGTTTAGGGCAGTCGCGTGCTACATGTCCCTTAACCTTACAGATGTTACAGTAGACATTACCACAATCCAGAGTATGGTGAAGGTTGCATTTGGAGCACAGAGGAGCAGTATCGGTGTAACCGGTTTTGCGGACAGGATATGAAGGAGCAGTGGCAGCATAGACCCTTGTCGGTGCGGTTTCCTTAACTGGAGCTTTCTCAGGATTCTTATCATCGCGATTCTTCCAGAATGGGCGCTTCCTCTTGTTATCAGGTTTCTTGCTTGATGATGGAGTGGCACTAACATCAGAGGGCTTGTTCTCAGACGCTTTCTTGCCAAAGTTTAGACCTTGACGATTAGCTTGGTAAATGAGGTTGTGTGCCATACGCACAGCATCCTGAAAGGTCAGAGGGAAAGGACATTTCCCTGAATGTGTGGTGCAAGTCCCCAGATGTAGCGTTCGATCTTCTTGTACGGTGGAGTGATCCTTGTAGGACAGAGGTGAGCAAGCTCACGGAACCTCTTAGTGTATCCAGCAATGCCGGCTCCATTCATGGACAGATTCCAGAATTCAGATTTAAGTATCTGCAGTTCCTCCCTGGGACAGTACTCATCACGCAGCAGTTATTCGAGTTCTTCCCATGACATTTCATAGGCTAAGTCAGTTCCCATAGCATCAGCATGGGAATTCCACCAAGTCAGTGCACTATCAGTAAACGTGCAGGTGGAGTACTTCACCATGTACTATTCAGGGCAGTTGATAATATGGAAGACTGACTCCAGCTTTTCAAACCAGCGAATTAGACCAACAGCACCTCTAGAACCCTTAAAGTGTGTGGGTTTGCAATTCATGAAGTCCTTGTATGAACAATCACGAGGGCCTGCAATGTTAAGTGAATACGTTGATCACAATTTTGCAAAATTGTAGTCTAGTGTTTTCAAACATTGGTTAATTCGTTCTTACCGCGTGCTCCAGCGTCTGCGTGACGTTGGGTAGCAGCAGCAACGGTTTCTGCAACACGTTGAGCAATCATCTCCTCGATATCAGCAGCACTCATGGCCGGAGGAGGTGAAGTGTTTCTAGTGGCTCGGCGTCTAGGCGGCATGTTTTCGCTTTAAGTTATCAATGGAAACATAAAGGAAAAGTTAGATCATATGTAAGTGGGGTTATTACATGCGCGAGAATAACGACCACGACATACATCTACAGTACCATGATATGACACGCGCAAGCAAAACTAAGAAACATGAAATAGCAAGGAGTATGGTTCGCGAGTGAACAATCACGACAAAATGATAATAACAGAAATAACAGTAATCATAAACATGGCAAACATATACAACACGTCATAAACATAAACATACTACCATTACATTCCACCATATTATCCGATAAAACATACAATATCAAAAGAGAACAAGTTCTTAAGTGTCTTGGGCACGCGGTCCCATAATACATCACTACAAAATATATAGATATGTTTCATCGCTAAAACGGTGGGTCAAAAGCCTAGATGCTAGGTAAGTCATCTAAAGTGGTGCTGGTGGTCCAGGGGGTCGGGTCAGTGAGGTAGTGATCCTGGAGGTGAGGTCCAAAAAGGTGAACACTTGCCCCGCGAATTCTTCCAAGACGGCAAGCCGGGCTTGGAAGGATTCGTTAGCCAACACCAGAGCAAAGTTGACCATGCACACATTGCTCATGTGAGTGTGCAGGGACTCCATGGCTCCCTGGGAAGCGACCTGAATGCACTCTAGCTCAGCTACGCGGGCCACTAACGCAGTGAATTCAGCTCGCGTGGGGAGCCTAAAGATATCGTCGTTCAGGACGACGAGACTCTGATCGTGGCTACAAACACGTGCCACGAGCAGTGGTACAGTATCCGCTATAGGCTCTCCTGTGAGGATGGAGTATCCTGCCCTAGGGTGGCCGGAGGCGCCATCCCTGGCAGAGGAGTCACCTGGCCCGTACAGGCTAGGCACTCCCTCAAAGGTCCTCCACGAGGCTAGCTGCCCCGGGATCCAAGCAACGTGAGGGTGGTCGGACGCGCAGTGCCGCTTGGGCACAGGCTCGTCTGTAGGACCCTCAGCTGCCCTGTGCCGGGAAGGGCCAGCTCCCCTCCCGGGGGTGAACCCCTGCCTACCGGCACCTCGAAAGGGTCGGTAGGTGTGTAAATAACGCTTCCTGTGAGCGAAGGGGTCCATGGTGTGTGTAGCACCAGCAACAGTGGCAGCAGTAGCTGCGGCCGCACCGCTAGCAATAATGGTGGGCGGTGGGTGGTCAGATGAGTCGTCTGAGACCCTTGGTCGAAGGGGCCTCAGGAAGCTCGAGGGTATGGTCGATAGTCAGACGGTACTAACTGTAGGTATCTCAGCCTTAGCCACATAGTCTTCTGGTGATGGAGAGTACTTCGGCACCACTTGATCGTCTCTGCTAGAATCAGAAATGCAGATAACCTCGTCCGAGGAGGAAGTCATCTCTGTGATAATATTCCATTAGAGAACAAAGTTAGTACCATGATAATAGCATTTAAAACAAAGATATAAATGCATAACAGAATTAATAACTCATGTATATACAAAGCATAACTTAACATAATCAATAAAGTAAGGAAGTAGTCTTGCGTGCAAACGGAAGCTTCGGAGCCGGTCATACTCCAGGTTGGGTTTTAGTTAAAGTGTTTAACCTGGTTCGCAATAACTGTGGCTCTGATACCAATCTGTCACACCCCGGACAAATGATTGGGTGTGAGCGAGATGGAACCATAGTCACAGATATACAGAACAACTACTACTAAATTCAAACGTTAATTAAAACAAAATATCATTAATTATTGCAGCGGAAAGAGTGGTAAACGATATTGTCTTACATTTGAACTTTAAAAGTCAAGTTTCATTTATTGAAAACATAAAGTAGTTATTTAGGATAGATAGGGACTAGGACTCCAACGTAGCAGGTCCGAATATAAAGGCGAAGTCCCATTTGCACGGCTTCCATGATCAGCTTAGTTACCTGAGAAATCATGAGTTTAAAAGGTCAACATAAAGTTGGTGAGATTCACAGGTTTAGGACTCGATAGTAAGATTGTAAAACAGTTTTCAGGAAACTCAGAATGTTATATTGGCTTACTGTTGTAGTTGTATGATCTCACCTGAACCTTGATTTTAAATACTAACGGTTTACCCACCCATGGTATCCTCGCCCGAGAGATACCGAACAGAGCAGAATAACTGATGTGTACCCCTTGACAATATACGAAGTCAGGATTGGAGCTACCAAATTGGGCAGGGTTGTCAACCCAAATAGATCTATTCACTAGTTATCGTTTCGAGCAGAACTAATTGAAATCAACTAATGGTGGGATTCAGTTGTACTAACTTTTATAACGATAAAGTACCAGTTGTTGGTCAATCAGTAAGAGAACAGATAATCATATGGCTAACAGTAGACCATAACATTAAGTTAAAACATTTTATCAGTCCATGATTTCTCCCCCATAAGTGTAAAACAGTTGTAAAGAAAAGGGGCCGTGAAACTCAGTTGATTCAGTGATGATGATGGGTTTTCGAGTGGCAACTAGCAAGTAAAGTCCTAATAAAACATAAGACAACATGCATAAGGGTCCACATAATCATTTGAGTAACGAACGTTACCCAAATGATACCGGTCAAGTCTTGACGTATAATCCCGTTTGTAGCGTTTGAAAACCCGTTAGTTAATAAGTTTGCAATCAGTAAATGCTAATGTTCACGTATAAAGGCATTTAATGCATTTTGAATACAAGGAATAAACATGCGATAACGTATCATGAAGGCCAGTTTAATCAAGTATTAAACATCGTTTTAAATAATAATATTTATTATTATTTTATGTTCGCTCGATCGATTGAATATTTAATCGCGTTAAGTTATAATATATATAACTAGAGTTGATAATTATTATTGAAATAATTATTCTAACTTGTCAAAATAATTTTATTAAATTATTACAAGTTAAACGATTTAATGATTTAACACCAGTAGGTAAATATTAAAGGTTATTTAATATTTAAATCATGTTATGAAAATTAGGGTTTTAAGTTAATATAAATATAATTATCATTAAAGTAACTATATTTACAAACCAAAATGATTTTAACTCAAATTAGGGTTTCTAAAATTCATAAGGATAATTATTTGTTGAAAATAATTATTTACGATTTGTTACGTCGTAAAACGTTTTTAAATCGTTTAAAGATTTGGTTTCAATTTCAAACATTTAAAAAATAAAACATTTGATCCGGTAAAACGTTTTGATTATTTTGATTTATTTAAAATAATCAAAAATGTTTAAAATATATTTTTCATAATTTCTATAAGCCTTTTGATTTTACTTTTATAAAATCATTTTTAAATAACTTTATTTATCAAATAAAGCAAGGGTTTTAAATTTAAAGACTTTTTATAGAATTATTAACCAACATAAAATATTTTCGTTTTTGTATAAAATCCAAAGTTTTATACTTTTTGTCAATTGTTCAAAAATATGATATCTTATCATTTTTAAACATAAAATATATCTATATATATTTTATCCATTTTACTTTTATAAATTCTAAAAAAGTCATTTAAATCTTGTATTTTAGAAATTATATTTTTATAAGATGTGACCATTTTATATATCAAGTTTCATGGTGACATTATTATAGCTTGAATATCCAAGTAATTTTTATAAAATCACTAACTTTAATATTTTTCTATAGAATTCATTTAAATGATTTTTAAATTATAATTTTTGTCCAACATTTTTATATAATCATCCAAATGTCCAGCTAGTCCAAATGTGTCACTAAACACTATATTTAGTCCATGATAATATTCACTAGCAACATATTAACCCATGATTTTGATGATTAACAATATAAGTCACAACTAATAATTCTATCATTTTATGTCATAACATAAACATGATTATAACAATCCTAGTGAACGATAACATGCTAACAACAATGTTTTAAATCCATCAAACCATGCAAAATATAGTAGTTAACATGAAATCACTAGATGATTAAACCAACACATTAAGTTAGTTAAATGAACCATAGGTTTTTGTGTTTTAATAAAAAACACATCTTATTATGTTGGAAACTTATAAGATGATCAAGATCATTAGAAAAAACTTAAGGTTTTTTAAGGGTTAGATTGTCAAGACTTGTGGCTCATTTGGGTTGATCAAAGGGTGTAAAAAACATAGGAGAAATGGAGGTTTAATCAACTCACAACGATAAAGAAACGAAAACCGAGGAAGGAGGGAGCAAGGCTGCAAGTGGCATCTTGCAGCTGCCCACAACAGCAGCTCCGGCAGCAGCGATCTCCGGCGTCAGGGGGCTGCACCACAGCAGCAGTACGCGGCAGTGGGGGTGTGTTTGTGGCTGTCGTGCACAGGGAAAAGGAGGAGAAGGAAGGTGGTGATGGTGGCGTTGCTTGTTGCTGCTGTTGTTACGTGAAGGGGGTGGTGGTTGTTGATGGTGGCGGCTGTGGTAGATGGTGGTGCCGAGAGGGAGGAGGAAGGGTGTCATGGTGGTGGTGGTGGCACCATTTTGCGACGGTGGTGGGGCTACCTTGGCCGGAAAAATGAAGGGGAAGGGAGGTGGTTTATGGTGGTGTTTGAAGGTGGTGATGGAAGCTTAAGGTGAAGGTGGTGGTGCTGTGATGCTTTCACGAAAAAGAAAGGGGATGGAGTGCAGGGTTTTTCTTACATACAATCAAGAAAAGAAAATGAAGTGAGTGTTTGGTGGTGAGGGTTTTTCACGGCAGAGAGAGCAAAAAGGAGGGGGGTGGTCTTATGTAAGAGGGGTTGGTAATTGGAATGGTGGGGTTGAGTGTGAAGTCACACTCTCACTATTTGGTGATGATTAGAGCTAGGATGAAGAGAGTAGGGTGTGGTGGCCATGCTCTTTGTCACAATTTTTATAAAAAAAATCTCCTACTCTTTTCTTTTATAAAACTTAAGTGAGTAAGTGATTTGTTTTTATAAACTTTGTCATGTTCTATAAAATAGTTTATGTATCGTGAAAGTTTTATAAAGTATATAAAGGACTTTGGAAATAAAATGGCTCATAACTTTTAAATTTAACCAATGGATAAAATTAATACAAGTCCATGACTAATTTTTATAAAAATATAAAAGGTGATGATCATTTTATAAAAATTAATACAAGTTTGATGGGTTTAAATTATAAAAAAAATAAACCCATTGGACTTGGGCTTTAAATTGGGCCTAAAATATTTAAAGAGAAATGTAATTGGGCCCGTCCGTTGGTTATGTGCCGTACGGGCCCAAACGGGGCGCCAGTTTGAGGCCCGGGCCGTTATGCATCGGTTGAGGTTACGGGTCGCCACGATTAGTCGGAGTATCATGTTTAAGTAATGGGTCAAGGTTTCGGGCTCGGTTTTATTGTTTTAGGCTTATTGGGCCTATTAGGCCAAGTCGGGCCCAATTAGGTGTTCGGTTGGGGTTAGGCTTGAGTCTTAACAACGGTTTCAGTTTGTGATGTTTTTATTTCATAAAAACAATTGTTTAAGTTGATTATAAAAGTATTCAGAAATCAGTTATGTTTTTCAGTTTTTTTTCACACGGTTACGGTTAACATTTTCAGTTTGTAAGTCTGTATCAGTTTTAAGCTCGACCGTTCAGATTGTTTAAAACCGAATAGTTTCAGACGATCGATCGCTTATCAGTTTGACGTGTCGATTATATAAGTGTTTGACACCATTTCCGGATAAAATATAAAATACGTTTTATATTTATTTTTCTTAATATTGAAGTTCCATGATTTATACAAGAAATCTTTATGTTTTTAACGGATATACGCTTTTAGTACAAACGCGGGATTTGGTTTACGTCATCAGTTAATGGTCAGACACAGTAATTTAACAGTTTAACAGAAATCAAATCAGATAAAGCACAATTAATACTTAATTAAAAGTCAAAGTAAATGGTTTGACCTGGATTTTCGGACGAGGTGTCACAACTTAGTCCATCATTATTGTGCAAATAATTAATGGACTAGGGGACTTGATGAGAATAGGAAAAGCCCGGATGTGCAAGTGTAGAAAATACAGCATTATCGAAGACCAATATCAATAATCACATATGCCTGCACCATACAGTAAAGAGGATGCAGTTGTGGATAATAAGGAGCAAGTGCATCCGTTCAAGTTATGAAAGATGCGATATCTTCAGTTAGACAAGTAGTTGTGATTCAGTTGTAATTTGCACTTTTTAGTTCACGATTACACCATTAACTGTGTGTCTTTCTGGATATTCACTATTCATGTTCAAACTCTACTGAATCAATAAAAGAGATCGATTCGCCATTCATCTTTCATTGTTAAGCTAGATTCAATAGTGAATTACCGAATTCTATCTACCTACGGTGGGATTTTGTTGTTCTACAATACACATTCAATTTAAACGAGTTTTCATAAAGTCGTTTGTACTCACCTTAAGGTGAAAATATAAACTCATTTTACCAACCCACCAAAGACTCGTTTACTCACAAGTGAGTGTAAGAGTTTAGCCAAGAATGGCCACAAAAATTTGCTTAACAAAAAGTGAGTAGCTCATAGACAAACTCTAAATAAAATCTAATTAAGTTATATTTCTTACAAGCTTGATTAACAAAACACTTAAAATGCCAAGTGGCTCAAGAGAAAAATAAAAAGTACACTAAAGAATGAGAGGGAAGGATGAGCAAGTGAAATAAAAGGCTTTGGGGGGTTTTTATAGGCAAAGACGGTACTTGAGCATGGGTCGTGTCTTTCAGGTAACAGGGGCACGGGCCATGTCAAGTCAGTGGCACGGGCCGTGTCGGGTCAGTGGCACGGGCCGTGTCTGTCAGGGGAGCGTTTGGCAAAAAAGTCAACTTTAGCACGGGCCCTGCCTAGGTAGGCACGGGTCGTGCCTAGTTAGAAACATGTCAATTTGACCTCAAAATCTTCTACCTCTCATCGACATACTCGAAATTCACTATTTATGGGTCATGTAGCTCATTTTCTAGCCCGAGATATGCTCCCGTGAAATTTTATGCGGTCTCTAAGCACACCTTTGTCTTCTAGCAGTTGTGCTCGGAGTCGTGGCTGAGTTTAAGGGTTACCACTTTGTCTTCACTCGAGAGAGAGGTGTATGATGGAATTCTATCATTTTGTAGAGGCAAAGCCTGGGTCTTGGCCCAAAACCACGAAGTCTTCGGGTTTTCTTCATTTTTCCGCATGAATGACTTCATTTGTGATTTTCACCTGGATTACACTGAAAAACTAAAAAAGGAAATAATATCATATTGTTTTGATAATAGTTAGTCAGATATACCCCAAAATGTGAGGAATATTGGATGCATAAATATGTATAATTTGGTGCATATCATTGTTCTAACGGCTACTTATCTCATTAACAGGCTGCCTTCTTCTGTACTTAGTGGCAAATCTCCATATGAGCTTTTGTTTGGTGACAAACCTTCTTTATGGCATTTAAGAAATTTTGGTTGTTTGTGTTTTTCAACAATATTAAATAATTCTAATAAGTTTAGTGAACATGCTGAAAAATGTGTTTTTTTGGGTTATTCAACTGAGAAAAAAAAGGGTATAAAATGTGGAGTTTAGAGAATAACAAATGTTTTTTTTTTCAGAGATGTTCAATTTTATGAAACTATGTTCCCTTTTAAAACTCCTGAGGTGTCTAAAATGCATTCTTCCATTTCGGAATTGTCTATAGATCACCTAATTGTTTTTGATACTTTGTTTATAACCAGCTAAAATTAATTAAATGTTCCAAATCCTAGAGATGAAAGGGGGAACACTGATCTGTCTAGTGAAACCCAACAACGTGGTAGCTCATCTGAGCAAATGAAGGGGGGGGGGGATACACTTCCATATGTTGCCCTTAATTTAAATCTAGGTTGGGTTTTAGTGAGAAACCATCTGTCTCACATGAGTCTCCCAGTGGGGTAAGGTTTCCTAACACAAATGACACTGAGTGATGTTCTAGAAATGACACTGAGTCATCTTCTAGCCCTTCCGAGGGTATTGCTGGCATCCTTTCTAAAAACACCAATCATACAACAATGTGGAGGTCCACTAGGAAGTCTGTTATGCCTAGAAAATTGAATGAGTATGTGATAGCTGGTAAAGTAAAGTATGGGTTAGAAAAAGTGGTAAATTATTCTCACTTGTCTAGTGATAACAAAATATTTGCTTATATGTTAAATATAAATAAGTGGAACCTAGAACTTATAGTGAGGCTGTTAATGACAATAACTGGGTCATTACCATGATTGAAGAAATGGCAACTCTGAATAGAAATAAGACATATGTTATTGTTCATTTACCTCCTGGTTGTTAATGTATGAGCGGTTCGTCGTGTGAAGTATCTGAACAAGACAAAGCTACAGATTTGCTGTTACACGAACTGATTATCGAACTGACACGAAGTGTCATCCGAACTGGGAGTTCGAATGTGTTCGGTGTCAGGCGAACTGGCAGTTCGCTTGGGTTCGTGTAACTGGGTATATATAGACGTTTAGCTTTGTAATTCAGTAACAATTGAGAGAGTTGATCTATACTAAGTGTGTATTTTCAGTGTGTATTCTCTGTGATTGTACTAAGTGATTTCCTAGATTGTAATTGTTCATTTTGACCAATAAAACAATCTTTTAATTACATTTCGTATCCGAAATAGCTAGATCAAGTAGACGATCCGATGCTCATGCATTTACACTGGTAGAAAACCAATAGGGTGTAAATGGGTTTATAAGATAAACTATAAGTCTAATGGTGAAATTGAACGATATAAGGCTAGACTTGTTGCCAAGGGCTATAGCCAAACACATGGCATAGATTTTAATGAAACTTTTTCTCTTGTGGTTAAAATGGTAACCATTGTTGAGGGTGTATTTTCAGGATCCTCGCAGGAAGCTCACACAGTGCAGGAATCATATTAACGTCTGGGAATCCCATTCATCCAGGTATCCTGATTTATTTATTTTTAACTAACCCTCATATTTGCCACGTGTTTATTTGACCAGGTTTCGACGAAGTCATCAACTACCTCCAAAACTTACGCTCCAGCTAAAGAAGATCGTGGACCAAGTGAACGAAGAGGCCCTTAACGGTCGAATTAGTTGGATAATAGGATCCCAGGAATCCCGGAAAGTTTGTTACCATTGTATTTGTTATATAAATCGAGGATTCGATCAGTAGGAACACACGTTACACACATTGAACTCACTTTAGTTCGTTTACGAACGCACAACATTGTACCACTTAGTTTTGATCGATCAACCCTCCAACCCCTTGTACCGATTTATTTGATTATCAATAAAATTGACTAGGAGGCGGCTATTCGGCCGGCTCTCGAGGTTTTTATCCAGGATTCCTAGAGGCAACTCGAAGGATTCTGGAGTTTTCCTCGCTAAATCCTTGTGTCACCATCCTAACTTGGATTATTTGCTCATTTGATCGTTAAGCACACTACCTCACAATCTAAGTTTGGAATACAGGATTCCCAAGTGAATTTTTGACCAAAACAGTTTGGCGCCCACCGTGGGGCAAGTGGTGCTTAATCTTACCAAAATCCTATATTTCATTCACTTCATTTGATCTCCGATCCCAAAGATGTCAAACCCGCAAAAAACTGTCTCGGCCTCTACATCGTCCTCCATTCCTCCTCTTCCTTCCATCCCAGGAAGCCAGAAGAAGCCTAATGACCGTCAGAAGAAAGTGGACGAGCAGCCGAGAAAAACTGATTATCCTGTCTTCACAGGATCTCAGGTTCAATCTGTTGATCCTGTTATTACTAACAATGATTTGTTTTCCTTGATTAAGCAGGTGAAAAATCAAATGGATCAGCAAGAAAAGACCAATCAAGCAGTGATAAAGGAGATCGAGCAGCTTAAGAAGTCTAAGAAACCTGTGGAGGAACAAAGTCCTCTGTTTCCCAGGCATCTTGACTTCAATGCTTCAGGATCCTCAGATCCGTCTCGCTACAATTACAAATCAGCATCAGGCTTTACTACAGCCCCTACAATGACTTCTCAGGCCGCTGGATATGCAGAAAGTACTGCTGGGTTCTCAGGAGCTGTCCCACCAGAATCCTCACAGTCACGCTACAAGGGTCCTTGGATTCCGCCATTGTCGGGATCCTCAGCCTCGCAGTCTCAAGGATATCCTTTTTCTGCTGCAAACCCAAGCCAGAATCCCCAAGGATATCAATACTCTAACCCTTCTGTCTCTGTAGGAATCTTCAAGACCAGCTCCTCGGAAGTGCATGATGGTGACGTCATCCCCATGCAAACAGCAGCCACTACAGAGCCGAGCTTCACAGTGGGCTATGGATACAGTCCCAGGATTCCAATCCAGAATCCTGGCCCAGGTAGTATGTCCAATTCAATTCCTATCGTTTCTATCAGGGTGCTCCTTATGATGCAGGTATTCATCCAAGTATCGCTAGGGAGCTCCAGAAGTTGAAAGAGATGATATCAAATGTTCCAGGGATCCTGAAACCTATTCCTGAAGTTCCTTTGGAAAGCCACAAGATCTCTAGATTTACTTGGCCAATATCCCAAGTAGAGATCCCGAAGCGTTTCCAGACTCCAAGCATGAAACTTTATGATGGAACCACAGATCCTGAGGAACACGTGGCACATTACCGGGAGCGTATGGAGATCAATCCCATTCCGACAGAAATCAAAGAAGCCTGTCTATACAAAGGCTTTGGATCAACCTTAACAGGACCAGCCATGAAATGGCTACTGAGCATTCCTCCTAACACTATTACATCATTTTCTCATTTAGTTAACTTGTTCAACAATCAATTTTCTTGCAGCAGGACCTTTGAGAAGCTCACAGGCGACCTGTACCGAATAATTCAGAAGCCAGATGAGCCTCTCAGGGAATACATTGCCAGATTCGGACGAGAATCTCTTGAGATTCCTAATCTGGATATGGCAGCAGCAGTGGAAGCCTTTAAAATGGGGCTCTCGAAAGATTCACGTTTTTATGATGACCTTGTCATGGCTCCTTGTAGGAACCTTGACGAAGTACGCAGTAGAGCCTTGAGATTTATCCGTTTGGAAGATGACAAGAGGATCCACCAAAGATTGGAGGTTCCTAAATATGATCCCAACAGCAAGAAGGCGGAATCCCCCGGGAAGCCGTATAGATCTCGTCCATACTCCAAACCGGAAAATCACAAAGTCAATGTTGTTGACCAAGACGATGACGATGAGGAGTATCCTAAGGTATCTGAATACTGTTTTTCCGTTGATATTGGTGGTTTGATGTGTGCTATGCAGGATTTAGGTGAAAAAGCAAGATGGCCCAGGAAGGATACCAAGCAACGATCCTGGAAAGACAAGACCAAGTGGTGTGCCTTCCATGAAGATTTTGGCCACCTAACTGACGAATGTATAGCACTCCGAAAGGAAATCAGCTATCTACTCAGCAAGGGGCATCTTAAAGAATTGATAGGCAGAAAGAAGGTCAAGACTCAGGAAACCGACAAGGTGCCTCAGAGAGCAGCTTCTCCACCCCAGGATGCCCAGATAATCAACTTCATCTCAGGAGTTGTTGATACCTGATATGTGCGTCGTGTGAAGTATCAAGCAAGTTCAAGATCATGTCAAACTAGGTCTGGCCGAACTAGGTCCGAACCTGAAGTTCGGACTGGCCGAATCTGAGGTTCGGCCGAAGCTCGGCCAGCTGGGAATAAATATACGTTTGGTCTTTGTAATAGTTAGTCCTGAGCGTGTGAGATTTCTTAAGTGTGTGTTTCTGAGTGTGTATTCTCTGTGTCCATTTCTATGTGTTTACTGATTGTAATTGTTCTTTGTTGATCAATAAAACAATCGGTTAATTACGTTTCGATGTCCGAATAGCTAGATTGAGTAGACGATCCGATGCTCACGCATTTTCAGGAGGCTCAGACATCTGCGGCACTTCGTATTCCTCAGCCAAGAAGCATGCTAAGGAATCCAAATCTGAACAGGGTGACAGACCTGTCCGGACGTCCACCCTAACTCAAGACAAACTCATATCCTTTGATGAGAGTGACCGTTCTCATGTTCAGGATCCTTATCATGATAGTCTTGTGGTTACTTTATATATTGCTAACCATTTTGTTCGCAGGATCTTGATTGATAATGGAAGCTCAGTAAACATAATCCGTCTTGATGTACTCAAAAAGATGGGGATCCCAGAAACTGAAATAGTTGCAAGATCCTCAGTCCTAGTTGGCGTCAGCGGTGAAACTAAAAGCACCGTTGGGGATATCAGGCTGCCGGTATATATAGAGGGGGTAAACTCTATGCAAAAATTCTGTGTTATAGATTCTCTCTCTTGTTGCAATATTATTCTTGGCAGGCCATGGATTCATGAGATGAAGGCAGTCCCTTCAACTTATCACCAATGTATCAAGCTTCCTACACCTTGGGGAGTTGTAAGAATTGAAAGCGACCAGCAGGAAGCTAAGAACTGTTATTCAACTTTGATGAAGAACACCACTAAGGTGACGAAGGGATAGCAATTACAGAAAAAGGCACCTGAAGTGCAGGAGGACAGGGAGCTGGAAGTCAAAGAAGTGCCTCTAGACCCTGGGAATCCTGAAATCAAGGTGCTCGTGGGAACAAGCATCCCAACAAATGTTGAGCAGGAATTATTCCAGCTTCTCAAAGCCAGAACTTCAACTTTCACCTGGAAGCATGAAGATATGACAGGTATCCCTAAACATGTAATTACTCATAAACTTGGTTTAGATCCTTCTTTCAGGCCTATACAGCAAAAAAAGGAGGAAGTTCACTCAAGAGAAGAATATAATCATCCAAGAGGAAGTTGACAAGCTTCTCAAAACAAAGATGATCAGAGAAGTCAAGTATCCTAGATGGCTAGCAAATGTGGTGGTGGTCCAGAAGAAGAATGGAAAGTGGAGAGTTTGCGTTGATTACACAGACTTGAATAAAGCCTGTCCTAAGGATCCGTTTCCACTTCCCCATATTGATGCTATGGTAGATGCTACGGCTTGTCACGAGATGCTCACCTTCATGGATGCCTCACGCCTCGGCAGGATTCCAACAAATTCATATGGAACCATGCGATCAGGAGCATACGGCTTTTATGACTCCAACAGGTATATATTGTTACACTGCTATGCCCTTTGGTTTGAGAAATGCAGGTGCCACCTACCAGGGGCTCGTCAATATGATGTTCAAAGAGCAACTGGGGAACAGGATGGAAGTCTACATAGATGACATGGTGGTGAAATCCAAGAAAGCTAAAGATCACGTCAGGGATCTCCAAACTGCCTTCGATATCCTTGATTAGTATAACATGAAGCTCAATCCCTCCAAATGCCACTTTGGGGTGCGAGCTGGGAAATTCTTAGGATACATGGTTACCAAAAGAGGGATCGAATCGAGCCCAGAGAAGATCAAGGCAATCCTAAATTTGAAGTCCCCATCAAACGTAAAAGAAGTACAAAGGTTGACAGGAAGAATCGCAGCACTCAACAGGTTCATTTCAAGATCCTCAGAAAAAAGTAAGGATTTCTATGATATCCTGAGGAAAAACAAGAAGTTCGAGCGGACTGAGAAGCATGAAGAAGCCCTGAAGTGCCTGAAAAACTACCTGTCAGCAGCCCTACTACTAATGAAACCAGAAGATGGAGAGCCACTATATTTATATCTCGCCGTTTCCGGAAGCTCAATCAGTGCAGTCCTGGTAAAAGACCATCAAGGTCAGCAGCATCCGGTATATTATGTAAGTAAAACTCTACTAGATGCAGAATCCAGGTATTCTCACCTTGAAAAATTAATTCTAGCTCTTATAATGGCTTCCACTAAGCTTAGACATTATTTCGAAACTCATGTTATAATCGTAAAATCTAACTATCCTATCAAGGCAGTTCTCAGGAAGCCGGAAATGTCAGGAAGGATGGCTAAATGGGCAGTCAAGCTGAGTGCCTATGACATCAAGTATGAACCAAGAACAACAATCAAATCCCAAGCATTAGCTGACTTTGTGGCGGATTTCAGCAGTGACATTGAACCAGAAGTTAAAAAGGAAGTCCAGCAGCTTGAGAAGCTCAAGGAAGACTGGATCCTCTATACTGACGGCTCCTCAAATGTCAGAGGAACAGGGCTGGGAATCCTGCTAAAATCGCCATAGGGGGACATAATACCTCTATCCATATCCTGTGAATTCCAGGCTACCAACAATGAAGCTGAATATGAGGCTTTAATTGCTGGATTACAGCTGGCTAGGGATATGGGAATCCTATCTATACAAGTGTTTGTTGATTCTCTCTTATTAACTAACCAATTTAATGGCTCTTATGCAGTGAGAGGGGAGAATCTGATCAAATATCTTGAAATTGTTAAAAAATTGTCTCTATTTTTCGAAAAATTTAGCATTTCGCAGGTACCAAGAGAAGATAATGCAGAAGCCGATGCCTTGGCAAACTTGGCTTCATCGCTCAGGATCCCTGAGGATGTCAAAATTCCAATAACTCACATCTTGACGCCAACGATAGCTCTACAGGAAGCTCAGGCTGTTGACAATAATGCAGGCGCAGATGTTGAGAATCCTGAAGATGCTCAAGAATCCTGGACCTACCCGATCAGGAAGTATCTAAAAGACGGGGAGATTCCCAAGGACGAAAATCCCAGGGCTTTTCGCACAAAGGTAGTACCCTATACTATAATTGATAATATCCTATATAGAAGATCTCTTGCAGGTGTCTACTTAAGGTGCTTAGAGAAGTCAGAAGCTCTATAGGTGCTTGAAGACATCCACAGTGGAGATTGTGGGAACCATACCGGGGGCAGGGCACTGTTCTCTAAAGTTCTCAGATTCGGGTATTATTGGCCAACTATGAAGAAGGATGCCGCGAGCTTCTCACAGAAATGCGATGCTTGTCAAAGGCATGGCAATATCCTCCACCAACCTGCTGAGCATCTGCATCCTATAGTATCCCCATGCCCATTCATGAAATGGGGCATGGATATTGTGGGTAAACTGCCAAAGGCTCCTGGATGGAAGGTGTTTATGCTTGCCATGACAGATTACTTCTCCAAGTGGATTGAAGCAGAAGCCTATGTTCAAGTGAGAGAAAAAGAAGTGATATCCTTCATCAAAAGAAACATCCTCACCAGATTTGGGATTCCGGCAGAAATCATATGCGACAATGGCTCCCAGTTTATAGGCAAGAGAACTACAAGCTTTTCTGAAAGCTGGGGCATCAAGATGATCACTTCAACACCTGTCCACCCTCAGGCTAATGGGCAGGCAGAATCCAGCAATAAGATCATAATCAACAACCTCAAGAAAAAGTTGGGCTCCAAGAAAGGGAAATGGGCTGAGGAGCTGCCGTCTGTCCTTTGGGCAGACAGAACTACACCTAAAAATGCTACTGGCCAAACGCCATTCTCGTTAGTGTTTGGGGCAGAAGCTGTGATCCCTACAGAAATGGTACTCCCGACAGCCAGAGTCAATTGCCAGGATCCTGAAACCAACAGCCAGAATCTCCTTCAGGATCTCGAAACAGTTGAGGAGCTCAGAGATATGGCCAGAATCCGAATGACATCTTACCAGCAGCGGATAGCAAAATCTTATAACAAGAACACCAGGCTGAGAAGATTCCAAGTAGGTGACTTGGTCTTGAGGAAGGCTTTTAAGAATACTACCAATCCTGCTGATGGGAAGTTGGCACCCAAGTGGGAAGGCCCTTACCTTATAGATTCTGAAGAAGGAAAGGGGGCATACCGTTTGGTAAATATGGAAGGAGAACCTCTGCCAAGAGCTTGGAATGTTGTCCACCTTAAAGCGTATTTTATGTGAGAATCCCATTGAGAATCTCAGACAGAATCCCAAGGATCCTCACTGTATAAATAATCCAAGGTACGTATACTAATCCTATTTCAATTTATTATTATTATTTTTATGACACATTACTGACTTAAGCATCGGAGTGGTGTTAGCTGAGCTAACACCCACCCCTCACCAAGTATTGAGTGTTTTGCAGATTTTGAGAATCCTAGAGAATTTTGGGTATATCCCCAGTTAGAGGTTGGCCACCTCTCCTACGTTTAAGGTATCCTGCATACCTTCTAAGGTTTGAGAGGCTGACTCATCTCCTAAGTTTGGGTAATCGCCAGTAGCGCACGACCCTCGCCAGTAGGCACGTTGTCCCCCAGTATGCTAAAGGTGGTCGGACCAGTCCACTCCAGGGGTGGCTGACAATCTTGTCACTGGAGGCTGCTGGGAGGATTCTCAAGGTTTATAACACTGACGTGTTATCTAAGGTTTTGGCATTTTCATGTAACATACGTATGGGCTTGTCCCCAGTTTTGGCTTAGTCCCGAGTTTATCGGGCTTGTCCCCAGTTTTGGCTTAGTCCCAAGTTTATCGGGCTTGTCCCCAGTTTTGGCTTAGTCCCAAGTTTATCGGGCTTGTCCCCAGTTTTGGCTTAGTCCCAAGAATCTCGGGTTTATCCCCAGCTTTTTTTTAAAACTTAACTTACTCTCGGAAGCATTAGCTTCGGCCGGAGGCCAAGAAGCTTCTCAAGATTGTTTCAGGTTCTGGAGGAAATTGAGACAAGTGCCGAGAAAAGTGTATTCAGGATTCCCGTAAGAATCCCAAACAAGGTGAAAGAAGAGATAATTGTTTGAATCGAGAAGTCAATTGAGGTAAATTATAGAGGAAATGTAACTTAAGTTTTTGTTAAACTTGAATCCTAAATCATTTAAATTCTTAATGGTTTTTCAACTTATAAGTCATTTTTAAGCTTCTTGATAATTTTTGTAAACTAATCCTATCTATGGAAATTTCAATACAAAACGCAACATGAGAAGCCAAAAGATACTGATATTATTTATAACTACTAAAGGTTTTGAGCTTCCCAAGTTTCGTCCTGAAAACCTCAGGATCCCTCCACTTGAAAAGCTCGAGGGTCAAAAGATTGTTTTTAGGAATCCTGGTTTCGTCTTGTAAACACAAGATCCCTCCACCAGGATCCCTACCATTGTTGTTTGTTACTTGTTCATTACAGGAAAAGGAAAAAAGTTTCACCCAACAAACCACCAAAAAACCAAAAAAAGTGGGCTCAGACCGTTGCATTGTCCTCATCGCCCACTGTCTTCTCCTCCTCCACCTGCTTCACCACATCCTCCAGCTTCTTGCCCTCTCCCAGCTCCACCACGTAAGCCCTAGTCATCGTTGCCGGAGCATCCGGAATCGTCTTTGAGGAGCCACCATCATTCCCATCTTTCCCTTCCACATCACCATCTCCTCCCAGCGATTCCAAGACTAGCTTCCAGCCCGCGATGTCCCAACCTGGCACTTGGAAGACAGCTGCTTCAGCCTCTTCAGCCATCTGAATTTTGCATTCCAGGACGCTCCGGGCAACTGAGAGTTGGCCAATTTCAGCATCAGAGGCCATTTTGGCTTCCAGGGTTTGACGCTGCTCAGCGAGCTTGTGCTCGTAGAACAGGGTTTTACCCTTAGCAGTGTCGGCTTGGGCTTGGATCTTCTCGTTGGCCTCAGCAAGCTTCCGCTCCATGTCCATGGCCTGGGTGCTCAGCTTCTCAATACCCTGCACAAATGGGAATCCTGATCAGCAGCTGTAACAGGTATGAAACTAACATGAAATTATATGAGCTTCTTACCAGGTTGATCATGGTCTGCATCGAGAGGATCTTGTTGCTGACCTCGGAAGGGGCAAGATCTTCGAAGGATTCCAGGTACACCACGGGAGCTGCTGGAGTTTCAGGGGCTTTTCGCTTCTTGGAAGCCGAGGCCTTTGGCCGGCTGACAGGTGGCTTGGAGGTCGTGGGATGCTCAAGCTGTTCCTTCTTGATCTTGAGCAGACTGTCAAGATCCTTCAGGGAAAATGAGGCGCTGGATTTGGGAGCTGCGAACAGAAACAGGTTATTAATATCCAGGATGCTCGAATGAATAAACAACTCGGAATCCTAGAAAGACTTACCAGACATGGTGGGAGTGTGGTCGGCTGAATAGCTGTTCTCGCTGGTTGTTGCTTCAAGAACCAGGGCTCTCTCGCTGGCAGGAATCTGATAGATTGCTTCGAGCTTCTTGAAATTAGGTTGCTTCTTGATGAGATTCTCAAACTTGGGTGCTGCAAAAAAGAAAACAACAGAAAAGTCAGAAACACATTGGAAATTCAGCAACAACAAGAAACATCAATATCCTACCCTTCTCAACCCACTTCAACGGTAACTCCGTCCCCCCAGGAATCGAGTCTCGCTTGACGAAGAAAAAGCGCTTCTTCCAATCATGGTCATTGTGGGAAGCTCGGGGAATCAACTGGGAGGTGGAGGTACGAGCCTGGAGAACGAACCGGCTACAACCATGGGTTCTTAACTTATATGCTTCACAGATCTCAGGAATCCCAATGTCGAGATTCCTGGTTTGGTTCAACTGATCCAGAGAATACAAGATCCTCCAGACCATCGGCATGGTTTGGGAGTAAGAAAGCCGGGTGGTCTTGAAAAACTGAGTGATAAGCTCCGGAAAGGGGAATGTCATTCCGAGCAGAAAAGGGTAGTACATGAAACAGACCCAAGTTGTGGAGATGAAATCGGACTTGGTAAGGGAATCAAAAGGTCGGAAAACAGTTTCCGGCGGGAAGATGCCGGAATTCTTCAACTCGAGAATGTCGTGATTGTCGAAGGTACAAGTTTCTTCCTCATAGGGGATGATATACCCCTGATCATGGAAATCTTCAACAATCGGAGAGCTAAACGACGAGGACGACTGTGTGTGTCACACCCCGGTCAACGGTTTCGGGTGTGAGCGAGAATGGAATCATAGTCGAGGATACATAGAACAACTTCTAATAAATTAAAACTTCATAAAACATTACTTCATTTCATTTGCAGCGGAAAAGATAGTGGAAATGATAATGTCTTACAATTTGAAAACATAAAGTCTTAAATTAATATTAAAAGCATAAATCGGTTTATTTGGATAGTCGGGACTATGACTCCGAAAGCAGGTCCGATAGCGTACGTAAGCCCCCATTTGCATGTCTTCATGAGTGGCGTCAATTACCTAAGAAATCATGAATTTAAAACGGGTCAACCTAAAGTTGGTGAGGTTCACAGGTTTAAGACTCACAGTTTAATCATTGTAAAACAGTTTTTCAGTATACTTAAATATTACGTTGGTTTACCGTTGTGGTTGCATGATCTCACCTGAACCTTGATTTCAAATACTAACGGTTTACCCACCGAGCATCTCTTGCCCAGAGATGTTAAACAGAGCAGAATAACTGACGTGTACCCCCAGACAATCCGGAGTCAGAACTGGAGCTACCAGTTAGGGTAGGGTTGTCAACCCAAATAGATCTATTCACTAGCTATCGTTTCGTACAGAACTAATTGAAATCAATTAATGGTGGGGTTACCGTTGTACAAACGTTTATAACGATAATGTACCAAGTTGGGCAATCAGTAAGAGAACAAGTAGTCATACGGCTAACAGATAAACCATAATATTAAGTAAAAAGCATTTATCATATTTCATGATTTGTCCCCCCAAAGTATAAAACAGTTAAAGGAAAAAGGGGCCGTGAAACTCACTGATTCGGCAGATAAGCAGAAATTTAGCAGGATAGGAACGGTAGCACGTAACGTCCTAAATCATTTAATAAGCATATACATAAGGTCAAAGATCAATTGAGTAACGTAAGTCACCCAAGTGATACCGGTCAAGTCTTGACGTTTTAAATCCGTTTGCATCTTTGAAAGCCCGTTAACTTGTTCTTATTAAATAAATACATTTGGTGATGATTTATATTTATGTTAAATAAATATAATCAAAGAATAACCATTTTTAATAAGTCAACCAAGTCTTGAATATTGAGTTCAAAATAATAATGATGTTTATTATTATTTTCACAAGTTCGTATAATTATTTTTAATTAAATAATTACATATTCGATTTGTTAATCTTGCAAGTTATAATTATATTAAATAATTATGATTAACAATACTTTGGTGAATAAAGCATGGTTTATATCTTTTGCAAATAATTATTTGTCAAAAATAATTATTTAACGTTTGCTTTATTTTTAAAACATGAATCTTTAAAGAAAACATTTGAAGTTTCTAACATTTAATCATTTATATTTCGAAAGCGTTTAATATTTCATTTGCATGAAACATATATATTTCTTTCATAAATATTTTCAAAACATTGTAACGACGCTTGGATTTATATAAAATCGTCTTTTATAAAAACTTGATTTTATTTAACATTTCCAACGAACGTAAGTCCATTTTTGGTTACTTTGATTTCATAAAAATCCATATTAACATTTAAAGTCAATAGTTTGTCTTTGATTTATTTTTATAAAATCCTTTTATAAAAATATTTAGTTTTCACAAGTGACATTTTTATAGAATAATCCATTTATCTCCAAAGTTTTAGAAAGTTTAAAACTTGTAATAAATCCAAGTATTTATGTCAAATTAATCATTTGACATAAATATTATTCTTACCATTTTTAGTAACAAAATCTATGTTTGTTCTTTTTGTCTTGAACTTTTTATAACACATATTTAATGTGTTAATCTTTTCAAATCAAGTAACATTCCTCTTGTTTTAGTCATAGGTTACATATGTAACATTTATTTACTTTCCTTGATTTAAATAAGTCCATGATCATGTTTATTATATTCTTTCATTTTCTAGGATTTTTATAACAAAATCATAAGTTCATATCTACTAACACTTTGTGTTAGGACCAATGATTAGATAAAAATGAAATCACTAACACATTAGTGTTAGGACAAGAAAATAAACAACAATCACTAACACATTTGTGTTAGGACAAGAAAATATAAATAACAATCACTAACACATTTGTGTTAGGACAAGAAAATATAAATAACAATCACTAACACATTTGTGTTAGGACAAGTAAATGTAAACATGCATAGATTATGATTTAGGTTTCATTTTATATGAAGAGTCTTGGAGGTTTGTTCAAACAACTAACTATGAAATCAAGATTTCATAAACACAAGAATCTTGGTGCACACTTGTTACTTTCTTTTGATTTCACAAATGTGTTTCACCACACTTGTTGGCTATCTTTAAGCATCTAGTTGCACCAAACAAGTGTTTGATCTTGGAAGAAAGGGGTAAAGAAGAGAGTTTTGTTAGTTGATTTGCAAACACAAGCATTCTTTGATCATTTTGGTTTGGTTGTCAAGACTTGTAGGTTTTTCTTGGGTGGTAACATGTAAGTAACATAGATGAAAAGGGGTTAGAAACACTCACAAGGAGTGGAGAGGAGAAAAACCGATGAAAAAGGGGATGAGGCGGTGGCTCACGATGGTCCGGCGCGGCGGCGTAGCGGCGGCGGAGGGCGGCTGGCCGGCGTCAGCAGGGTGGTTGGCGGTGGTTGGTGGCCGGTTTCAAGTGAGGGAGTAGGGGAGAGAGTGGTGTGGATGTGTTGGGTGCAAGGGAACATGCTTGAGCCTAAGCTCCTTTTTATAGCCTTGATTAAGGTTAATAACCACTAGACAATTGTGTGTTGTCAACCTCTCATCATCTCTAGTTAATTGGAGATTAATTTTTATAAACCTTGCAAGTGTTTTAAAAAGTTCAACACTTTTATAAAATATAAAGTGGTTAGGGGTTTATAAAAATTATAACTTTTTAAAAAATAAGCCAAGTTTAATTAATCCAATTAGATGATGGTTTTTATTTTTATAAACGTTGTTGGTCCGAGTTTTATAAAATATAAGCGGGTTGAAAGGTTGGTTAAGTTTTTTATAAACTAGTGGGCTCAAACAAAACAATTAGATTTGTTTTGGGTTGTGGGTCGAAGCCCATAGCGGTTTTAAGAAAACGAAATGGGCCGAAGCCCATTTGGTTTGGTTGGTCATTACGGGCCGAAGCCCAAAGGGAATTGGGCCAAGGGGCTGGGCCGAAGCCCATGGGAATCGGGTTTGGACCGGGTCGGGTTGGGTTCGGTTTCGGGTTTGGCCGCGAAGGGCGGTTGGGCCGGGTTTGGTGGGTGCGGGCCGCGAAGAAGAAAAAGGAAAGGGTTTGGGCCAGTTCGGCCCATTGTGATACGGGCCGCGGGTCGGGTTTCCGGGTTGGGGAATTCACTCGGTTAGTCGAGGTGAACCTTCGGTTAAGTTTTCGGGTCAATCCGGACATTTTTGGGCTTGTTGGGCTTACCGGGCCCAACCGGTGAAACAAGTAACTCGTTCGGCTAAGTCTTGACAACGAAATGATTTTCATAACATTTTAAGTTCATAAAACGTTTTAACAGTTTAAATCAGTTTGATAAAATATAAAATGTCAAATTTTATATTTAATTTCTTATTATTAAAGTTCCATTACTAATAACATGAAACGTTCATATATCACAGTTATCTAACGCGAAGTTTAAATCAGTTAATCATTTAACTAAACACGGTAAATCATGCAGTTTAGAAAACAGAAATCACATAATTATCACATAATAAAAGTCAATAAAAGTCAACGGAGAGAGAGTTGACCTGATTTTTGGACTGGGTATCACAGTGTGTTTTTCTTGGCCATGGCCGAAAAATGAGAAGAAAGCGAGAAGACGAAGAAGGGACTGACCTGGAATATCGGTGAAGCTCGAGAGGTTATGTGAAGAAGATGGTGAGAATCTCCTGGGGAAATCTTCTATTTAAAGAAAAAGTCATGATTACCATGAGGCGCCGAGAAATCTGTCCCATCTCAACTGTTTTTACCGTTTACACGCCGTGCAAAAGGCATCTTTTTGAATTTTAACAGCTGTCGAGCTTATCCACATCTGTTGAAATTCAAGGGGCAATTGTTGAGGGTGTATTTTCAGGATGCTCGCAGGAAGCTCACACAGTGCAGGAATCCTATTAACGTCTGGGAATCCCATTCATCCAGGTATCCTGATTTATTTATATTTAACTAACCCTCATATTTGCCACGTGTTTATTTGACCAGTTTCGACGAAGTCATCAACTACCTCCGAAACTTACGCTCCAACTAAAGAAGATCGTGGACCAAGTGAACGAAGAGGTCCTTAACGGTCGAATTAGTTGGATAATAGGATCCCGGGAATCCCGGAAAGTTTGTTACCATTGTATTTGTTATATAAATCGAGGATTCGATCAGTAGGAACACAAGTTACACACATTGAACTCACTTTAGTCGTTTACGAACGCACAACATTGTACCACTTAGTTCTGATCGATCAAACCTCCAACCCCTTGTACCGATTTATTTGATTATCAATAAAGTTGACTAGGAGGCGGCTATTCGGCCGGCTCCCGAGGTTTTTATCCAGGATTCCTGAAGGCAACTCGAAGGATTCTGGAGTTTTCCTCGCTAAATCCTTGTGTCACCATCCTAACTTGCATTCCAGGACGCTCCGGGCAACTAACCGATTTTGATTGTGATCTTCTCCTAGCGGTCCTGTGATCGTCATCTATAATCGTTGTTTTGGTACGAGTAGTATTAGCGGTTCTCATTGGATTAGGGTTGCTATTGCGATTCTAGTTTAATTGATAATCGTATAATGCCCTGTGACTGAATCAGCTGAGATTTAGGTGAGATACGAGTACTGTTAGCAGTTCATCTATTTCGATTTTGGTATTTCTTTTCATTGATTGTGTCGGACTTGTTCTTCATTCCGACTAGGGCTTCTTTTTACCGGATTCATGCGTTGTTTTCTCCAGGTGTGTAGCGATCTGTGTTCGCTTGGTTCGTCGATCACAAGTTGTATCTGTTTAGATCCTTGTATCGATTAACTGGTGAAACGAATTCGTTAGCACCTTGTGGGGGGCGATTAGGGTTTCGACGGAATTGCACCGATCAGCAACGTGTTTACGAGTGGCCCGTGTTTACGATTGGGACGTGTCTACGATTGGGACGTGTTTACGATTGAAGCGTGTTTACGATCAGGAGCCTGTATACGATTGCTAGTTTACGATCGGGAAGTATTTACGATCGTAATCTTGATTACTATCGAGATCGTGTTTACGCGTGGCATCGGGTTTACGACTGAATCGGCATCTCGTCCATGGCAACTAAAATCAGCCTCCTGATAAGAAAAATTCGACGTCTAAGTTTACAAATCTGAAACAAGTGGATGGTAAACCTATACCTTCTCGTGGGTTAATGAAGAATATAAGCGGAGGGATGAAATCGGGAATGCATGTGATTACGTCGAAGGATGACAATGGTGTTGGGCAGGTGTCATCCGCTAAAGAGGGGACCGATTTTAACGGCCCACAGGCAAATATGTCTCCTGTCTTAGATCCAAATACGGAAGCTCAGCCTCAACCGGCCTTAAATTCTCCTAAAACTAATAGTGAGGACAATCTTGGTGATAAGGATGGCAATTTGAATGTTGACAACATGACTGATTTGAACAAACAATCATCGGCTACTGTGGGTGAACCTTCTTTCGCGGCCAAGGTTGTGGGGTTCTCTGCGTCACGGACAATAAATTTCCGGGCATTAAAGTCACAAACTCAGGACGGTATTGATGTTGTGCTGCCTAAGGAGGCGGTTAGAAGTGTGCAACAGAAGCTCTCTTATACTTTGTTTGGTTATTTCTTGGGGGATAGGATTGCTTTTCCTGTGTTCGAGTACTATGCTAAACAGAATTGGAAGAAATATGGCCTTCAGAAAACGATGATGAATGCGAATGGGTATTTTTTCTTTAAATTTGGTGATGAACAGGGAATGATTAAAGTCTTGGAAGGAGGCCCTTGGCAAATTCGAAACAGGCCCATGTTTCTTAATTTATGGAGCCCGACCACACAGCTCAAAAAAGAGGACATAAAGAAGGTCTCGGTATGGGTCAAATTCCATGATGTTCCCCTTGCTGCTTTTTCTGCAGACGGATTGAGTATGATAGCCACAAAAGTTGGAGAGCCAACGAGATTGGATGCCTTAACCAGTTCCATGTGTTATGATTCACGGGGAAGAAGTAGTTTTGCTAGAGCGTTAATTGAAATATCTGCTGACCATGAATATATGGAAACTATAAAGGTTAGTGTTCCGGATCCGGATGGTGAGGACTTTCTTGTGGAAACGATACATGTTGAATACGAATGGCAACCCCCAAGGTGCAACAAGTGTTGTATGTTTAGTCATGATATGGAGCATTGCCCGCATAGAGTTAAAGATCATCAAAAGTATCCGGTGAATCAGGTGGACGAGGAAGGTTTTATGGAGCCAAATAAGAAGAAGGTAGCTAAAAAGGGTGTTCCGGTGAGAAACCAGAAGGCCAAGCTTGTTTATAGACCTGTGAGTATCAAAGTTTCGGACCAAGGGGCATCCTCGAGTAGTAAACCGATAACAGAAAATAAGGAAACTCACAAGGAACCGACGGCTAATGTATCAACACATAATCCGTTTGACATATTGGAAGGGGGAGAGGACCATGTTATTCAAATGAAAGAGCTCCAGTCTTTTGCTAGGAAGATGAAGGATGGAAATAAAAACAAGATGAGCTACCCGGATATGGAAGTTCTCGATGAGACCAATGAAACGGCTCGCTTTATGGCTTCGGGGCTAAATCTCAATAAAAAAGGGGCAAGCACTCCTTCAGGACAGGGTCCTCATGATTAGTCTTGGTACTTGGAATATTAGGGGGTTGAACCGCCCTCTGAAACAAAAGGAGGTTCGTTTTTTAGTTCGGGAACATTCTTTAAACTTTTGTGCTGTGTTGGAGTCACGTGTGAGTGTTGAAAAGCTAGTTAAGATGTGTGGTGATGTGTTCAAATCGTGGGACTGGACCTCTAATGGTGGGGTTTCGACTAAAGGAACTCGTATTATTGTGGGATGGGATACGACATTTATGGATATCATGGTTCTTTTCCAGTCGGATCAAGTTATGCATCTCCAATTGATCTTCAAACATGATCGAAGAGTTTCAAAGGTATTGCGACCTTAAGTCCTTGGGTTGTGATGGGGGATTTCAATTCTACTCTCTTCCTTGAGGATAAGGTCACGAGCTCCTCATCTCTGGATATTAGCATGCGTGAGTTCAGAGATTGTGTCACTCGATGTGAGTTAACGAATCTTAAAAGTTTGGGAATGCACTATACGTGGACTCAAAAACCAAAAAAAGGGATAGGGACGCTTAAAAAACTGGATAGAGTCTTGACGAATGATAAGTTCGTGGAGGAATTCCCTACTGCTTTCGCTATGTTTCAGCCTTATAGAGTGTCTGACCATTGCCCTAGTGTTGTTAAATTTACTTGTACCAGGCCCTCAAAACCGAGGACGTTCAAGTTTGCAAACTTCCTCACGTCTAAACCTGGTTTCATGGAAACGGTCCAAAAAGCTTGGGATATTAACGTCACTGGAGTTCCTCAATTTTGTGTTGTCAAAAAGCTTAGACACTTAAAAGCCCCTCTTCGGTCTATGCTTTTTAAACAAGGGAATCTGCATGAAAAAGTTTGTAAGTTAAGTTCTGAGTTAGACGAGATTCAAAAGGCTAGGGATGAGGACCCGCTTAACCTGATCCTAAAAGAGAAGGAGGCTACAATTCTGGATGACTTCCAAACTGCTAGTCTTGATGAGGAGAGTTTCTTAAAACAGAAATCCAAGGTTCATTGGCTTGCCGTAGGCGATCGAAACACCTCTTATTTTCACAAATCCTTAAAAATAAGGAACCATAGGGGTCGGATTGATGCTATAAAGGACACCTCTGGTGTAACTCATGAAGGAAAGGAGGTTCCTACCGTTTTTGTGGCGCACTATACCAAATTCTTTGGAACCCATGGTACAAGTTCTGCTATGCCGCCTACCTCGTTGTTCACTAGAAAAATTGATAACGGGGCTGCTACATACATGATTCGTCCTGTTGAGGATGGGGAGATCCGGGATGCGATATTTGGGATTGATAATGATAAAGCTCCGGGCCCGGATGGCTTTACTTCGGCTTTCTTTAAGAGTGCTTGGCCGATTGTGGGGAAGGATGTTATGCAGGCCATTCGCGATTTTTTCCAATATGGTAAGCTTCTACAAGAACTCAATCATACTATCATTGCCTTGGTTCCCAAGGTGACTACCCCTGTTAATATTACAGATTATCGTCCTATTTCTTGTTGCAATGTATTGTATAAGTGCATAAGCAAAATTATTGCGGATCGGATCAAGGGTTATTTGGATGACATTGTGAGTGCCAATCAATCTGCTTTTGTTCCTGGACGGCTCATTACGGATAATATTCTGTTGTCTCAAGAACTTATGCATAACTACCACCGGAATGTGGGTGAGCCAAAGTGTGCATTAAAGGTTGATATTCAAAAAGCCTATGATACTGTGGACTGGGATTTTTTGAATCACATTCTTGGCTGCTTTGGGTTTCCGTATGTGATGGTGAATTGGATTATGAAATGTGTTTCTTCTGTGTCTTACTCGATATGCTTGAATGGTGAGCTCCATGGCTACTTCAGAGGCAGGCGGGGCTTAAGGCAGGGTGATCCAATGTCACCCTATCTTTTTACCCTGGTTATGGAGGTTCTAACTCTCATGCTGAAACGTGATGTGGACAGTGATTCTTTCTTCAAGTATCATAAGAAATGCAAGGATCAAAAGATTGTTAACCTCTGTTTTGCTGATGATCTGTTCCTTTTTGCTCATGGCGATACCAGGTCTACTACCTATTTGATGCGGTCTATAGATGACTTCTCAAAGATGTCTGGTTTAGTCCCCAGTCTCCCGAAAAGCACTATATTTTTCTGTAATGTGGGGAATGATACTAAAACTGCTATTCTAATCCGTTTACCTTTTACTGAAGGAAAACTTCCTGTTAAGTACCTTGGGGTGCCTTTATTATCGTCTGGCTTACGTTATCGGGATTGTCTTCCGTTATTAGAAGCGGCTGACAATCGCATTTCTAGCTGGAGAAACAAAAATCTCTCCTTCGCTGGTCGTCTGCAACTCATCCTCTCGGTCCTTTCCTCTATGCATATATACTGGGCCTCAGTGTTTCTTCTTCCTGCTAGAGTTGTAAAGGAGCTGGAGGCTAAGATGAGGGATTTTTTGTGGTCCCAAGGAAAACGTGTAAAGGGGGCTGCTAAAGTTTCCTGGAGTGTGATCTGCCGACCTAAAAGTGAGGGAGGTCTTGGAATCCGGTGTATTACAGATATGAATCGTGCTCTCCTCGCTAAGCATGTGTGGAGTATCCTCACTAGAAGGAACTCGCTTTGGGTTGAATGGATTTACACGTATAGATTGAAAAACCGCACCTTCTGGAATTGTAAGAATGATGCCTCTAGTAGTTGGTGTTGGAGAAACCTTGTGAAGATTAGGCCTATTATACAAAGATACATATATATCACTGTTGGGAATGGCCTTGACACGTCTGCTTGGTATGACACTTGGAGCGATATCGGTCCCTTGGCTAATATTCTCTCCTCTAGACAAATTCATAATGCCGGTTTTAACATCTACTCTCGTCTTGCTGAAGTTATTGTGAGCCCGAGTTGGAATTGGCCATTGGATTGGGTTCATCGTTATCCGATGTTAACCAATGTTCATATCCCGGAGCTCAAGGATGTTGCTGATAAACACTGGTGGAAAGCGGATGATACTCTTGTTGAGTTCTCAACTACTACGGCTTGGAACTCCTTAAGGCAGTCCCATGATGTGGTCCCTTGGAGATATCTCGTTTGGAATACGACAAGCATTCCTAAACATGCCTTTTGTATTTGGTTGGTTATTAATGGTAAACTCCGAACTCAGGATAAGCTGGTACGCTGGAATTGGAAGAAGGGATGTATGAACATGATGTGTTGTCTTCTATGTTATTCTGATATAGATTCTCATAACCATCTTTTTTTTAGTGTCCTTTCTCCAAGAAGGTTTGGGAGACGGTAAGGAGAAGCTTTCCGATTCAGATGCCGAGTAATTGGAATAGTATTATCAATTGCTATGCATCGAATTCGCAGTCCAAGGCCCTATCTAGTGTCGTGTTTAAACTCTCTGTGGCGGCTGCTGTCTATCACGTGTGGCGGGAACGAAATAATCGGCTGCATGGGAACAATTATCGACAGCCGGAGAAGGTTGTTGGGGATGTTCTGTCTGATATCCGCTACAAGGTACTGGGGTTAAAGTGCAAGTTTGGCGATCGGGGGAGAAACGTCCTCCCCATCTGGAGATCCTTGGGGAGCTTGACTTTTGATGATGGTGGCTAATTGGCTTTAGTGTTGTGTCGTGTTCCTTTGTTGTTCTTACCAGTATTTAGTTGGGTGTGCTTTGTCTTTCTTTTTGTGTTTTACTCTTTGGGGTATGCCCCTTTGAGAACTAGTAGAGATTTCACTCTACTACTTGTACTTTGAAGTTTCTGTTAATACAAAAATCATCGGGGTAACCCTTTACCCAAAAAAAAATAAGTTTGGAATACAGGATTCCCAAGTGAATTTTTTACCAAAACAACCATCAAATGTGTTTTAAGTATTGTTGTTGAAAAAAAATTGGCCACTTTACCAACTTGATATAAATAATGCTTTTCTATATGGGGATTTACATGAAGAAGTGTTTATGAAACTGCTAGAAGGATATTTTTTAAAGAATGATAACAAATTTTGTAAACTTATTAAATCTCTTTATGGATTAAAACAAGATCCACGAGTGTGAAATGAAAAGTTAGTTGGTGCTCTTGTAAATATTGGATTTTTACAAAGTGCAAGTGATCACTCTTTGTTTTTTAGTTGTTTTAAAACTACTTTTACAATTTTCCTTGTATATGTGGATGACATAATAGTTACGAGTAATAATCCTGCTCACATAGAAAAAGTTAAAGTTCTATTAAGAAAACAGTTTCTTATTAAGGATTTTAGTCCTTTGAAGTATTTTTTTAGGTATTGAGGTTATCAAAACAGAGAAAGGTCTCTGCTTGTCTCAAAGGAAGTTTTGTATTGAATTACTTGGTGAATTTGGTTTCACTGGTTCAAAACCAGTCAACACTCCCCTAGAGCCTCATTATGTTATAAATGAGTTTATTAAAAAGGAATAAAAATATCCTGACCAAGACACACCTAATTTTACCGAAACTCCTAAAACTAGACCAAACCTAAGGCAAGTGTACCTGTTGGTGGCGGTATAGCTACAGAAGACCGGATATCGAACCCTAGAGACACTATGAACAAGACCTTAACTAGGACTTAATGAATAAGAAGTTTGAGTGATTTTGATTTTAAAGGTTTATTTAACTAAATTAACTAACTTAACGAACTGACATTCGACACTTGGAAGACTTTAGGAGAAATCAAATTATGAGAGAGGTACCACCTAGACCTAGAATCTTAATCAAGATTTACAACCTTACTCGGCTATGACAATTCTAATGGTAGTTAGTTTACCTTTTAAGTCCTTCCTAACAGACAACTGTAACACTCGGACAAGGGTTCACCTTTTGAGAACTTCCCATTTCGACTAATCCTAACCACCTTCAAAAACATCTAAGGCACCTTAAGATAGCAGGAGCTACAACTAACTAGCACAATTGACACAGAATAACAGATTAGACAAATTTCTAGGGCACTTCCTTTTGAGACAATGTTATCCTAGTTCATTAACCAACCCGACTACCCGACAATCTATTCCCTTTTGAGTCTCTAGATAGGCAGAACATTAAATTCAACGCAATAATTATTAATTAATTATATGATCTATAAATTAAGCAAATCACAATCAATAGCAAACACAAAGTCACACTATTAATATATACCTAACTCAAACCGAAAAACATTCGCAAGATAGGCAAGAACGAATTAATAATCAAAACCCAAATTTTAACATGTACACGAATTCAATTGCAATAACTAGTGGAGTTTAAAGAATTATCAATACATCAATCAAATTGCCAATAACCAAATAAAATTGCAAGACGTCAAAAAGGCATCGTAACAGTCTAGGCGGTACTAAAGTATTAGTCTACCACCACGACCATGACAAAGTTCAAGAATTTTTGCTCACACATAGTTTTAGACAAACAATTATAAAAGAAAAATAAAACCCGAATTAATTAATGGTATTAAATAATTATCCTGAGTGTTTTTCTCTTGATCTCCTCTCTTTCTGTTTTGAATTTCGTCACTGGAGTCTCCTCTTAGTCGGATGTAAATGAATTGTGCGGACCCCCTTCTATTCTTATTGTTGTCGTCAACCTTCTTAGCCGTCGGAAGCCCTCTTAATGTTGCGTCGGTGTCCCCTTTTTTCCTTCAAGTCAGAATATATATCCCTTAATATTATTTTGGCCTCAATTAAATCTCACAGTCCTTCTGTTCACGTCAACCCAAACAACCGCCAGGCAGCCCATCATTATTTTATTGTGTAATATCCTTGTGAGACCATAGTAGCCCACGTGAACAAGCACATCGCAGCCCAAAGTGTTGTCCAATTTTAATATATCAAAAATTACATATGTTTTCCCCTTAACCTGCGTACACCTTAAGTCCATCACCAACTCTCTTTTTTTCTTTCTTCAATTCACGATTAATCCATATTAAACTCACATATTTCCAATTCAGCCCTCTTGACTTTCATAATTAATTCTTAAAACCCTTCATCTTTAATATAATGTCATACTAATACCCTTAGTCTCGTACATCAACCTACAACCAAATATAATTAAATAACTTTTAATACATCAACCTACAACCAAATATAATTAAATAAAAATGAAGGGTTTTAAAAATAACTCAATTATTTATACAAAATAACAATATACATGAGAAAAAGAGATGTGTTTACAACACATCAAACATCCCACACTTACTTTTTTCCGTCCTTGAATCATAAAGAGGACATCGATTTCTAACTTATTCAATTATTTAGATTTCAATTTCAATTATATTAAACATAGCCTAGCTCGAAAACTGGTACTTCGGTCCGACTAAACCCAACAACTGACCTTTAGCCCCAAATGCATCATTTAGTATTATTTATTTATGTTAGCATCATTCAACCTAATGTGTCCTACACTAAAAAAGCACGACTGACCGTAATCCCGTCTCAAGATATGAAGGCTTAGGTTAAACCATTTAGATTTTCCTACCCTAATATTTAAGTATATAAGTTTCTCAAAAATTAGTGGAATTAATGGATGAACGAATGAATTACTTATTTGAGCCATTTATTATTATTTTTTTCATTTGAACTTCACTTAGATGTGCATCCACCAAGTGGCGAGCTCAATGGGTAGCACGTAGGGTATTCAGTTCATTACCTAACCGAGAGGTGAAAAACCTTCAAGTCGTCATCCCAAAGGCTAACAAATAGGCTTTGGATTTTACATATATAAAATAGCAAGCTCAAATAAATGAAATGCAAATGGAAGCGCCACCAATATCGAATATATTTTCATAAAAAGATAGAGGCGTGCTAATTATTAAAGAGACAACATATATATAAAAATATCAAGGTACCTATCATCTATTTTTGACAGTTTCAGTTACATCGATTAAAATAAGTCGGACACCCACTAAAAGCATCCTGATTTTGTTATTTATTTATTTATTTATTCAACAAATAGCGCATAAGGACTTTTAAGCTTTTACGATCGGCTGAGCCTACCAATACATCGAAACTAGATCATAAACAACCCAATATTAAATATATTACAATTACGCACAATTAATTAGAACATTGAGCCCTAATTGTACTATCATTTTCATTATTTAGTAGCATAAATCAAGAACCTTTTTTTCAACTTTTCAATTTTTTGTATTTTTAGAAGTTTTTTTTTTTCATAAACACACTAAAAATAAAACTAAGACGTAAGACTTCTCATCCCCACACTTAAACGACATATTGTCCCTAATGTCAGATGATAATTAAATAAAAATAAAAATAAAGCACACTAAAAATGAAAAATAAAAATAAAAAAGTAAAAATAAAATAGATCGGAACAAACTCCCCTGAAATTGATTTTGGATAATGAAAGGCGAGTTTAGTTCCCAGGTCCTCCATTGGATTTCATGAGCATCCAAGTGCGAATATCATTGAACCTACAAATAAAGACACTAAGACTCGACGAAAACGATTAATCACGAAAAAAAAAATAGTTCAGAATAAAAATAAATGATAAACAAATTGAAACGTGATTACCTGGCAAATTAGAAATTCAAGATATGAATGTAACTGGCATGAAACAAATTGGGTGCACAAAACTTAAAAATAAAATAATTTTTTTTCTAAACACAACTTCTAGGCATATCGCTTACCAGATATGGGAGTTCCAGGCGATACGTCTAAATTATAAAAATCGCCGGCCCGTAAACCTTCCCTCAATGCGTATCGCTTGGGCAAATCCTCCCCCTAAGCGATACGCAAAAATCAATTTTTCCAGGGATCCAAGTCCGAAAATTGGCCAAAAATCTTCTATCGCCTTTTCACCAAACATGCACTATGACAAAATTTCCTTCTACATACCTACACAAAAACCACCACAACATACTTGGACATCTTCCAACACCATTTCATCATCATGAACTCCTCGAATTTCCTACAATCACCAAATGCACAAACCCAAAACATGAAAAACAGTAACCCAAAAATGCAAAATCACTAAAATCACAAACTGTAAAATCCGGGCACTATGCATTCAGCTCCTAAACACCTAACCAACCTCCAATCTCAAGATCCGGAGGCTTCCATTTCACATGTTTCCAAACTACATGACCAGTAATGACCCGGTTTCTCAAATTAAGCACCAAACCTATTTTTCTAACTACCGGTCTACTAAAACTCACCAAATTCAACATCTTTTTAACTTTCCAATGCTTGTATCAACCCGGAAGAAATATAATCTCACCTAGAAAGCTTAATCCAGGGTCATTGACACAACTAACTACCAATTTCCCCACACTTGGGCTAAACAGTAACTTGTCATCACAACCTATAAAGTCCCTAAGTGTGGCCTTTCTAATCACTCTATCAACTACCAACTCTGCTACTACCTCACTAATCAAACAACCGGGTTCAACATTCGGGTTATCTAAGACCTCATTGACAATCATAACACCCCCTGTGTCCTCCCCAGACTTGGGCTCTACGTTAACCTTAATCTCACTCTCCACAACCTCAGTCTCAACCTCACATCACTGGGATCTCCTATCGGGTCATCTAATTTAACTATGTCTACCAAATCATTTAACCCCCCGGGATCCTCCCCACACTTGTCCTTAACTATATATTCACATTCTAGCCTATTACCAATCACAATTAGATCCATGTAAGATATGAAAGAATCGAGGAATTTCATGGTGGCGGAAGGTTTAGATGGTTATTGTGAGTGGGTATGTGGCATAAACAAAATAAAAATAAATAAGAAAAATAAAATCTATATTCTAGACTTAAGGAAAAAAATTAAATCTCTATACAAAAAAACCTAGAAAAGACTTAAATTTTCCTAATCACGACCTAAGCTAATCTTGCTATTGCCAAGTGTTTGAAACTACACTTAAAAATAATAAAAATATCCTAGACCTAGACACACCTAATTTTACCGACACTCCTAAAACTAGACCAAACCTAAGGCAAGTGTACTTATCGGTGGCGGTATAGCTACAGAAGACCGGATATCGAACCCTAGAGACACTGTGAACAAGACACTAACTAGGACTTAATGACTAGGAAATTTGACTGATTTTGATTTTAAAGGTTTATTTAACTAAATTAACTAACTTAACGAACTGACAACCGACACTGAGAAGACTTTAGGAGAATTCAAATTACGAGAGAGGTACCACCTAGACCTAGAATCTTAATCAACACTTACAACCTTACTCGGCTATGACAATTCTGACGGTAGTTAGTTTACCTTTTAAGTCCTTTCTAACAGAAAACTCTAACGCTCGGACAAGAGTTCACCTTTTGAGTACTTCCCACTTCAACTAATCCTAACCATTTTCAAAAACACACTAAAAATAAAAATAAACAGACTCAAGATGCAAAGCTTCCCATCCCCACACTTAAATGACAATGACACATTGTCCCTAATGTGAGATGGGAATTAAATAAAAATAAAAATAAAGCACACTAAAAATGAAAAATAAAAATAAAAAATACAAAATAAAAAAAAATAGATCGGAATAAACTCCCCTAAAATTGATTTTGGATAATGGAAGGCGAGTTTAGTTCTTAGGTCCTCCATTGGATTCCATGAGCAGTCAAGTGCGAATATCATTGAACCTACAAATAAAGACACTAAGACTCGAGGAAAACTATTAATCATGAGAAAATAAAAGCACAAAAGTATAAAAATAAGGACGAATAAAAATAAAGTTAAAACAAATTTGAAAGTTTGGTGTTTACTGGAAAAAAACAAGAACTCATGAGAGCCGGTAAAATTTTTTGATTATAGGTAAAACATTTTTTTCAAATTTTCCTCCCTCACGTATCGCGCATGGGAAATAGACATGCGACACGTATCGCGCCGATAAAAAAATTAGCCGACTCTTAAACTTACCTCCTACGCCTATCGCTTAGGGCGTCCCCTCCAGGAAGTGACACGCCAAACACGATAATAATAAAAATATCCAAGACCTAGATACACCTAATTTTAGCAAAACTTCTAAAACTAGACCAAACCTAAGGCAAGTGTACATGTCGGTGGCAGTATAGCTACAAAAGACCGGATATCGAACCCTAGAGACACTATGAACAAGACTCTAACTAGGACTTAATGAATAGGAAATTTGAGTGATTTTGATTGTAAAGGTTTATTTAACTAAATTAACTAACTTAACGAACTGACAACCGACACAGAGAAGACCTTAGAAGAATTCAAATTACGAGAGAGGTACCACCTAGACCTAGAATCTTAATCAACACTTACAGCCTTACTCGGCTATGACAATTCTGATGGTAGTTAGTTTACCTTTTAAGTCCTTCCTAACCGAAAACTCTAACGCTCGGACAAGGGTTCACCTTTTACGTACTTCCAACTTCAACTAATCCTAACCACCTTCGAAAACAGAATAGTAGATTAGACAAATTACTAGGGCACTTCCTTTTGAGACAATGTTATCCTATTCATTAACCAACCCGACTACCCGACAATCTATTACCTTTTGAGTCTCTAGATAGGCAGAACACTAAATTTAAGGCAATAATAATTAATTAACTATATGATCTACAAGTTAAGCAAATCACAATAAATAGCAAACACAAAGTCACACTATTTATATACCTAACTCAAACCGAAAGACATTCGCAAGATAGGCAAGAACAAATTAATTATCAAACTCCTAATTGTAACATGCACACGCATTCATTTGAAATAACTAGTGGAGTTTAAAAGAATTATCAATACATCAATCAAATTGCCAATAACCAAATAAAATTGCAAGACGTCAAAAAGGCATCACAACAATCTAGACGGTACTAAAGTATTAGCCTACCACCATGATCATGACAAAGTTTGTTGATGCATGGTTCTTGGTCGTCATGTGAAGTATCAAGAACAAGACAAAGAGCTTCAAGAATGTGTATGTCCGAACTGACACGAACTGCCAGTTCGGATGCACATGAACTTGTCCGAACTGGCAATTTGGATGATCGTGTGTTCGCACTCTTATGTTCAACTATAAATAGCTTTGTCCTGTATAGAGTTACTACTACTGGTCAAATCTACTGTGTGACTTTCAGTATGTGTTTTCTCTGTGGTATAATACAAGAGTCTTTGTATTTACTTATCGTGTTCACGTTTGTTCTCGTTTAACATAGATTTCGATACGACCGAGTAGACGATGCATCGCTCACGCAATTTCAAGTAAGAACGTGTCTGTCCGAACTGACACGAACTGCCAGTTTGGATGCACACGAACTTGTCCGAACTGGCGGTACGGATGATCGTGTGTTCGCAGTCTTATCTTCAACTATAAATAGCTTTGTCTTGTATAGAGTTATTACTACTGCTCAAATCTACTGTGTGACTTTCAGTGTGTGTTTTCTCTGTGCTATAATACAAGAGTCATTGTATTTACTTCTCGTGTTCACGTTTATTCTCGTTTAACATAGATTTCGATACGACCGAGTAGACGATACATCGCTCACGCAATTTCAAAGTTCAAGAATTTTTGCTCACACTTTAGACAAACAATTATAAAAGAAGAATGAAACCCGGATTGATTAATGGTGTCAAATGATTATTCCGAGTGTTCTTCTCTTGATCTCCTCTCTTTCTGTTTTGAATTTCGTCACTAGAGTCTCCTCTTAGATGGATGTGAATGAATTGTGCGGAACCCCCTTCTATTCTTCTTTCTGCTGTCTACCTTCTTAGCCATCGGAAGCCCTCTGAATGTTGCGTCGGTCTTCCCTTTTTTTCTTCAAGTGAGAATATATATCCCTTTATATTATTTTGGCCTCAATTAAATCTCACAATCCTTCTCTTCACGTCAACCCAAACAACCGCCTTTGCAGCCCATCATTATTTTATTGTGTAATATCCTTGTATTACGGATGCTGATGGGGAAATTCTTATTTCCCCATTCACTATTGATGAGGTCCGGAATGCATTATGGGATTGTGAGGGTGATCGGGCTCCGGGGCCTGATGGTTTTAATATGTTTTTTCTTAAAAAGTGCTGAGATGGATTTAAACTTGATTTTATGAAGTTTTTTGAGCTCGTCCATACACACGGCCATATTAACTCAAACTTTATCTCATCTTTCATCACCTTGATCCCAAAGGTTAAGGAGCCTATCTCATTGTCACAGTACCGCCCCATAAGCCTTATTGGTTATATCAACAAGGTGGTGTCAAAAGTGTTGGTGAATAGACTCAAAGGCGTAGTTTCTAAATTAATTTCTCAGGAGCAATCAGCTTATCTTTCTGACCGTAGCATACTGGATGGGCCCCTACTTTTGAATGAGATTATCTCGTGGTTTAAGCAATCCAAGCATACAGGTATGGTGTTTAAAATCGACATAAATAAGTCTTTTGATTCTCTTGCTTGGAGCTTCATTGATAAACTATTAGAGCAGATGAATTTTCCTCCACTTTGGCGCTCTTGGATTAGGTGTACATTGTCGTGTTCGGGTACTTTGGTACTCGTCAATGGATCCCCCACTGCTGAGTTTCATTTTGAACGAGGCCTTTGCCAAAGGGATCCAATATCCCTCTTCTTATTTATCATGGCAATGCAAGCCTTATCGTGTTTTTATCAAGAAAACTTGTGAGATCGGTATTTATCGTGGTATCAAGTGCTCTCCCACGGACACCGAATTTACTCATCTTTTATTTGCAGATGACGTTTTTTTTAGGCGAATGATCTAGGATCAACATCCTCAACCTAAGGCATATTCTTTGATGTTTCTATATGATTTCTGGGCTTGGGGTTAATCTGACAAAGAGTACTCTTTTTGGCTTTGGTGTAGATGGGGAGTTGGTAAATCAGATGGCTCAAGATATGTACTGTACTATGGGGAATATACCTTTTAGGGATCTTGGTTTAACTATTGGTGCAAACATGAACCTTGTAAAAAACTGGGATCTGGTAATCAATATTTTCAGAAAACGATTGTCGTCATGGAAAGCACGCACCTTATCTTTCGGTGGTAGGATCACATTGATCAAGTCGGTCCTTTCATCGTTGCCCACCTGTTTCTACTCACTATATTAGGCTTCCGGCTGCTGTAATTGATAAACTGGAGCAAATTCGGCGACGTTTTTTTGTGGGGTGGCGACGCAGAATACCAACAAAAAACTCTTTGGGTTTCATGAGAGAAGACTATCGCTCCCATGAATCAAGGTGGGTTGGGCCTCGGCTCTTTTAAAGATGACAACTTGTCATTTATGTCTAAATGGTGGTGGCGGTTTAAAACTGAAAAAAATGCCTTATGGAGAAAAGTTATATGGGACATTCATAGTGGTTCTTGGTCGTGGAATTTTATTCCTACTAAAAATGTAATTTCATGTCCATGGAAGCAAGTATCCAGGGTGGCGACGGATCTGGAGCAGAGGGGTGTTAAGTTGTCTTATCTCATCAAGGGTGACGTTGGATCGAGTAGGGATATTGCCTTCTGGACGGATTGGTCGATTGTAAATGGCCCATTGCGGAGCGTTTTTCCTTCTCTGTTTGCTCTTGAGGCAAATACCAAATGTTGTGTTGCTGATAGAGTGGTCAGAATTAGGGGTGTACTTTGGCTTAATTTTTGTTAGAAGCATGCGTCGTCGAGTCCTGGTGAACATAATGAGCTGCAGCAGTTGCGCCTTCTTTAAAATCAAGTTATTCTCAATGGTGATAATGATAGTTGGAAGTGGCTTGCTGGATCAGACAATGGATTTTCGGTGAAAAGCATTTAGCGGCTCATCCAAGTGGGCAATCCTGGTAACCCAACACAGTGTATGGATTGGAACAAGTCGTTGCCCAAGAAAGCCGGACTCCTTGTTTGGAGGTTGGGTCTTAACAGAATCCCAAATGCGGATGCCTTAGCTGTTCGGGGTATCATTACGCTAGCTGATCTATGCCTTTTTTGCGACGAGCAACCGGAATACGCTAACCATTTGTTCGTTGATTGTGGATTTGCGCAATTGGTATGGGAGTATGTGGGGAGCTGGTGTTCAATTCCTAGTTTCTACTTATTTGCTGTTCGGGACCTCCTATTAATGCATACATTCATTCGAGGCAATGCCATAAGAAAGAAACTTGTGCAATTCGTGATCTATACGTCGATATGGAACTTGTGGAGGGCTCGGAACGACGCAATTTTTAATGGTGTCCCGGCCTCACTGGAAAAAGTGATCAATGGCATAAAAGAGCTCGGCTTCCTGTGGCTAAAGAATAGATCAAAATTGGAGATACAATGGAGAGATTGGTGTTGTTTTAGAATTGCTTGATCTTTTTCTTGGCGTGGTGTTTTTTGGTTTTGTAAGTCGGTGATGTACTCTTATAACTACCGCCTTGTGTCTTTTATTTCTAAAGTTTTTGTTGGCCGTTAAAAAAATATATATCCTTGTGAGACCATAGTAGCCCACGTGAACAAGCACATCGCAGCCCAAAGTGTTGTCCAATTTTAATATATCAAAGTACATATGTTTTCCCCTTAACCTGCGTACACCTTAAGTCCATCACCAACTCTCTTTTTTTCTTTCTTCAATTCACGATGAATCCATTTTAAACTTTCACATATTTCCAATTCATCCCTTTTGACTTTCATAATTAATTCTTAAAACCCTTCATTTTTAATATAATGTCACATCATCCCTCTTGGACTCGTACATCAACCTACAACCAAATATAATTAAACAATTTTTAGCGCATTTGATGTAATAAACACAATTATAACTAAAACATTCAAACTCACACCAAATTATATAAAAATAACTCAATTATTGATACAAAATAACAAAATACATGAGAAAAAGAGATGTGTTTACAACACATCAAACATCCCCAAACTTATTATTTTTTCGTCCTCGAAAAATAACGCAAATGGAATCATAACTAGGGCATCAATTTCTAACTTATTCAAACCCAAAACATGAAAAACATAAAATTGCAAAATCACTAAATTTACAAACTGTAACCCGAGCACTATGCATTCAGCTCCTAAACACCTAACCAACCTTTAATCTCAACATCCGGAGGCTTCGATATTACATCTTTCCAAACTACATGAACGGTAATGACCCGGTTTCTCGCATTAAGCACCAAACCTATTTTTCTAACTACCAGTTTACTAAAACTCACCAAATTCAACATTTTTTTAACTTTCCAATGTTTGTATCTACCCGGGAGATATCTAATATCACCATTGAAAGCTTATTCCCGGGTCATTAAAACAACTAACTACCAATCTCCCCACACTTGGGCTAAATAGTAACTTGTCATCACAACCTATAAAATCCCTAAGTGTGGCCTTTCTAATAACTTTATCAACTACCAACTCTATTACTACCTCACCAATCAAACCACCAGGTTCAACATTCGGGTCATCTAAGACCTCAATGACAATCATAACTCCCCCGGTGTCCTCCCCACACTTGAGGCTGAATACAGATCTATGTGTGCAGTAACTAGTGAAGTGATGTGGATTTTAAATATTTTATAGGAATTGAAAATTCTAGTTGATTTACATGTATCTTTGTATTGTGACAGCAGTGTTGCTTTGTCTATTGCATCAAATCCTATCTTTCAAGACAGAACAAAGCATTTTGAGATTGACTTGTCTCTTTTGAGAGAAAAAATTTCTTCAGGGTTGATTATAACTGTTGGAATTAGTTCTCAAGATACACTATTGACATTTTTACTAAAAGTCTTTTCGTGGGATAAGATGACAAACTAGATAATAGTTTGGGCATGTTCGATAATTTTCAGATATTAAATTGAGGGGTTGTTAAAAGTACATATAGTTTGCATTATTTAACAATTCAATATCTCTCTAATATTTACTTTAAATATTTGTTTCAACATGGTGTTGTTTATTGTGATTATTTATTTAGGTTGAAGTGAAGATGTTGGTGTGGACTTAGGAGAACCAGTTGGACTGAATTGCATAAGTTTTGGGTTCGTTGATATTGGGCTTAGGAGGTGTTGTGGGCTAGCTGGATGGTGACCCGGTGAAGACTAAGTGAAGAACCGAGATATGTTTCGGGTGTTTTAAAGATTTATAAGCATTGTTATGCGATTAGGGTTTTAGTTGAGAAAGATTTCATCAGCCGCTTCATTTTCTTTCTCACTTCTTAGTTTGTTAGGGTTAAAACTTTTCTTCTCAGTGATTCTGTTGTGTTTAACTTATCATCAGTCATAGATCATCTAATCGTTGATCTACTAGCTTGATAATAGTCTCTGTATTTTTTGTTGATCATCTGAGTTGTTGTAATCGGTTCTTTTTTGTTTAAATTTGTTCATACCATGTCTCATAACACCTTAGACTGGAAAAAAAGCCCAAGCTGTGCGGGCCGTGATCCATTCGGTGTGTTGGGTGTTGTGGCGTGCTGGGAACAACGTCGTGTTCGTGTTCAATAAAGAGCTTTCATTCAGTGGCGAAGCTTAACAAAACAAATTTTGCGGGGGCGATTCTCAATATATATAAGAGTAAATTACAATTTACGTCCTTTGGGAAGTATGCAAATTTCACTTTTCGTCCTTAAACTAAAGAAATAACAGAAAACGTCCTTTATATTTATGGTTTGTTTCAAATCACGTCCTTTCGTCTAACGGACATTAAATTCGTCCGTTAAACCAGTCTCACGCGCAAGCCACATGAGGGCAATATGGTCATTTATTCTTTTAATATAGAGTCACATTTTACGTCCTTTAAGAATTACAAAAAATTTCAATTCTACGTCCTTAAACTAAAGGAGAACAAAAAGGTCCTTTGAGTTTATACTTTGTTACACCTTATATTATTTTCTCTAACAAACATTAATTTTTTCTGTTAAGTTATGTGACCGCATTGCACATGAACTTAGATAATTGTCTTTTTATATTATATGCTATTTTGTAAGTAAATAGAGGTATAAAACTTATATGAATATAATTCTTTTTATAAAATAAATGAAAAATGGGATCAGACCAAACTTCAATATCTCCAGTCTCCATCACAATAAAAAAATCTGATCAGACCAAACTTCAATATCTCCACACATCTACCTCCATCGTAATACATCATGTCACCATCCATCCTACACCCGACCAATAAAAACCTATTCGTTCATGAAGATCAAACTCCCTCAGCAACAAGTCAGAAATACAGATCCCACAAAGCATTTCAGAGGACGTGCGGGCGTGCCGATGATTGGGAGTGGAGGTGGGGCGGTGACAGAGGGTTTGGTGGAGAAGCAGCGGTGCCATGAAGGAATTAGAATGTGGTGGACATTGGAGGTATTGAAGTTTGGTCTGATCAGATTTTTTATTTATGTTTTTATTTATTTTATAAATAAAATTATATTCATATAAGTTTTATATTTTTATTTATTTACAAAATAGCCCGTACAATATAAAAAGACAATTATATCCTCGTGTGCAATGCACCTGATAGCTTAACAGAAAAAATTAACGTTTCTTAAAAGAAATGATGTAAGCTGTAACAAACTATAAACTTAAAAGGACTTTTTTTGTTATTTCTTTAAGTTAAGGATGGAAATTGAAATTTGGGTAATTCTTAAAGGACATAAAATGTAATTTGTTCTATATTAAAGAGATAAAATGACCATGTTGCCCTCATGTGCCTTGCACATGACCTGGTCTAACGGAAAAAATTAACGTCTGTTAGACGAAAGGACGTGATTTGAAACAAACCATAAATATAAAGGACGTTTTCTGCTATTTCTTTAGTTTAAGGATGAAAAATGAAATTTACATACTTCTTAAGCTACTGTAATTGTAATTTACTTAGATTTATAAGCATTGTTATGCGATTAGGGTTTTAGTTGAGAAAGATTTCATCAGCCGCTTCATTTTCTTTCTCACTTCTTAGTTTGTTAGGGTTAAAACTTTTCTTCTCAGTGATTCTGTTGTGTTTAACTTATCATCAGTCATAGATCATCTAATCGTTGATCTACTAGCTTGATAATAGTCTCTGTATTTTTTGTTGATCATCTGAGTTGTTGTAATCGGTTCTTTTTTGTTTAAATTTGTTCATACCATGTCTCATAACACCTTAGACTGGAAAAAAAGCCCAAGCTGTGCGGGCCGTGATCCATTCGGTGTGTTGGGTGTTGTGGCGTGCTGGGAACAACGTCGTGTTCGTGTTCAATAAAGAGCTTTCATTCAGTGGCGAAGCTTAACAAAACAAATTTTGCGGGGGCGATTCTCAATATATATAATTTAAAAAAACATCACAAAAATTAGTACTTCTTGATGAAAAAACCGCAGAGGTCCCCTAGGCTCTCCACTAAGTTGCGCCCCTGCTTTCATTAGTTCTTTAAAAAATCTAAACCTCTTATGGGACTCAAATAGAAAAATAGAAGTAGACTTTTTTTAGAAGGACAATTTCATATATATCCTTATAAATTTATAAAATCTATCTATACTACTATTAAACACAAGTTTTTAAAGTATAAATGTCATTTTTTAAAGTGTGCCACATAGGATAAATCCTATGTGTCAATTTGTGAGATTTTTAAATTAAATAATTCAATAGAAAATTAAATTCTTTTCACATAAAAACTATCCATATATATATTTATTTTTAAAATAACACAACTTTAATTCATCATATCTTTTTTATTTCTCAACAAAAATTTGATCCGTAAATTGCTTTGGATTCGTGACAGAAAACCCAACAAAACTAGATCCATATTGCTTAGGTTTTAATCAACGAATGATGGTGAACAAATCAAAAAACAAAGTCACAGTCTCGGGTATTTACCCGGGTTACTGACTAGTATCATATATATCCAACCCCAACCTAAATATAGGGAGAGGATCATTTGAGAACTAAAAAGAACTAATTTGAGCCACATGTTTATTACATGTATCCCCCTCCCATGAATTGTAGTGGTCCCCCTCCCCCCTGAAATTTGTGGTTGAGATTTAGTTCTCAAAAGTTCTCAAAATAAAAAGTTCTCATTTGAACCTAACCCAGGATATATATATATATATATATATATATATATATATATATATATCCTGGGTTAGGTTCAAATGAGAACTTTTTATTTTGAAAACTAAATCTCAACCACAAATTTCAGGGGGGGGGGGACCACTACAATTCATGGGAGGGGGTATACATGTAATAAACATGTGGCTCAAATTA
>JBCNJP010000012.1:30765739-30809549 GCA_039602395.1 Deinandra increscens subsp. villosa | reverse complement strand
GATAATAAGAGACGGAAATAAACATAGGGAGTGTTTATTATACGAAACCTTGGGTTGACACCATACGATACGCAAATTAGGTTAAATCGGGAATCGTTACGGAAGTTCCGTTCGAGTAACGAGTTAAAGACATAAGGTGAGTTCTATGAGCCCACTTTTAAATGTTTTAAATGTTTTAATGTTTTCGGGCTGATATACATGCAATAATATATATTCAACTGTTTATTTGAAAAGTATTTGAAATACCTTTACTTGTTAATATATACACATACGTGGAAAAGTTATAATACTTATAACTGTTTTAAAGTTATTATTACCTGTTATTACTTTTTCAGGAAGGTTATAATAAACGGGTAATATAAAGAATGAAACTTTTATATAAAGCTTTGAGAAATGAAAAATGTGAATGTTTGGTCTAAGCCTATGTATAGGACTAAGTGTCGGGTAAATATAATCTTATTAGCCTTGTTATGCAAGACCCATAACATTATATTTATAAAACGCTTATTCCCATATACGGGTGATGGACTAGTGTTGAAATGGTTATGAGTCCAAATACAAGAATTGTTTAAATGGACTTTTGAAAAAGATGAAAAGGTTTAAAAGATTGAAAAGGTTGAAAAGGTTTTAATCTAAGCAGATATTGTCTAGTGAAAAGGGAAAAAGTAGTTGTGCAACTAGAAGCGGGGAATGACGGTTCCCCGGGGTAACGACGGTTACTCTATGAAAGGTTTCGGGTGGCGACAGTTGCCCGAGGAGCTAACGTGGTTCCAATAGACAATGCTTAGTAGAATGAATGGTTAAATGTTTTGGTATAATTCTGTTATGTTTTATACCTGATAAAGGATAAATGATTAAATGTTTTGGTATAATCTGTTATGTCTTATACCTGATAAAGGATAAATAATTAAATGTTTTGGTATAACTCTGTTATATTTTATACCTGATAAATGTTATAAAGAAGGGGTCGTTAGGCCCAAAAGTTTGAAGTAAACCTCTCAAGGAAAGGTAAAAGTTTTAAATACTTAGAACTCACCAGCATTAGCTGACCTTTAAAAGCATGTATGTCAGGTATCGGTGATGTTTAAAGTAGCAAGGGAAGGGCTCTAGCAAGGGCAGATTAGATGGGCAAGCTATCAGGAATGACTCGGTAGTAGACTAGCATAGCTATAGATAAGATCTAGTTATAGATTATGTTATTATCTTCCTTACTATGGTAAACTCGTTATATATATAAATGAAAAGTTTTTAATTTCCGCTGCTTAGTTATCTCTGTTGTACCATGTGTTCATGAGTAAATCCGACACGTGACCCCTCCTGGAACCAATACTGGGAGTGGGCGTCACAGGGGTATTAAAATACATATAAAAACAAGAAAATACTATGAAGAAACTTACGTGTGAAAGTCGTAGGAGGTTGGTCAATTCGGAAGGTCAAACTATTGGACCTTTGACTTTTGAAAACTTGATCGAGGAGGCTTAGCACGAAATTGAAGGTTACAGAAGGTTGTGTGGGGTTTATTATGATCATAACAACTGATATTTATAGAGTGGATGGTCGAATTAGGGTTTTATGAGCATAAAGGCAAGTCTTGGAGAGAAAGTCAAGGAATCAAGTATGGAAACGATCTAAATTGATTAAGGAAATCAGTTTACTCGTGGAATTTTCTTGCATAACAAGATAGTAAACTTTAAGATGAATCCATAGGCGAAAACGGGGCCTAAAACGGACTTGAAACGAGGAAGTTATGTCCAAAATAGTTCAGCCAGAAGTTGTAATTGCGATCAGGAATTCAGGTCACTGGTATACAATATAAACATTGGAGCCGGATAGAAGACACCAACGTAGCGCTGGCCTAGTGGCCAGGGCGCTGTGTTTACAACCAACAGGCCGCTGGTTTGACTCCAGCAGGTAGCATCTCTTTATATATATATATATATATATATATATATATATATATATATTCTTTCTTTCAATCTCTTTTTCTTTCTCTTTTTTTTTCTTTTGCTCACCACGCATTCGTTACTTATTGGAATGAGCTAAAATTTGAAACATTAGTTCATGAGACTTATTAGAACATGATGGGAAAAAGAAATATAAGTTTTGAAATTTACAAGCCTTCCAGTGATGACGTTTTGCGAACTGAAACACGAATTTATCGAAATTATCGTTTTAACTCGAAATGACCCCAAATTTTATGAGGAGCTACATTAGTCATATAAAAACATCATGTAATATAAATATATGATTTTTGAGACTCATGGGTCGTCTGTTTAATAAGTTGCGCGAAAACCGAAAAATCGTTTTACTTGCGTTCTACGCGTATTGTTTGTCTAAAAATCAAACGATTAATTCATTTAACTTGGAAAATGATCATGAGCATTTAAAATCATCATTTGAACTTGTAAGCTAATAAGTGTATGAACTTTCTTTGTTATCGATAAAATGAATCCCGAACGCGCGTTTAATTACAAATAACTTTATTCATTTGCTTGAAAACAATTCTAATTATTTAACCATCTTATTAACGTAAAAATGATTTTTGGATTATGAAAAATGGTGCCAAAAGTTTAATCCCACGTTTGAAATGTTTTGATGGACTTCCAATCCGGACGGTGAACTTGAAATGGGTCGGGTTTTGCTAACGGGTCGGAGGCGGATGTTATAGTCACCCCTACTTTAGGAAATTTCGTCCCGAAATTAGTAGAGACTTACAAGTCCTTAAGGATTTTGTCAAAACTAGGGACATTCCTGATAGTTGAAACAAAAGGATGAGGCTTGACGTAAAAGATTTCACCAAAAATAATACATTTTCAGTTACTCGATCATTTATGTCGTCGCCAATTCTTCGCTTAACTACAAGGCCAAGCGAATCACTGGTGACAAGGAAATTTGACATAGCAAGCGATTTTGACACGCCGACTCAGGCCAGTTCCCAGTCCGACACCCAATGCACCTTGAGAGTATAATAAATGTTTATATATAGGGTGTACCGCAGCTAACCCACCACATTTCTAATACTCCTACAATGTAATGGTTTCCTACGAAGAACCACCCAACACACACATCAACTAACGAGCTTTGATATAGAATCTGAGTTTGCGATTAAGAGTTGCAAAAATCTAGGAACTAACAAAACGTAGACCGAACCAAAAATCAAGATTGTTTAATTGACCACAACAATTTAAACATGATGAAAACCACATTCTCCCCTACTTAGGAGCGAGACCGGAGAAAGCAAAACACGAGAGGGGTGGATGTAACATGTATCCTTTTTTTTAATCCTTTGAAAATCACAAAATGATAACTTTATCCAAGGATAATGAATTTATTCCATGAGATGAAAATAAAAATAAATAAATAAAAGATTTGGATTCCTTACAAGAGAACACGTCCGCTTCAGGAGAACTTAGATGTGTCGCGATTCACACCTAATCCTCCTATCCTGGGACGCGAGGTCTATACAGATTCCAAAACATTCTTGCCAACTCACAAGACCCGTGTCTACGTTCTCAACTCGATTGCATGCTGGAGCTAGCATCACACACAATCGTTGGTTACCGTATGGGTGGTCCTGTTTTCGCAAGAATGATTGAGATATGCGATCTTGAAAACACAATTGATTGCAAATGATAAATGATCAAAGTGTGACATAGCGTTATCATAAAGTGTTAAATGATTTAGAGTGTGTATGATACCAAGCTTTCGATATAATAAATGATAAAACCTTTAGAATTTGATGTAGAACAACCATATATTTAAATCATTAAACACCATCAAAACCGAGTATCATAATTTGAGTTAGTTACCATGCGGCAAACTACATGAGTCGAATGGCATGATTCGGTTTCCATGTCTACATGGCCGAACACACGAATCGAGCAACACGAGTCCCATAGGTTAGAAAAACGCACATCGAATATAAATTGATTTCAATTGAGTAGTGTGTTGCACTAATCAAAAAACATAAATAAATTAGTGGGTCCATAAATCGAGTAAATCGATCATAGAAATATACGTGTCTAAAACCATAAATCGAGTATTAATTGTCGAATTGACAAAACTCGCAATAATGTAACCAACAAAGGTCATATTCATAATGCGATTATCGAATATCAAGTTACTAAAACGAATTCATGAGTTTAAACCCCAAGAGTCAAATTCATGAACCGATTATTGAATCACCAAAATCGAGTTCATGGATTTAAATACCAAGGATGGGTTTCATGCATCGAGCGTTGAATCACCAAGGTCGAGTCATGCGTTTAGATGACAACTGGAATTCATGGATCGTTTATTGAATCACCAACATCGTATCCATGAATTGAAATGACAAAAGTGTAATTCACGGATCGATTATTGAATCACCAATAACGGCATCCATGAATTTAACCAACTGAAAGAGAAATTAGTGGAATCAAGGAATTTAAATAACAGAATTCGAGTTCATGAAACACTTGTTGAGTTGAAATTTGTAAATGAATAACATGAATTTTCCCCATGAGCTTATCGTTTAAGTGACACGAGTTCCATGATCCAAAAATTGAAGATAGATTTAGAGTAAATTTGAATATCACCGATGAAGGCGATCGTGAATTCGGGGGTTGCATTTGCGAATATCCTGAAAGTATTTAGCGAACCACGAAGAACCCAAGATCAACCGCAATCATAAATTGTAATGAAGATTTCTTAATGGGACATATATTTTAAAAAGATTTCTGATATAATTGTAAGCTAAAATATCCATCTGCTAGGTAAAAATAAGTTTAGGGATCATAAAGGAAGGTTAAATTTGTGTAACACTTTTGATGTTGGCACACATGTAGAGTCATCCACTCGAGAGGTCGTATAATCGTAGACTCGTACACATGGAATCCTGTCAACACATGTACTTGTAACTCGTAGATTTCCAGACCAGCAGACTTCTCGACATGCACATCGTAAAATGCGTATGTAACTTGAAATGTGGCTATGCAAAGGCTGACTTAAAATTTTTAGTAAGGCAGGTGATCGTATGCAAGTTGGTTCATAAGCTCGTCAATGTGCACCCTTGTCGTTTTAGCATGGAATCCCTTAACATGCGAACGTGCAACTTAGGATTCCATCAACGAGAACTTACCAAACCTACAAATGATGATGAATTGGTATATATATAGGTTTTGGAACAAATAGACGTTAAACATTCATGAATTTTAAAAACTCGTTGTCGAAAGGCGTGCAATATGCAAAATGATGAGATTACGTTAGGCCAAAATAAAACATTTTAGATCAAGTGTTTTGGAAGTCCAAGTGGCTAAGTTTTGCAAGTTAAGGTTTAGGTTTGTGGTCACTTGATTGTAGATATATGATCGAGACCTAGCACAACTTGATTGACTGATTTGATCGACACATCATTTGCATGGGCCAACCCATAACACACCCTTCGTGAATCACCATATTGGGTGTGCCCATTGGGCTTTGGTGCAACAGGTAGGGCTTGTGTTTTGGACTCGTGAGATGTTTTATTGGGTGTACACGACTATACATGAGTTCTATGGAACATTGGATTGTTGGTTTAACATGTGGTAGCATCCGAGTCGTGGTTGTGATGATTGAAAAACATGTATTTGAAATCTTGTGGGTGGTGTGTGAAAAAATCCAAGATGCGAGATGCAAAATTGAGGATAGGATCTTTACATAATGGAACTCAGGGTGCCAAAAAACGAATAAGGGAAACATGTAAAATCGTAACCTTGATAAGGCTGAACCGTAAACATGTCATGTAAATCGCGGCGTTACGTGGAATGCGATACAACACAAGGGTGTCATATGCACTCGTAAATTCGTAAACCAAACATCAATGATGACATAGGAGGTAGTGAAACTTTGTAAATAATATGATATGTAAATCGATTGAATAAAATATGAGGGAGAGAAAGTGTAAAATTGTGAAAGTAAGGGTCCAAAAAACGTAAGTCTTATGAAAATATGCCATGAAATTGGCGAGTTAAGGGAATTTGAGGGATCATTGTGTAAAACATGCATTTTGAAAATCGTGAGATCATAAAACACGATAGATCGAGAGTCGTTGAAAACATAATTAGAGTTGATGATAACACACAAAACACAAAATCATGTTAATTTGATAAAACGAATGGAGTGGCCATCACCTCTCGATTGGGAAGCTATTACCGTGACTAATCAGGATTATTTGATGATTTCTAGCAGACATGCTTTGGCTTAATAGGTTCAAGTACTCTCTTCAGTGCGTACTAGGCATGCATCCATTTCCGACGGTTGATTCGAATTTATACGCAACGCTTGCCTGATGGAGACCCCAAATCACGACACTTTCCCCCTTCCAGTTACTACATGTCTATTTGCTAGAAATCTAACCCCGACGAGAATACAAAAAAATCAAGAAACCAATCCCTAAATGGCAAGTAATGCACCATTACTACGGAAAGAGGCTAGGAAGCCTCGATGGTTAGTGCGTGAGTGTGTGCCATGTGTTAGGAAAGAAGAGAGTTCGAAAAAGGCACGTTTAATAAGCATCCAGGCATATATAGTAAAGTAAGGCATACTAACATGAGCTAGTCAAGTGGGACACCTAAGGTATAGTCTAGGTCATCCATTTCTAATAACCTAGATCCCTATAGCCAAGGCTCTGATACCAATCTGTCACACCACAACCAACGGCGGAAACGTTGGAGCACGATGATTGTCTAGATGCTCATGACAACTAGATAGTTACCAGGTTTAAACATGTCATTCATTATTGATGTACAAATAATGTCGTACAATACAATCTAAATAAATATGTACAAATCATGATACTAATTATTAATTTTAAGGTCATTCTAGGTCCAATAGCAAGCCCTAAGTGTCATCACTGCAACTTCAGTCATTTCCTGCAACATGTACAACATATAAAGTCAACTACTAGAGTTGGTGAGTAAAAATAGGTTTAATATAGAATGTAAGTAAAACAATAGCGATTCATGTGACAAGTGAAATTCATAGATTATGTGTAACATGTTATAAAGGTGTTGTGTAACCAAACCTAGACATTTAAGAAATCAATCACCCATTGAAAATAAGAATACATTTTCAATATAGTGGGTGGGTTGTCGACCAATAACTATTATTGACCCATAGGCTTCCAAACAATCGTTAATGGTACACAGGCGATTAATGACTAGCGACAAGCGACAAACGAATACAACATATAGATTCAACACGTATTACAAATCAAGAATACACATGCACAACATGGAATCGCATAGTAATGTAGATAGAATAATGATTAAATATTTTGCACCCCAAATAATGAAAACAAAAGGGGGCTATGATTACTCACCTGATAGCAAAGCAAAAAGCGAGATGATCACGAACGCGAGGAACGAAGCTAACCCTGATGAAAACCTAACGATTCGAAAGACCGAATAATAGACTAAAACGATCGAAAGTTAATTTAAATGATTAATTGATTAATTAGGGAATTTATTAACTATTTATTATTAAAAATACTTTATTTAATGATTAATATTACCAAAAGACCCGTTCGTGAATAGAATAGCACTTTTGACTACTATGCAATGTTTATGGTTAAAATTGTAATTTATAAACTTAGGGGCCCATTGTGTCAATTGAACAAAGTCATGAGAATATAAATTTCCAGAATTTAAGATTCAGTTAATTATTAAAAGTTAATTCAAAACAGAAAATTTCACATCTTTGTTTTATTTACACTTTTTATCCTTAACTTTTAAAAATTACATAAATGGCCCAAAAGTTGCAAAAGTGTACATCGGTCAAAATTAAACTTATCCAACCCTTATTATATGTTCACTAGTATCCCAGAAACATGTTATGCGTGAAAACAGAATATAACCATTGATTACATGTATTGGTGATTTTTAGTAGTTTTCCCCAATTAAAACACATAGGTAAAGGTTGACTTTTAATATAGACGAGTTTTGGTCAAATCCAGGAATGGGGTCAAAATTAAACTTATCCAACCCTTATTATATGTTCACTAGTATCCCTTATTAAACTTATCCAACCCTTATTATATGTGCCGTTTATTTAAAAAGTACTAGAAGAGCAAGTTATGCGTGAAAACACTTACTTTAACGGGTCAAAACGCGTGTCTTTTAGGTTTTTGATAAAAATATAATTTTGATAGTTTGGAAACATCATAATATACTTATACAACTTATCAAAATAGATTATAACCATTGATTACATGTATTGGTGATTTTTAGTAGTTTTCCCTAATTAAAACGCATAGGTAAAGGTTGACTTTTAATATAGACGAGTTTTGGTCAAATCCAGGAATAGGGTTGATGTGACGACTGAGAATTTTTTTCTCTTCTTTTTCATTGTTTCTAGCTCATTAACTTTTACCGCGTTACGCAATTTTCGAGGACGAAAATTCTTCAACAAGGGACTGTGACAATCCGACTTTTCAGGTCATTCTCTGGCATTAACTGAACGTAAACCACATTAAATGTTGTGTGAACATTTATGTGCTTATCTGCGTTGACTTTAGCAATTAGGGTTTTGTGTGATCATCATTACGAGCATGCACGGATGATTAAATGTTTGATATTCTATGATTTCACTTTATGATTTTATGTGATATATGTGTATACATTTAACATGTAATTTTATCATTCTAGGTGAATTTCAAGTACTAAATCATAGATTTATAGTTATGATTTTATGTAAACACAAAGTATATAATTATTACCCTTAGCCATAACTTTATGAGACTTTAAGGATATAGGTTATAACTTAAATAAATAATGGGGGAATTAAACTCTATGATCCTAATGATTTTATGTGATATTAGAAGAATAATTGTGGAGTTATATCCATGATTTATTTTAAGCAAAAACAAGATTTATATTGTCCTCTTAACATTATATGATTTATATATTTGTCGTTAAAAAAAACATTTCCTAGTAACTCCGTTAGAAATCCATTAGCACTCTTATACTTTGGGGGACCCTTTCTGCAAATTCCTAAACTTGATTTTATTGATAAAAGATGGAGGGTTATTTCTGTAATTACCTAAACTATGAACCCACCTTTGTAAATCCTTGAGGGACTAATTACGTCAATTACTCATTGTTGATCTTAATTAGCATTTACGTGAATTAACAGGGGAGTTGATGATCGATTTCGACCGATCATCATCATAACTCATCGGTTTCAACTTCTGGCCATCAAAATCTAGTAAATGATTAGGAATTACACTTCACGACACTCTCCCTCCCTCTCGCAATCCCTCCATGCTCTCTCTCTCTCTCTCATTTCTCATTTTCCGGAGACTCGAAAACACCAAGAAACCACCACTGTTTCGCCACTGTTGCACCACCTCTCGATCACCACTGTGATCGCGAATCTCCTACGAGCAACCAGGTGTAATTAGAAGTTCAAACCACGATCGCGCTTGGTGTTCGTGTTTATGTTTCGGGTTCATCTTCGGCTTCAAAATCATCTCGTATTTCATCTTCGATCCAAGGTAACGATTCCTCAATGTTAGTCGCACATTTTTACGCGTTTTATCTGAGTTTCGCGATTTTCCGGCGACCGGAGCTAGGGTTCCGATCACCGGAATTCTTGTATGAAGAAGATGACTCACAGCGGGTTCGGGTTATAAGGTTTGGGATCAGATCTTGTTAACAAACGCCAAACTGACCCAACGGTTCTGTCACGGGACTTGTACGTGAGGGACGCGAGTTCGAAACTCGGCCCACGCAATTTTTTTTCGTTTTCTTTCATTCTGTTATCTAATCTGGTATGCGCTGGTTAATAAAATAAAACCCGATGACGTTGAAACCAAACCGAAGATCTGCCTCAATGGTCAGGGTGATTCGTGGAGCAAGGGAGGTCGCGGGTTCGAACCCGGGCGACCTCTGTATTTATTTTTTTGTTCTATTTTGGCATTCTTATGATATTTGTCAACCAAAACTTGATTAAATGAGTTTTTAGGAATGTCTAAACCCGTAAAACTATGTTTTGGACTATTAACCCGTAAACTTTGTCGTATAAACTAAAATATAGTTTTCATATTTTATATAGATTAATTTAAAAATCATGGTTCTATGTAAGGTAAGATAAATATATTTTCACGTAATTTAATATACTTACGTATATCGTTGGATTTTATTGAAACGATCAGATATCTATGAGAACCTTTAACATATACATATATTTATTGTTCTCGCAAACTCGTTATTAACGTCACCTGTACGTTTAGTTTATATATATATATATTAAATATATATTTATTATTAACATTTTTTTGAAATCTTTGAACTTGGAAAATATATATAATGTTGATATATATTGTATTTTTTCCCATTATTTCGATAATCGCTTGGATTTGGCACACATGCCATCCTCGACTTATTTCGAACTTCACGATAATCGTTTTTATCGTTTAAGTTAGATATAGTCGTTTGTTTGAACATACACTTACACTTGTATGCTCGTTAGGTGATTGATTGCTTACACAAGACTCGTTCTTGCTACTTGACTTAACTGTTTATCTGGAAATTTTGCTGTGCAACCTAAGGTGAGTTTCACGGCCCCATTTTACTGTTTTAAATCCTGTTGGGGGAGGATTAACATGCAAACACTTGAACTGTTAGATAATTATATCACCTGAATGATAGTGGCACACTTATTGAAAAGTCCCCACTTTTAGAGTTACTGTCAATCTCACATCAGCGGGAAATTATATAGTAGATCTACTGGGTTTGACAACCCCACCCGGGTCAGTCGTGCTGGCACGATCGAATATCGAACAGGTGTTATAAATTTCTTAGTCTTAACGAGGCACAATTGAACTTGGCGAGCTTCAGTAACTGGATAGCTAGTTGATCTAGTCAAACGTGCACTGATTTCTTGAAAATAGTCTAGCCAACTATTGATATATTATCTGGATTTTACTGAATTGTTAAACTGATGAACTGATTAAACCTGTGAACTCACCAACCTTTGTGTTGACACTTTTTAGCATGTTATTTCTCAGGTCGCTAAACTGGATTGATTGCCACGAGCTAGGATGCACCACTCATGGACTTTGATTGCCATGCATGCATATTAGACATTATAACTTTTTGAACTAATTATCTTTTGGTTTGCGCATGTTTTGGCGCTTAAACATTTATTACAACTTTTGTTGTTTACGCTTCTGCATTTCAAAACGCATTTACTTTGGTTTGACATTTACATTGCATATAGACTGTTCGTATGGCTAATGTGTTCAGTCCTGGTTTGTCACGCTCCCTGCGGCGCGTTGTCGCGCGTGGGATTTTTGGGGGTGTGAGATAAGTACATAAGTAGCTAATGGGAGTGCAATCCCAACAAATTAATACTACATCATGATTTACTAATAAAATGGCGGGTCAAAAGGGTAGGTCAAATCTAAAGCATCCTAAAAACGAGGGCCTAGGGGTAGGGCAAATGTGCCAGTAACCTGGGTCATGAGCGCTAAGAAAGCAAGAAGTCGCTCGACATGGCCCTCGAGAGTGGCCACTCTCATCTGCAACAGCTCGATAGAAATGGAGTTGTTAGCAGTAAACGTACTAGCATCCGTCACACTAGCAAGAAGAGAGTCTAGGGCACCCTGGGTAGTAGTCCTAGTCTTCTCCAAGCTATCCACTCGGGCTCCTAAGAAACCTAAGTCAGAAACGGTCGGGTGTCTCTCAATATCCCGCTCCATAACTCCGATCATCTGCTCGTATCGAGTCATACGAGCAACCAATAGCGGAATTGTGTCCGCCAAAGGCTCACCAGTGAAGGGGCATAGACCAGCTGGATTCCATGGAGCAGCTCCCTAGGCCGATGACTCCCCTAGCTCGTGGGTACTAGGGAGTCCCTCGCGCTCCCGCCAGGTGCGGATGGTGTTCCGCATCCTAGCGAATCGGGTAGCCTCAGAGAGGCAGCGCCGCTTGATAGCGGGCTACTCTGATGGGGTAGGATGGCGAGGAAGGCCGGTCCTCTTCCGCGGGGTGTAGGCCCGCCATCCATCGCGAGAGACGCGGCGGTATGACTAAAGGGTCCTAGCTCATCCCGGGGTAATGTTGGGGTCCTTTGCAGAAGGAGGCACCTCGATGGTAGGGGCAGCATCAGTCGCATCAGCAGCGGCATCCTCGGAAGGCTCCTCGGTATCATCAGACACACGAGGCTGTAGCTGGGGTAGAGGGTGAGGAAACATAGCAGCAGCAGTCCCTGGCTCGGGACTCTCCGGTGGTGAGTCTGGTGGAACATAGTCCATCGGCATGGGTGTGTACTCAGGCGATCGAGGGGCTGACTCATCCTCGGAGCTTGATGAGATGCAAATGGCCTTGTTAGCGGAAGCCATCACTGCGATAACAAGTTCCAAGTAAAAGCAGCATTAGAACAAGTAAGCATATAAACATTTAAGGTAAATAAATCTAATGCAAGTTATGAAATAAACGCTTAAGCATAAATCATAATAAATGTTACCACTTGAGTTGGCCTTGCGTGCAAACGGTACCTTCAGAGCGGGTTATAGTCGAGGTTTTGTTTTCGTTTTTATTTATGAAACCTAGTTCTCTATAATCACGGCTCTGATACCAATCTGTCACACTGAACTTTCGGGAACTAAGGCGTGTGATGTCATGAAATCATAGTCGTGGATACTTAGAACAATTAATAGTAAAACAATCGATAAATAAAACGTCATTTGGATTGCAGCAGAAATAGTGGAAAAATTACATTGTCTTACAATTAATAATAAAGATAGAAATAGTTCTTAAAAGTTAAGATAGTTCCTAAAATACTTGAAAATGGTTGGATGGATAAAACGAGACTATGACTCCATCAGCAGGTCCGTTTATGAGTGATGGCCCCGTTTGCATGTGCGGATACATTTAGTTACCTGAGAAAATCATGAGTTTAAAAGGGTAAACATAACATTGGTGAGTTCACAGGTTTAAGACTCTACAAATAGTTTGTAAATGGTTTAAGGCATACAAGATATTATTAAGGTCACCGTGATGTAATGATTAACATGAACTTTGAATTTGAAACTAACAGATTTACCCACTCATATCATCTTCCCTAAAGATACTGCAATGGAACAATAATAACTGGCGTGTACTACTCGACAAATGCACACATTGGGATTGGAGCTACCAATCAAGTAGGGTTGTTAACCCAAATAGATCTATCCACTAGCTATCGTTTCGAACAGAACTAATCAAATTCAATTAATAGCGGGATTTGTGACAGTTCGTTATGTAACGAAATGTACTCATTTGTAGGGTAAGTAAATAACATTTAATCATACGGCAGAGTACAGTTCGACCAAGATATCAAGTATAAAACAGTTTAGTTCATAATTTCTCCCCCAAAGTATTAAAACAGTTTAAAAGAAAGGGGCCGTGAGACCCACCTGATCTAGGTGAAATGGAGACAAGTATGTAAATCCGGAAATGAAAGGTGCAAGTAACGTCCTAATAAATAATAAGACAATGCATATATATATAAGGTATTTGGTTATTGAGTAACAATTACGTCACCCAAATGATACCCGTCAAGTCTTGATATAATATCCCGTTTGTATTAGTTTTAGAAGTCCGTTTGATAATATTTATTGATCAAATAAATATACGAAATCAATACTTATATTTATGTCAAAATAAATATAACAGAAAGTTAAATAAATCAATAAATCAATTTAACTTAAAAGAAATCAATCAAGTTTTAAACATTGAAATAAATAATAATGTCTATTATTATTTATAGATAGATTTATATATTTATATATGTCATGACTTAAACCTCTTATAATTATTTGACAAAATAATTATATATATTTTCAAGTAAAAATATGTGACAAGGTTTATTGAAATAGTATAAGCGAGTTAAAAATAAATACAAGTCTTTGTATTTATACTTATACATTTGTAAGGGATTTTATAAATTCACAAGCTACAAAAATTGAAAAGCTCTCCTTATATTGAAAAGCTATCCTTATATTGAAAAGCCTATGCTTGTTCAACAAGCTACAAAAATTCGACCTAGAGGCCCTATAATTCGACCAAACACAAGCCCAAACAACCCACTTACATGTTTTAACCCAAATATAATTAAACTAGCCCAAAAGAGTTTCTAATGCAAAAGCCTCACAAAAATATGGTCTCTACAATTTTCCCCTAGGCTTTAGCATTAGACAGCTTTCACATTTTGAACTTCTTTGACAAATGCACTGTAGCTGGATCATACCATAGTTCCTTCGCAACAATCTCAGCCACGGCTCTAGTATAGCACTTGCGTATTCTTCAGTATCTTTGTTACACTCAATTTGATGCTTGGCCAGTACCAGTATATCTTTCTTATGAAACCTCATCAAGTCATGAACTTCCATGACACTCATCGTCTTCGATTGGCAAAGGATTTTTGCTTCTCCAGAGTAATCACTGTATACCCAAGTTTGGAAGTCATGTAAACAATCTTCAGGATGTCTCATTGGCAGGGGTATAGTTTTAGTCTTCTCAGTCGGTGGATACAAAGCATTAGTGAACTTCTTGCTTGTGATATTCTCCTTTCCAGGAACACTTTTCTTTCCATCCCACTTGAACACATCCCTGTATTTCTTAACATATGATTTTTGTGAGGAAAATATTCAAATCTCTTGAACTTGCGATGCACTGCATTTTCCAACTTCTTGTAAAAATACTTGGCCTGCTCATTCTATGATGGGTTTGAGAATGGTACCTTGTAAAGCATGGTCAGATCCACATTAGTCCAGGAGTAAAACTAGGTCCAGCATTTGTAGTATTCCAATGGATATTGACCCTTTCTCCGCACAACAAACATATTCTTTTCACCGTCAAACATCCAGGCTTTGATTTCTGCAGTGATTCCCCTCTTATCATGATAATGATATCCCAGCTGGATTAGATACCTTTCAGGAGGATAAGCAAACGTATGAGCCTCCCAACCTCCATCAAACTCGGAAGCAGGTACAGTCATGTAGTCTCTATCCCTTGTATCTTTATCTTCATCAGTGGCTTCGGGTAGGAGTGGGCCAGATGCTTCAGGGATATCTGCTTCAATGTCAAACACTGGTGATTGTGAAGAACCACCGACACTTGAACCACCTTCTTAATTTCCTGGATCACTCTTGTCATCTTTCCCGGGGTTTGTCTTGTTTGAGTTGGCAGAATTAAGCTGCCTGATCAGCTTGTGTAAATCTTTGAGTTGCCTGGTAAACTCTCGGTTTATCTTCTTTTGATTCTCCAACTCAGTATTGTGGACCTTTTAGATATCAATTAAGTCTCCAATAATCTCACTTTGGGATGCATTCTAGCTTTCAGCTCTTCAATTTCTGGTTTAAGCTCTCTTTCTATCCTGAACTCTGGTGTTTCTACCACCTTCCCTTTGTCTTGGGCTGTGAGTTGTGAAGATGATTGACCAGCACTTGTACAAGTGACTGGGGGCACACGAGGATCCAATCTTCTTCTTCTAGGGTCACTTGGAGCTTCTTCAGGGTGTTGTGTAGCAATCTTCACAGATTCAGTCAGATCTTTGGTAACGGAAGCATTGAGGGGAGGATCCTCCGTGGCTTTCCGTTTTCTTGTCAATTGGATCTCAGCAGTCTCAGCCTCAACTTCCTCAACATCAATGTCGTCAAGATATGTGTCATAATTAATATTCTCTTCACCTTCAAAATTCAATGCACCAATTTGCACGTCTTCTAGATCAAAGTCTTCCCAATCCGAACTATCTAAGAGTTCAGTAACTGGCTTCTGAGAGGCAGGCACATTGTGTTCTTCTTCAATGATAGGATTTCTTTGTACAGGAACCTCCTCTCTTGCTATCTCAGCGAATTCACCAAACTTGTTACCAAACGAAACCTTATCAGTCAGTTTCTTCTTGGGGTTAATCATCGGGAAAACCTCAATGCCCATAGGCTTAGTGTCATGAGTATCATTGGTCTTCCTCAATGCTGGATATCTAGAATCTAGAGCCAATTGGATGAACCTTGGAACAACTGCAAACTTCTTATCTCTGGTTACTACAGCCTTGACATCATCAAAGATCAACCTGGACCAGTTAAAACGAACCCCTCTAACTAGTGACACCATAGCATGGTTGTGCACTTGGTTCAGTTGATCTGTTGAACTTTTCTTAGCAATTACACATTTCAGTAAGTAGTGGGCCAGCATTCTCCAGTATGGTGGAAGGAGAGCCTTTATGGTAGGTGGAGACACTATATGATACCCCATTTCCTTTAAACATTGAGTAACCATTTCTTTATCCAGAGTAATTGGATCAGCAGCAACATCTTTAAGCCTGAGGGCCTGTCTGAAGTCCTCTTCTGATAAGACCACTACTGTTGCTTGTATCTTGGCTATTATCTGCTTTCCATCATCAGACACGTATGCTGTCTTCCAAAATTCCTGTTGCATTCGCTTGCAGGCGACATGATTTGCAGTGAAGGCATAGTGTAGACATCATCGTTTTAGACCTTCAATCATTGCTCGGTACTTCTCTCGATACTCTGCAGGTGGGCCAGCAAATATGCTACCGTGTTGTGATCTTTGATGAATTCCAAGTCCCTGCACTCACAAACACAGATAAAATCCAAAACAGACAAGAATTCATCAGTTTTAAGTATTTCTCGAAAAACGGGCAGCATAACGTCTTAAAAATAACTGAAAAAACCAGTTGAAACATCATCAGGTACCTTTTCGATCGAAAAACAGGGTTTTCGATCGGAAAGCATCCGTCTGATCGAAAAGTATAGCATGTTCAAGATCTCTGATAGAAAAGTCTTAGGACTGATCGAAAAGCCCGAGTGATCACCGAGATCCCTGGTCGATAAGTGCCAATCTCGATCGAAAAGCCTGATCTTCGATCGAAAAGCATAGCTTTCGATCGGAAAACTCGGCTTCCCGATCGAGTAGCCCCAGGTCATCGGTAACCATCAATCGAAAAGTGTCGGAGGCCGATCAAAAAGTTGTTCAGCCTGATCGAAAAGCCCCTGGCTAGATCGAAAAACCTTGTCTTCTTTACGAGAAACCTACAACTCAACCAAACAACTAATTTTCGAAGGATTTAACAGTTAAAAACAGTTCCAAACACCCGCAAATCGAATTTTTTACCTGTCCCACCCAATACGCACAAGAAAATTAAAAAAAACATACTTCATTCGATCCTAAGCGGGTCGAGCTGCACGCTTCAATCGAGGAGCCATTGCTCAAAATCAATGGCGAGGATGCGTTCAGAGTGTGATTCTGACTGGAGGGGAGGTGTCGGATGGTTGCAGCTGGTGGCGGAGGCGGCGGATTGAAAAGGGACAGCGACGGTGGCGACTTGGGTGAGTGGGGGTGTTCCGGTGGAGATTTACGACGGGAAAGGTGGTGGTGTAGTCGTAGGGTGGTGGTGATGGCTGTGGTGGTGTGCGACAGTGGTGGCAGCAAGTGGTGGTGGTGAACGGAGGAGGTGATGGCGAGGGTTAGGGTTTGGCGGAGAAGAGAGAGAAGGAGAGTGGAGAAGGTGGGGGGCTGGCTCTCTTGTTTTGTTTCAAAGTTTTTTTTAAAAATAATTTCACACCACACCCTCAAGTTTGGACTTTGACCAAGTCACACACAAACTTTGACATAAACCAATTTTTTAAAAAACAACTTGATTTTTGTTCAACAAATCACCCCAAAACTAATCCCGCTTATTTAGAAAGCTTCCCCTGAACTCAAGCCCGAGAGTTTTGATATCCGGTAAAGTTTTTAAATAAATAAAAAAAAATAAAATAAATCAACAAATTGAATAAAAAACTAAAAAATACAAAAAAAACTTAACCAACCGAGTTTTGAGTGAAGAGGCATTATGAGGGATCATACCAGATAGTCTGTGACTGAGGAACCTTTTTCAGCTTCAGTTACTTCACGTGTTCAGGCGATTGCTGGTATTGTGGTCCATCTTTAAACTTGTGCCGCTTTCACTTACTCAGGCAGTTTCATCACATAATTTATATTTTAAGGTTTGTTAATTATGAAAATCTATCCAGGTCACACACATAAGTCCTAGGTATAATTTGTACACTCTATCAAGTACACCTGGTTTCCGTACAACATTTTTCATGACACATTTCCTTAAGCCTAACATCATGCTCCAGACTGGGTTGAGAAAAGAAAGAATAGATCACGGAGGTTTTGTTGGATAATATACATAGTCAACTGAACTTTTGAAACATTTTTAATAATGCTCTCATCAGTGACAAAGGCTGAGGGTTTTGGACACTTGAGGGTCTCTTTTGGTTGTGCACGTTGGCATCTTTTGGGTTTATACTGTATGTACAATGTGATCTTAAGCGTACGTGGATCAGGGAGGTTCCGGGTCTCCGCTTTCGTAGAACAAAGGAGTCCTGACTCACGTACAACATTCCCAGGTCATTGCTTATGCAAAGCAGAGGAAATGGGAGTTTTTGAGCATGACATCAAAACTCAGAATCGGGCATTTGTCTCAGGATTCCTAATGCACAGTCAAATAGAAATTGTACTATCCTAAGTGTGTGCTTCCCTTCAAGCATCATACGTTATCTTCAAGTGTTGTGATAAAACATATCTTTTGATTGATTGACAGCAGAGCCTATCAAGCATATCGGCCATGAATCACAACTTTTCACTTCCACCTTACACGTATCAGTCAGCAAACACCTGGAAATTTATATCACTTCCGATCCTGGTCAACCAAAACCAGAAAAAAAAAAATTAAAAGCACATAATTTAGAGGAAACATTAGATGTTTATTTTTATATCTTCCCCTTGCTTTTAGATTTTTTTTCAAAACAATAAAGAAACACTATTTATGGTTTTTTTTCAATTTTTTTTAAGAAAAAAAACAAGAACATGAAAAACAGTTGCCAGATTACTCATCAAAGGCTATCATCCGGAGGCCTTTGAGGCACATTTCAAAATTGGCACTCGGAAGGGGTTTTGTGAACATATCCGCCACATTGTCATCCGACCCCACCCGTTCTAAACGAATGAGCCTACGTTCATAGCAATCCCGAATGAAGTGCGTTTTTATGTCAATGTGTTTGGTTTTTGAGTGCTGCACAAGATATTTAACAATTTGCAATGCAGCATTGTTATCACAGAAAATGGGAGTATCAAAGAAATTCAAACCATAATCTCCCAGCTGATGCTGCAACCATACCACCTGTGAGCAGCAAGCAGATGCAGCCACATATTCTGCTTCGGCTGTCGGCTGGGACACCGTGTGTTGCTTTTTGCTTTGCTATGATACCAGCCTGTCACCTAAGAATTGAGCTCCGGTAAATGTGGATTTCCTGTCTAGCTCATTACCACCATAATCACTGTCAGTGAAAGCATACAGATTAAATCCTGACTCTTTTTGGTACCAGAGGCCCAGTCGTGGCCGACCCTTCAAATATTTAAAAATATGTTAAACAGTAGATAGATGAGAGAGTTTAGGATTAGCCTGATATCATGCGAATTGGCACACTACAAGCATGATATCTGGACGGCTGGCGGTTAGATACATCAACAACCCAATCATAGACCGGTACATGTGCTCGCTCACCGGTTGACCGTCTGGATCCCTGGTAAGTGCAGGCCTGGCCGCCATAGGTGTGGAGACAGGCTTCGCATCCATCATCTTGTATTTTTCCAAAATTTTCGTGACATATTTGGCCTGATGGATAAGTATCCCACTGTCACTTTGCTTCACTTGTAATGCGAGGAAATATTCCATCTCGCCCATCTGACTCATCTCAAATTTTGTGCGCATCACCTTCTCAAACTCTTTGCACAAATCTTCATTGGTTGACCCGAAGATGATGTCGTCAACATATACTTGCACCATGATTATGTCATGCTCCACCTCCTTTCTGAAAAGAGTCTGATCCACTATGCCTGTTGTATACCAGTGTGCTAGAAGATGATCAGTCAACGTCTTGTACCAAGACCGAAGGGCCTGGTGTAAACCATACAATGCCTTGTCTAGCTTGAACACATGATACGGGTGTTCCTCATCAATGAAGCCAGGAGGTTGAGTGACATATACCTCTTCATCCATATCAGCATATAAAAAGGTTGTTTTCACGTCTAATTGGTAGACCGTGAAGTTCATATAGGATGCGTAGGTTAAAAAGACTCTTATTGCCTCTAATCGAGCAACGGGCGCGTACACTTCATCATAATCCACCCCTTGAATCTGTTTGTGGCCTTGAACCACCAACCTGGCCTTGTTTCTTACAATAATGCCATTGTCATCCTTTATATTCTTATAAAGCCATCGAGTTGTGATGACCTTTTTGTCAGCAGGCCTTTCTACTAACCTCCAAACTTGAAGCCGTGAGAATTGATTCAGTTCTTCATGCATGGCTTCTACCCAACTAGGATATGTCAAAGCCATAGTAATGTTAGGGGGCTCAATTTTAGAGATGAAACAGGAGTACATGCAATGATTGATGTCCTCTGACCGGCTTCTTGTTACCACCCCTGATGCTAGCGGACCAATGATGTTGTCCAAGAGGTGATATTTATGGATCCTGGTTTCTGCAACGGCTTGAACGGGGATTACCGGAGGTAGATTTGTTTGATCTAGTTCATCATTTGTTTCAGCTTCTCCCTCTGCATCAGCTCCATGTGTTTGAGGAGTGTCTGTACCAGGGTTGTCATCTGCCTCATGGTCATTGTTAGTATCAACTGTTTCCTGTACTGGTGTGGTATCTATTTCAGGGGTAGTTACCAGAGCCTTTGTAATGGAGTGTGTTATTGACGGTCCTGAGATTGTGTCTTCGAAGAGTTCTTCGGCTATGACTGGTTCCAATCCTAACGGAAGAAAGAATTGACTATAGTCAAAAGCTTGAGGAGGACCCACTCCACCATCTAATGGATTTTCTTCTAGCCAATCCACATTGGTGGACTCCATCACAATCCCGGTAGTTTTGTTGAATACCCTGTAGGCAGAGCTGGCAGAGTAACCTACAAAATAACATTCATCAGATTTAGCAGCAAACTTTGGTACTTTCGTATTTACTAAAACTGTGCATAGACACCCAAAAGCCCGAAGGTGCCCAATTCTAGGCTTGTCATGGTAGATAAGCTCATAGGGGTCTTCTGCTGCCGCTTATTGATGAGCACCATGTTCTGGACATAACACGCAGTATGAACTGCCTCTGCCCAAAACATGGTCGGTAGCTTAGAATCACACAACATAGTACGAGCAGCTTCAATTAACGTCATGTTGCGTCGTTCTGCTACATCATTCTGCTGAGGAGTGTAGGGGGAACTCTATTGATGCTCGATTCCTTTTTCAGCACAGAACTCATCAATGGTGTGATTCTTGAATTCCGTCCCATTATTACTCCTGATGGCCTTCACCTTCAGCTTTAATTTGTTTTCAATGAGCTTAATGAATGCAATCAGTATACCTGCAACATCACTTTTCTTTGACAGAAAGAATACCCATGTGAAACGGAAAAAATCGTTAGTAATAACTAAGCAAAATGCACATCGGTTAAAATTAACATACTGGCTGGACCGAAGAGGTCCATGTGAAGCAGCTCCAGAACAGATGAGATTCTGTTGAACACCTTTGTCTTATGTGGACGTTTGTGCTGCTTCCCCTTAGCACATGCCACACACTTCTCCTTGAGCACAAATTGTTTGATTAGAAGGTCTTTAACAAGCCCTCCTCTAGCAAGTCGATTCAGATTCTTCAGATTCACGTGCCCCAATATTCTGTGCCGCAACTGAGCGTGGTTCTCAGCAGGTTTTAGAGAGAAGACATGCCACCTCAGATGTGGGGGGTTTCTGCATGTTAAGCACATAGGAGTTACCATATCTTGGTGTTCTCATCAACACCCAATCGTCAGGGATGGAGTATCCAGGTTTGAGAATGAGACATTCTTTATTATTGAAGAGAACTGGATACTCCTGATCACATATTTGTGAAACACTTAACAAGTTGTGCTTCAACTACTCGACATAATTGACATCATGGAAGCTGAGACATCCATTGCGTACTATGCCTTTCTGACTGATATATCCTCCAACTCCTCCGGCGAACGACACATATCCTCCGTCAAATTTCTCCAAGTCTTGTAGTAGAGATATGTCGCCCGTCATATGCCTGGAACAACCACTGTCAACATACCATAGGTTGCTAACAGTCCTCCTTGGCTGTTCCTGCATTCAAAGGAGATTAGTTAGATTTTGGTACCCCAGGCCTTAATTGGTGTGGGTGAAGTTGGCATGTCCTTGTTTGGACTGAGAATGTCTTTCTTGTTGACATCTCTGGGTTGGTGATTTTCCTTCCCAAGCTCCCGTTGTTTAATTTTATTTGTTTTTGAACTTTTCACCTTATGGAAAGATGTGGAGTGTTTTTTATACACTCCAGTTGGCTTGAAGGACAAATTCACCTGTTTTGGAATGTTCCACCTGTCATCCTTCCTCCAACCATTTGATTTAGCTGAACCAACTGGATTTGGATGGAAGGGTGTTTTTGAAAAGGATTTGAAGATAGATTTTTAAATTGGTTTTGAATGAACAGGTGGTTTTGGAAAAGTATCTTGCTTTGGGTTAGAGACATATTTTGAGGGTTCAACAAGTTTTGGGACCCAAGCAGGCTTAGTCAATGTCTTTGAAAGCTTTGGAGATTTTTTAGCATTTTGACTCCTTTTACTTTTCATAGATTTTGGTTCTTGTTTAGGTGATTTGGGTTTTGGAATCCCTCTATGCACCTTTGAGTGTTGGGGTATAGCCTGCTACACCTTTCAGTTTGAAGGTGCAGACCTTGGTGTTGGTCTAGCATGCAATTGTGTCTGTGGAGGTTGTAGTGCCAACTTCTGCCCCTTGAAATCTGAAGGTCCATTTTTTTTGTTTTGGGCCAACATGTGTTTGGCCCAATGGGACAGTCTTTGGCAGGACCTTTTTAGGATAATAAGGTTCATAAGGGCGGTGCAAACAGTTTCTTGCCACATGTCCTGGTCTGCCACACAAATGGCAAGACTGTTTCTTTGGATACACGGGAGCTTGTTGTTGGTTACGCCCAGTGGATATCCATGTTGGTTTTGAACAATTTTTGTGGATTCAAAGGGCCTTACCATGTGGCTTTGTGGTCAAAATATACTCCCATTGTATTGGCTTAAATTGGTCATAAGCAGAGTTAACCTCTGGGTACAAGACAAAGTCACGGGGTCTGGTGTCCCGTACTTTCTGCACATTTTGGGCAGGATTATTAATCTTATCCTCAGAAACTTTCACATCACATGTGGATTTGGGACCAGCAACCTGTGGTCCCTTACCCCTTCTAAAATTTTAACAGTTCTTAAGGGTTTCACAGGTTTAGCATCACATTTACCAAAAGTAAACACACCACATTCAGAAGGTTTATCACACAAAACAGACTCTGAAGTTTTTGACTCAAACTTAACAGAAGGTTCAAGTTTCTCAAAATCAAAGTTTTTATAGTAAGAATCATAATTAGACTTCACGGGATTCTTAGGGGACTCCTTGCAATTCACTACCCCTGCTTCTTTATTACCTTTATCTGCACAAGAAGTAGAAGTGTTAGTAATGTTAGAAACAGGAGCAAACATTTTAATGGGGCATGCAACAAGTTTCTTTTCTATTTCAGCCTTAGCTTCTAAAGAGGTCTTTGAACTCTCATAGTCTGGGATCATTTCATGCATCAATGGCATCAGTACTGTATGAGTGGATGTTTCATCCTTTACCTCAGTACCGAGACCCAAACTAGAGTGGGCTTTGAGATGTCGCATTCGGACATCTGTGTTGTAGAAAAGAGAGCTAGCCTTCATCATTTATGACACAATCTTATCATTTCGTTCAACTTTATTTTGTGACGTTCCTAATTTGGCTTTAAGTTCTTCAACCTCTGATTTTAATGTGTCAATCTCTACGTTAGCAATTCTAAGATAAGTAGTTTTATTACTTAATTGACTTTAAAGATTCTTAATATCTACTTTGGCTGCTTCTAATTTTTCTCTAAATGTTTTACTCCTACCTTTGTACTGTCGAAGGTGTCTATCAGATAATTCACGATTTAGAGTTTCATTAATGAACTTACGTTCCCAGTCTTTACATTCATTAAATGTAATTTGGCATTTAGGGTTAGAACATACCTCATTGCTTCTGGCTTGGGAACCTGGAGTTATGTCTGCCATGAATGCATGATGGAAGACTTCAGCAGCTTCTTTCTGTGCTTCTTCTTTAGCCAGGAGGGCTACATGATCAAGCGTCAGACTCAAGTCTTCCACCTTATTTGTCCAATCATATCCTGGTGTGTGCTGAACCACCAGTGCCCTGTCGTTCTTCCCTGTCTCCTTCTTCACACTTTCACCTCTGTTCTCAGTTTTGACATCTCTTTCAACCTTTGGTTTGGTGCATTCCCATGCATAATGCTCATACTCATTGCAGTTGTAGCACCTCAGGTTTGCTTTGTTGAAACTAAGCTTTATCCCTTTCCCTCCATTCCAGTCCTTCTTTCCTGTCTTTTCCATGAACTGCTTAGCTCTGAAGGCTGACATTCCAATCTGGTAAGAAATATCCATATGCTCCAGGTCTTCTGGGTTGACTTGATTCACATCATCTAGAGTTAAATCAATGGGTAGAAGAGAACCTGCAACGAGTGCCTGATAGCAACTCATAATTCCTATAAACTGGGATCTTTGGTGAGAGCATTAACATCTAAAGAGACAAGGTTTGATGTTCCAGATGTACTTGACCTAGTGGCTTGAGCAATAAATCCCATCGGATTAGACTGTGGGTTGTTCGGAGCAGCAGCTGACTGTGAGATGAAAGCTTGATTATCTTGGTTCATTAATGCTCCATTGCCCAGCTTTCTGGCCCTCTTCTGCTTCTTATCTTCATACGCTCTAATGGTGGACATAAGCTCGCTCAGCGGTGAAGTAGACATTTGCATTGTCTTTTCTATTAACTCAATAGTGATATCCCAATTTAGCCGAAGAGAATTTACCAGCTTCTTGTTTACTTCTACCTGTGCGTATGTGACTCCATCATCTTTCATTCCTGGCACAATTTTGATGAACCATTGAAGCCGAGTCTCAATATTTTCACCAGGGATGTAATTGAATTCATTAAACTGTTCTCTTAGGTTTTCTCTTCGAGATTCCTTCATATCGTCATTTCCTTCATATGCGGCCACAAGAGCATCCCAAAGTGTCTTAGCAGAGGTGTACTCCTTGAAGGCTTCAGCTACTTTAGGAGATAAAGCCATGGTTAGAGCAGCCAGTGCCTTTCTATCACGTTTCACCCTTTCCCAATCTTCATCAATCCATTCAGATTTGCCTATAGGTTTGGGTGGCTGACCCTGTTCTCTAGGTGTCGATGGGACATAGTCTCCCACTTCAACCGATCGCATGATCTTGGGATCATGATAGTTTACATAGTTCACGAATCGGTACTTCCAGCTCATGAAGTCCTTGCCAGACATCCGACGAGGTGGTCTGGCGTTGGTTCCGATCTTGGCATCCATCTCAAGGGTTGCACTTGACAGACTTGACATATCAAAGGCCATTGTAAACACTGAGAGGCAAACACAAGGGTTTTCGATCAGAAGAAAGTGAGTCTAAAAGGAGTTTTCGGTTGTTGGAGGCTGGTCGAAACGCACTTTTCGATCAGAAAGTGCACTTCTCGGTCGAAAAGAAGATGTGGGTCGAAAAGTCACAGTGGGGACTTTCCGATTGGATCAAGAAGCTGATCGAAAAGTCACAGGGGGACTTTTTGATCGTGATTGGCTGATCGAGAAGTCACAAAGGGGACTTCTCGATTGGGAACGACGGATTGAAAAGTCACAAGAGACTTTCCGATCAAACTGACAGATCGAGAAGTCACTGAGGGGACTTCTCGATAGGGAGCGATTGATCGAAAAGTCAGAGAAATTGACTTTTCGACTGCAGGTGACTGATTGAAAAGACACAGAGGGTCTTTCTCGATCACATGAAAGCGACAGTAAGGGGTTTTCGATCAGACAGGCTGATCGAAAAGTCTTCAAATGCCTCGAAAAGTCACAGATTCACGAGCAATGGATCACGAACAATTCTTTCTCGACTTGAAACCTGCAAAAAGGACTTCCGAAAAGTGCTAACAGCTGAAAATCACCAACAAACTCAAATCGTTAGTCACCTAAAACTTGAATCCGATATCGCGAGAGCCTCGAAACTTACGTTTCTTGGCTCTGATACCAATTGTAAGGATCAATTCAACCCCTCACGCATCAAAGTCTATAGTCACCGTGCGGAATCCGGTGACTAGAGATGATTCAAGTTAAATCGAAAAGTACTAAGAAACGTATGTAAACAATTAAGAAAATCACAAACCGATTAAGAATGCTTGAACAATATTCGATTGCTACACTTTGAAAGCCGAAATTCTCTTAGGAGAATTTTGGTACACCTTGATCCGCAAAGCACACCAAAAAACACAAAAGTAGAAGCAACCCTAAACCCCTACACTAGCTCTCCTTATATAGGAAAGCCTATGCTTGTTCAACAAGCTACAAAAATTCGACCTAGAGGCCCTATAATTCGACCAAACACAAGCCCATATAACCCACTTACATGTTTTAACCCAAATATAATTAAACTAGCCCAAAAGAGTTTCTAATGCAAAAGCCTCACAATAATATGGTCTCTACAGATGACTTAAGATGACCATCTTTTAATAAATGAAAAGGTTTAAGTGTTATAAATAATTATATGCTCAAATATAATTATTTGACGTTTGAATCGTTGAAGACGTTTTACGATATCACTTAAAATGCGAACATTTTATTTAGAAATAGTCAATAATTATTTTCCAAGTCAAACGTTTGGCGTCGTAATTGTTTTAAATTTATTATAACTAAAATATTTATTTAAAGTTTATAGAAAACGTAGTCACCGGTTTTGTTTAATAAATGGACTTTTATTTTATTTGGACTTTATTTAATTTTTAGGAAATGTCAAGAATATTCCTTTAGGTTAGTTTCAAGTCTTAAAATATATTTTTTGTCGGTTTTGAAATAAGACACTAAAATTGAGTTTTCTCGTTGCGTATTAATCCGTTTTGATCCCGGTTTTCTCCTTATGCTACGTTTCTCTATTTCAGTCACTTTGGTTTATTTAAAACATCAAAAATATGTGTTAAAAATGCGTCGGGATCAGATCTGATCCATAACAGTTTTTACGAACTTTTTATAAATAAAAGCCATGTTTTATCTTATAAAAAATCATAAACTTGAAACTAGTCTTTTAGGGGTTGGTCAAGGTTTATAAAAATGTCTCTTTTATAGTTAAAAATCTATTTAATAAAGTCCAAATGATTAGTAAAAAATGAGATGTTATAAATGCATTTTTACTTGATTTAGTAAAGATATAAAATCTATTTTTAAGGTTTTGGTGAATTAAATTCACCAACACATTAAAATCTTGGGTTTTTGGTGACTAGTTTTTATAAAATAAATATATTTTATAACATGTTGACTTGAGATTATTTAATAAAATTCAAGTCATTTTTAAGTCTAAAAATCCATTTATTCCATGTCTTTAGGAATGAATATTCTATTTACAGATTTTTAAACAAGTCTTTGTTTATCTAAATTAAATCCATGGTTTTTATTGGTCATCTAACTTGTCCAATGATTATGTTTTATATTTTCACGACTTACAAAGATTTCTACTAACACTTAAGTGTTGGGATTAAGTCATGGGGTTATTCAAAACAAGTTAATGTTGTTAGATCATTTAATTAAGTCATGAGTTAGTAATATATATAACAATATAATAAATAATCAACTAGCAATAGCTAGGACCTTTATGTTCAACCAAGGGAACAAAACTTACTAATACTTGAAGTATTAGGACAACTCTACTAACACATTAGTGTTACTCCCAATTTGGTTTCTTTAGTGCACAACCTCACATCTTGGCTATTTTAAGCCCTAAGGCACCAAAGATGTGTTAGATCAAGTCACTTATATTATTAACCTAATTGTTGGTTATTTTAGAGGATTAGAGAAATAATTTATTTTAAGTTATATCAAGACTTAAGGTGATTTTGGGTGAGTGACTAAGTATAGAAAAATAGGGAAAAAGGGGTTAGTTTACTTACAAAAGTAAAGGTGGAATAGTGGTGGTTCACGGTGGTAGTGGGGTGATCTGGCGGTGGCTAGTGGTGGTTCGGTGGTGACCGAAAAGGGGAAAGGGGTGTGGTTCGGCTAGGCCGAAACCAAGGAGGAGGGGAGAGAGTTGGGTGTTTGAGGGAGGTAGAAATGAGGGTGGTGTAAGGAAAATGGTTGAGCTTGGCCTCTCTTTTATAATAAAAAGTTGGTTAATTGTTCAATGGTTAATACACAATTGCCAACTAATTATCTTAACCATTTTGATTAAAAATAATCATGTAAAAATAGTTGTAGGTGACTTGTATAAAAGATGGAGAGTTTTTATAAAAATGGGAGGTGATCTAATGTTCAAAAATTATATAAAAGTCCATGGGTTGGTATAAAAATGATGGATTAATGTTTATAAAAAGATTGAAAAGTAAACATTAACTTTTAGTTTTTATAAAACTACAAGGGTGGTGGACTTTTAAATAAAATTTGATTGTGTTTAAATTGTAAACAAAAGAAAAATAACCATTTGGGTCGGGTTGGGCCTGACCGGAAACGGGCCGAAAGGGTGGGTCGGATTGGATCGGGTAACCGGGTCGGGCAACCGGTCCTCGGTTCGTTTACTGGGCCGGTTAATGGGTCAAGCCTCGGGTCGGGGTTACGGGTCAGCGGGTTGAGTCAAAACGCTCGTTGGGTTACACTGAGTCATCGGGTAAATTTTCGGGTCAAACGTATAAGTTTTGAGGTTGTTGGCCTGACTAGGCCCAACGGGGTTATGAGTTCAGCGTTCAGTTGATGTTCGGATTTTTCAGAGTGAAATGAGTCGAGGAGTTCAAGTCTTAACAAAACTTTTGATAATATAAAGAATTTGACGTGTCGAAAAGTCAATTCGGACACCGGGTGAAAAATATAGAAGTTACATTTTATAGTTTTTCTTATTGTTGAAATTTTAACTAAGTCATTAGTGGGTTTGCTTGATTTTTAAGTCCGACAAAATAGTTGGTACAAATTCGGGAATTATTTAGACGGTTATATATATATATAGGGTGGGGTTCATTGTAGACCCCTTATAAATTGTAGACCCTGTAGACCCCTATATTGTTCTGTAAAACTCACTAAAATTATAAAGCTAATTGCTGTTGAGTTTTGTTTTTTTTATGCGATAAGTTCTTAAAAATAAAAAAGAAAACCTAGAAAGTTGTTGGACACATTGAAATATAATTGTTGTTAAAAATGTTGTATTATTCTATAAAACTCACTAAAAATTATAAAACTCAAAACAGAGTTTTAAAACTCACCGTTGTGTTTAAAACTCAGTACAACTGTAAAAATCAATGTTCTATAAAACTCAATGAAAATTATAAAGCTCATTACAAATTATAAAACTCACTCTTAAGTTTAAAACTCATTGTTTTTTAAAACTCACTGCAATTTTAAAAATCGATGTTCTATAAAACTCACTGAAAATTATAATTTGAAATTAAGAAAATAAAAAATAAAGAAAAAAACTAAAAACTTTATAAATAAAACCCTAAATTAAAATATAAAGATAGAAATATGACAAAATAAAAAAAAAGTAAAAAAAAAACAAATTTAACAACAATGAGTGTTACAATTTTTAGTGAGTTTTATAGAACAATATAAGGGTCTACGGGGTCTACACTTTTTAAGGGGTCTACAATGAACCTTTGACTATATATATATATATATATATATATATATATATATATATATATATATATATATATATATGCTACTATATAATGTATATGGAACAAAATGGCATTTTGGTAATTGCCAGCGTCTTAAAATTAAGACGCTTTCTGTTTACATTAGGGCTTTCCTATTCGATCCGTGTTACCAACTCTTTTTCTTCCCCTTTTGGTGTTCATCGCCCAGCAAGAAATCTCCTTCGTGAACTGGCGACACAAATCTGGCTTCTTGCAGAGTCGAATCTCCCCTTTGAGGGTGATTCCACTACCCTTTCCACGCAAGCCTGAAGTCAACCCATCTTCAACCTCTACGCATACGCTTTTGATCCATCGAGGTAGATGCTTTTGATCCATCGTTTTCTCTACACAGACGCTTGCAGACGCTTGTCAGTGCTTTTCATAAGGGAATCTCCTCTTTGAGTGCACTCTTCAATTGTTTTTTTATCTTCAAATCCACGCAACCCTAATCTGGGAAAAGCCATATTCATATTCAGATTTCGATTAGGGCAAATGCAGACACTCGTTGGGTTCTTTTCAAAAGTTGCCATCGTCAGTCAGATTTGAAAATTTGAATCGGGTATTATCAAAAAGGCGCTCAATTCAAATCTCAATTTCAAATCTCTTCAATAGCCTTTATAAGGTCGCATCTTCTCGCACACAATTACAATCTCAAAGTAAACACGTACTGTGAATTCAGGTATATCTTCGTTTTGATTTTGCACTTTCGTTTTAATTTCATGTGTTATGTTCTCTCTTGTGTGAATTCCTGTTCTTTGTATTGTTTTCCAAATCTAATTTAGGACCTAATTGTTTGCACGGTTTGGTAAGTTTTTCTTCAATTTTCTCACTGTTTCGTTTTAGGTTGGAGAATGTTGCTGTAATTTTGTCGTTTCTCAGTGATTTACGATTTTGCGGTTAGTGAAATCCATATGGCTTGCTTAATTGCATTTTTATTTAATGTCTGGTATTGTTCATGATTTAAATAATTCAATTTAGTTGCTCTAATATGTATGCTTTAGCATGTTGGTATTGTTCATGATTTCAAGTTCTTAGATTTGGTTGCTCCAATATGTTTGATTTAGCATGTTCGTGTGATTTAACCTGTTTTTAATGTTCTTATCAGTTTAGCCTCTCTTCCTTTTTTTGGATTGATATTGTTCATGAGTAGGTTTATTCTACTTATTTGAAGATATATGTTTGATTTAACCCGTAAGCAGTCTAAAATATTTGTTTTTTTAGTTTTATTTCCTGTGATATCATATATGACACTGATATGTTGGGCATTTTTTTACTAATCAGGTCAGAGCTGGTAATTTTGTCAAATAAATAGCACCATCATGCTTCAGTTAGTTACATAGATGTAAGGTAGATAAGAATAGAGTACGGATTTCTCATGGTTGATTTTGACTTCCTACTGAACCTCTTTTTATTTGTGCTAAATGAAACCTAACCCATATTAGATGTTCTTTCTTTTTTTTTTGGAATTTCATTTTTTCTAACTTTCAGCCTTTTTCTATTACCTGTTTGTGCAGTTGTAGTAACACTTTGGCTTTATATATGTTAATGATTTGGCCAAGTGTTGTGGGTTTGCCTTTTCTACATTGTTTGTGATTTGGCACAAATCCTTTATTGTAATGCTTTATGGCCTAATTTTCATTAATTTTGTTGCGATGAAATAGGTAAATAGTAGCTTAAAAATTGTATTGCAAAGGTTTCTGTTATAAAAAGTGTCTACCTGTTACAAAAAGGGGTTTTATTCACTTTAAATAGGCATGTTGTTAGTGTTGAGTAGTGGTTTTTAGGTGCAGGTTGGTATATATTGGTTTGACAAGTGTTGTTGATAGTGGTTTGGAAATAGGTGTTCTTTAACTGTTCCTGAAATTACGAGCCATGTTTGTTGTTTATTTTTTAACGTTTAGGCAAATTTTGTATCTTTATTTTGTTTGTTGCATCATTCTTAGTCAAATCTGCCATACCATTTCGGTGATTGTCTAGACTTTAGTTAATTGGTCATATTTTTTATGCATGTTTTTTGAGGCTATTCTGACCTATTATGGTTAGCTTTATTGATGGCAAGAAATAAACTTTTAAAAACCATAAAAAATGTAATGTCCAGTTGCTGGGGCTTGAAGGCTTTGTGGGCAATAGGATCATGACTGCTGTTTTGGTTCTTTTGGTTCATTAAGGCACAAGTATTTGAATGTTAGTATGTTTATGGTTAGTGTTTTGGCTCTTATTATTCCTAAATGGATTTGACTTCTTAAGGTAAAAAAATGGGTTCTTATTAAATATGACCATTATATGGCATGTATGCAACTTTTACTTCCATATATAGATTGGCTTATCATTGTTCTATGGTTAATGTGTCTATTTCAGTCATCACAACGCTGCAATGTTCCACATGAAGTTCAACGGGTGTGAAGGGGTACTCTTAGATAATGGTTGTAAGTACGTTTAATCTTCAATTATTGTTCAGATGATTTTAATTTCAGTTATCATTGTGCAATAAAAAAATGGATATTTATACGCACAAGTTCACGATGTCCGATTAGGAATGCGCACATATCGGTAGTTTGAAGAACAAATATGATGTGCTTATGGAAACTGTTGTTAATGTGAGGATCCTATCTATGTTTTGGGTCAAAACAGTAAACCTGTCAAAGCTCTTTATTTTGTTTCTTTTTCTTTGATATTTAAATAACTAATATATTAAATGTGCTTATAGAAACTGTTGTTAATGTGATGATCCATGTATGCTGGTACTTTTCCAGATTTACTATTTTTCAAATGTCTAAAATACCCTAGCTGTTGTTTTGACTTGTCATATTTGACTTTCTAAATCATCTGGACAGCCGAAACACATCAGCATTATCTGAATATATTGCAGTCAATGGGTCAGCTTTATTTATATATGATCTCAATCATCAGGACAGTTCTTATATTGTTGAATGAACATCCTTTTTGTTCTGAATTGTTATGTTTATTATTGAATGGATACTCCATCTACTATTGAAAGCTGAAATTTGATGAACTACAAGTTAGTTTCCCTCTCATTTTTCTTTTCTTGCTATTTGTTCTTCTTAAATCACATTATTGATATCATCTTATGTGAGTCTCTTTTTCTAATTTGGTGAATTTTGTTGCATCCATATCGCAGATTGAAGTTACTTTCTACTAAATTATTGATTGTGCAATTGATGTACGCTTAAAGGCTCATAATGAATATCTAATTGTGGAACAATTAAAAAATGGTGTTTGTTAATTTCTTTTCAATTGGGTTGGACATATTTTTAGATTTCCAGTTAGTAACTTTTAGTTTAATTGGTTGAGCCTAGGTTTTAGACTTTTAGGTGTAATTTTGTTTAAAAGTAATGCAGAAATCGAAATTGTAACTGTCGAAAGTTGATTCGTATACTCTTCATATACTAAATACAAATAATAGTCTATTTACATCATTAGCCCTAGATTTTCTACTCAGCAAAAGCTTTGATTGAATGGCAGATGCAAAACGATTAATCTGCTGAAAGTTTAGTGATTCTTCAGAGTGATATGAAGTTATGGTCATTCAAGATCATACATGGTCCTGCTGAAAAATCAGTGACTAATAATCCACAGTGAGTTTTTTTTTTGTTTGCATGTTAATTTTCTAGAAAATAAGTGGATGTGTTTTACTTAAGTTGGTCGGATTCTATTGCGATGTTTTTATTGTTTGTTATGAGTTCTTCTATGCTGCAGTGCCTCGGCCCTCAAGTGGTCACAATTCTGAAAGCCACCAGGATCAAAAGCATGATTTGGTCACAATTCTAAAAGCCACCAGATTCTATCGCCATACAAGAAATCTTGATTATGTATTAGATTACTTGGTGCCGACCCATTACGAGTTCATTAAAGCAAGAGAATCACACAGGTTGAATGTTTAGTTTTTAGGGTGAAGAGTACAAGTTATTCTGGCACGAGCATTCTGAGTTTGTAAGGATGGCTGCTAGAGATTTACAAGGTGAATGATTCTCTTTTATCATGATAACTAAAATTGCCAAAATTTACATATAACACGGGTTCATGATTTTTATATTTACATGACAGCACACAGCAACTTCTTACACTGATTTGCCACCATAACTTCTTTTTGTTCACCAGGTTAACTAATCCTTTCGATTCTTGATGCTACAACAAGACGATGGTTAGAGGACAAGACGATGATGGTTATAGTCCACATATTTACAAATTAAAATGATATAATGTGGTTTTGTAGAGGGTGGCTTTGCAAAAAGCTTTTGTTTTGTATTCAAATTTGATAAGCTTTTGGGCCCATACGCATAGCCTACCATCCAGCACGTCAGCTACTTCATTGCCAAAAAGCATCTCAGATGGGTACAACTTATTTAAGCAGGGTACAAGTAAAGCATCTCAGATGGGTACAACTTATTTAAGCAGGGGTACATCAAAGCAAGACAATGCTTATTTATTTGTTCTTTTTTGTTATTTCGGTTTATTAATAGCACATGTATAAATATACATTCATTTGTATCCATGTTTCATTCTTTCTATGCTTGTATAATTATACTAACATTTGTATCCATGTTTCTTGGTTATTCTTATGGTTATCTTTGGGATTTTGTCACTCTATCTTTTGTTCGTTATTATTATTATTATAATTTTTTAATTAATTTTTTTTTATTATTATATATTTATTTTATATATATTTATTTATTTATTTCATCTTTTTGCCAATGCTTTTTGTTTGTGTTTCGGTGTTGAGGGTCGCCCTGGAAGCAGCCTCATTATCGTTAGGGTAGAGGTAAGGTTTGATTACATCCCACCCTTTCCAGACCCTACTAATAGTACTTAATGCTATTAGTGGGACTTACTAGGTATGGTTGTTGTTGTTGAATGTTTTGTTCCTTAAACGGATATGTAACAATATAGGATATTTATCTCTTGATTTTATTATAGATTGTATGAGAATCGGAAGGTAATTACCTTTTGGACCGTTTGAGTTTTAAAGTCAACAAAACTGGTTTGATTGTAACTACTAACTATTTAATTTAGTATTTTGGTCCAAATGGTAGGATTTGGATACAATGGATGCTTCATCTATCGAATGTTTCACATGGGTCTAATTTATTTAATTTTGTTATTAGAAAACGTTTTGCATAATCCAGTCAAGAAGAAATGAACTTGTGACGTGGATGAGAAAATTAACAAATGTACGATACATTGTATCAAGAGGGGATTGATAAACCAGCAGAAAATAAATACCGTGATGGTAGATTGTCACTACCGTCGCATCCGCTAACTTACACGAATATCACTTTGTAAATTGGCGTCTCGGCGAACGCTGCATGAACAGAAGACAAATAACGGGCTAAGCTGTCACCAGCTGCAACGCGCTAACACCCCGAACTATGAAATTCATTGACCCTCTGGTAACACCCCGAACTTTGAAGTTCATTGACCCTCGGATTTTGATTTAAAAAGTACTATGTTATTACTAATATCTTAAAACTATGTTGATGACTTCTATCTTACAACTTATTTGGTTTTAAATTACTATGTTTGTGACCAATATATATTTCAATCCAAGTGTTTGTTGTTATTTGTTTGAGTTGTAAAAAAAGAATACCTCGATGTAAATTTTCGTGCCGCCATAACAAGCGAACAGAAGACGAATTCCGCGCTGTAGTTTGTTGTGCCGCTGCAACGCGCGAACAGAAGACGAATAACAGGCTATACACCGTCACCGCCGCAACGCGCGGGCACACGGCTAGTATATATATATATAGGGTTAGGTTCAAATGAGAACCAATTGCTTTTGAGAACTTTTAAAACCATTCTGGGCCACTAATTTTCATGGCGAGGATTTCCCTATAGATAACTAGTGGCTCAGAATGGTTCTCAAAAGTTTCTCAAAACCAATTGGTTCTCAAATGATCCTCTCCCTATATATATGTATATATATATATATATATATATATATTCCTAGTAACAGATAATAAACAGGAAATTAACAGATAATGCATGTATTAACGGTAATAATAAAAGTCAAAGTCAACGGGTTGACTTGTTTTTGACCAAGGTGTCACTGTTATTTAAAAGATCGATTGTGCAAACCAATATTATGTTCCATTTAAAAATTTCATATCTAATATAAATATACTGAGATTTCATACACAAAAATTCCAAAAGATTTACATCTCTAATTCTAAAACAGAGCAAATGCCGCCGGACGATCTTCAAGGAAACCTTGTTTCCATCTCCGCCATTAACTCTAAATGGCGTTCAACGGCATCCGTCCTCAGATGTGTCAGCTTTTCAGACCTGGCATTGCATTTATCTAGTTCTTCTAGCAGGAAAGTTGCCATCTGGTAGCGAATGGACTCGATGGCTCGGAAAGCACTTGTATCAGGAGAGTCATACCTTGATTCATAGAATCCCTCTCCGGCGTCAACATTAAGTTGTACTGGTCTAGCAACCCGACACTCTTCAGTTCTGAAAGCTGCCATTTTTTTTTCATAGTTTTTGATAAGGATGGGGGGGGGGGTGAGAAATAGTAGATGATAAGGATGGTGGTGATAAATAGTAGATGATCATGATTATATACTAGATCATAGGGTATGCCAAAGGTCTTATGTCTAATCACTACTAGAGTGCATTTGAGTATGCCAAATGTTTGATTTTTAAAGATTAAAGTGAACTAATTACTTTCACACTTCTCAAAGTTAAAATGCAATTAGTTCATCACATTCAGAAAATAAAACTAAAATTAGTGTCACACGATCTCAATTGACTGGAATTAACAAACAATTAAGTGAAATTCATATAAAATTTGAACATATTACAGAAACAAACTAAAACAAAATATTTGGTTTAAACACTTGACCCTCACAACCCCTTTTCAAGGAGTTCGTTGTATTCAGCGGCCCTACGGGTGATAGTAGCCGCCTCTTTGTGAACATCAGCCTTAAGATTGGTAAGTGTCTTAAGACTGGCTCTGTGCAAATCAACTTTTTGATTTACCAGGTTTGCTTCCTCAGTTAGTGCGTGGGTTGGTTGGTGGGAAAGGATATCATCCAGTTTCTGGAGATCTTCTCATAATTGACGCGTAACTTCGTTGATCTGTGCATCAATGCTTGTAGTAATAGCCTCTATCTTGGTGTGATTGATGTAGTTGGGAGAAGAAGGTTAAATTTGGTGTGATGTTACTAGGAAAGAGGAGCTTGAATTTATAGAGAAATGGTGTAATGTAAGTGGGAGAGGTCAAAGATAGTTAATGCATAGAGATTTAATGTTGGCCAGACATAGTAAATGCGTCTCAACTGTTTTATTTTGGGAAGAACATTCATTCCGGATGAATGTTAACAATCCAGAACAACTTACCAAAACTACTTATTTCTGGAAGAACATTCATTCAGATATAGTAAATGGGTCTCAACTGTTTTAAACATGGACATAACATTCATTCCGGATGAAGGTGTATGATGCGTATGTGCAACAATAGTTTACTATGCGTGTAGTTGTTTTATGGACGATTAATGATTACCCTGCACTTGATACACTTTGTGGTTACTCGTACAGTGGATTCAATGGTTGTGTGGTATGTCGGGAACAAACTTAATGCATTAGGCTTCCTTTCTCAGCCAAGCAATGTTATGGTGGTCACATAATATATCTACCACCTACGCATGCATTCCGAAAGAAAACAAAGGCCTTCGATGGTAAACAAGAGTTGGAAGCTACTGCAGATCCTATGACCGGGGAATAGATATATAATGAAGTTCGACATATCAGGAATAAATTGGGAAAGGGATTAAGGTCCACTGATTCAGAAATCCCAGAGACCTCAACTGCAAGAGGGGGAAAGATTGACAAGATAAAAAGAAAGAATAAAGAGAAACCACAATATTGGAAGAAATTCAATATATGGTTTCGAAGACTTAGATATTAGAGGCATAATAGTGTCCAACATTGCATTGATTTCATGCATATTGAAAAGAATGTGGCTGAGAGTCTTGTTGGAACTCTGCTCAACCTTTCTGGAAAGACACAGGGTGGACTGAATGCTAGAAAGGATCTGAACTTTTTGCAGTTAAGACTAGAGTCGCACCCTAAATAGAACAAGAACAACACAGTACTTCCTGCAGCGTGTTACACGTTACAAAAGATGAAAAGGAAATTTTTTGTGACAAGTTATATAATTTAAGGGTTCCACAAGGCTATTGTTCTAACTTTTCTAGTTTGTTTAGTCTAAAGGACAAGAAACTTGTGGGGCTCAAGTCACATGATTATCATATGCTGATGCAACAGTTTCTGCCGATTGCAATTCGGTCAATCATGCCTGAACCGACAAGATATGCTATTAACAGGCTTTGTTCTTTTTTTTAAATCAATATGCAGCAAAGAGATCAATGTGAAAGAACTTGATAAGTTGCAAGCAGATCTTTGTGTGACACTATGCCTGCTTGAGAAATATTTCCCGCCATCAATTTTTGATGTTATGCTTCATTTGACCCGGGGGTAAAATTATGTGGGCCAATATGCTTTCGATGGATGTATCCATTTAGAGGTGTATGAAGGTTAATAAGGGCCACGTGAGAAACAAAACTTATCTAGAAGGGTGCATTGCTAAGGAGAACATTATAGAAGAAACGATTGAGTTTTTTAGCGAATACCATAAAAACATCACAACTATTGGTGTTCCATCAAATAAGCATAGCAGTGCGGATGGAAGTCCTGGGTCAGCGGGTAGATCAATTGAAGTCTTTGCAGAGCTCTTGTCTAAGGCGTATTTATTCGTGTTGCTAAATACGCCTGATATTGAGCCTTATATCGAGTAAGTAATTTAGTATATTAACCTTTTTTGATCTGTTTATAATTGATAACTTACAATTCATGTACTTGCAGAGAACACATGAAATATTTGGAGAAGGAATATCCTGGTAGTAGACTAAATGACCTGACGAAGAAGCATAGCACAACATTTGGTAAATGGTTACGCAATAAGGTCAGCTAAATTTGCTTATTGTTTTAATTTCGGATGAACTGTAACTTTTCGGAACAACTTACTTGAATTGTTCGGAACAACTCTATTTTCAATCCGGATGAATTATAACCTTCCTGGTTAACTCAAACTATTTTCTTACAGTTTAAATTCTGGATGAAATGTAACTTTCTGAATTACTTACCTGAGTTGTCCGGAACAACTCTACCTAGTATCTGGATGAACTATACTTAACTGATGAACTGAAACTATTTGCTCCTTTTTTTTAATCCGGAGGAACTGAAACTTTCCAGAAAAACTTACCTGACTTGTCTAGAACAACTCTATTTTCTATCCGGATGAACTATAACCTTCCTAATGAACTTTCCTGATGAACTATGAATTTCAGGTTGAAAAGGAGATTGTGGAGTCCCCAGAAATTATATCAGAGACCGTGAGGTGGATTTCACATGGTTCACACAGAACCGTGATGAAATATGAATTGTATGACATCAATGGCTATTCATTTCGTACAATATCTCGATACTGTAGGGTTTACCAGAACAGCGGGGTTGGTGTAGAGTCAACTGACATGCACATCTCCAAAGAGGTATTAACCTATGGACAAAAACCTTACTATATGGGGTTTTTAAAGAGATATGGCTACTAGATTACCATATTAAAAGCATCCCCCTGTTTATGTACGACTGGGTTGAGAATACACGTGAGATCAAAAAAGATAGTCTTGGTTACACTTTGGTCAAACTTAAAACACTAGGTCACAAGGAGGACCCGTTCATTTTCACGTCACAAGCACAACAATTGTTTTACGTCAAAGACCAGATGGATAAAAAATTGTATATTGTCTTTATGACACCTCCCAGAAATTATAGAGATTCTTATGAAGACGATGGCAATGAGGAATTTAGTACGGTAGTTTTTCCTTACAATGATAATGTATTGCCACCCGTAGATCTACATGCCAATGTTTACTATAGAGCTGGCTGTACTGGAATGATTTTACGTAATACCGATTAATTGATCATTGTAATGTTTTTGAATTTTTGCAAATTAGAGTCTGAACAATTTTTGGCTTTTTTTTCTTTATGTATTCCTGAATGTTATAGACCTTAATTTTGAGTCAAGTGTTTTGCTTGTCTTGATTGTTCCAGGTCTCCTCTCTTTGACCAAACCAGAGTCATTAAAAGTCAAAATTAAGTAAACAAAATCAACTTCTGCTTTAACACACACAATTACATATATAATCCAAAAGGTATGATTCCATTAATACATAGATCTATAAAATTACAACTTAAAAACTACTAACTTAAAAGGGAGAAGAATCAGCTGAAGACAAATCCCTCTTTGCTTTCTCACATGGTGCGCTAGAGAGATTGTCTGAATCATCATAACGGCTACTTGCTACTGATCAAGTGAAAAGTGAGAAAAAGTCTCTCTTTGTTTTCTCACATGCACTTGCTTCTGATCAACTGAAAAGGGAGAAGAAGTGGCCAGTGAAAATTCAGGTTCATGGGGCCAAAAGGGAGAGAAACACCTGAAGAAAAAATCAGGTTCATGGGCCAAAAGATGTGACAAATCCCTCTTTGCTTTCTCACTTGCTTCTGATCAAAAGAGAGAAGAAGTGGCTGAGGAAATATCAGCTTCATGGGGCCAAAAGGGAGAGAAGCACCTGAAGAATACAAGTTCTGCAAACCTCAGCATGTGGCCCTTGCTAGTGACTGTTATAAAATTATATAATAACTTAAAACTTGCTCTCAGTAAAGCATTTGTATGAACCATTAGAGACTCCTCGTCTCCATGTTTTCCACAATAACTTAAAACCTGCTCCCAGAAGAGACAGAGTGCAATCTTCCCCTGCACAAAAAAAATTACCAAATCCGAGATGCAAATTTCAATCGAATTTCAGTGGTGCAGATGATAACTTACCGTTTTCCACATTCGGAGGACGCCAATGCCACAATTTAAGCCGGCGATGATGGACAAAAAACAGAGAGAGAGACTGGGAGAAAAGCCGCATTGTGGAGATGATGATGAAAACTGATACAGAGTTAACTATATATCGATACTTGAGGGTTGTGGTAGATGGAGATTAGACCGATAAAGTAAATGAAAAAGTAAATGAAGTAATAATTATTACAAGCGCCGTCGACTGTTGGTCTTCTTTTAGCCACCCATTCCCATTGTTTATTATACCGTGACCATTTGTCATAATTTGCCACGCAAACAAGATAATGAAACATGATAAACATATAATATAACCATCATATATTCAATTCTAATTAATGATATCATAACAAAATAAACATATAAGAAATTGTTCATAATTTGTTCATAAACATATATATTATTAATAATCGATATCACTACAATCTTCGGATATGTATCCTGAACTTGCATCGTCATCATCATCATCATCATCACGTCCTTCTTCAATCCGACCACTATTCGCAGGATCTTGAAACCAATCTGCAACTGTATCCTTCAACTTTTGTTGAATATCTTTCCCAGAATCATTCTCATCTTTGTTAATCAGGGCAATTTAACTCAATTATTTGAGAAAATTCATATCATAACATCCAACAATTTCATCCACAGAAAAAATTTTACTCTCTTCTTTATTCATATATTTCACTTCAATCTTGTTAGTAGAAGTTAAAAACTCCCAAGATTTGACAATTTCATCTTCTCCGGTTTCATCTTCTTCATCTTCTTCGGATACAATTTCATTGAATTTTGTATCAAGGACACGGAATTATTTCGTTGCCTCAACAAAGTAGTTAAAACATTCAGGAATCTTTTGCGCTGGAATTTTCTCAGGATGTTCTCATCATTGTTTTTAAGAACAGATTTATGGGATTTGAAGGATCTTCTTCTTCCATTACTGTAAAAAAAACGATTATGCTTCACATACCAGTAAGTAAGGGAGCGTTGATTATCCATTTGAAGAGCGCGAATTAGTGTAGAGAATTTGAGATCGAGAAATGGATGGCGGTAAAGGAAAATAACAATGATGATGTATATATAGGGTAGCAGATTTGAACACGCGCGAATTGGTGTAAACAAAAAAGTGTGTTTTAGAGGGAAACAAATCGTCTACTTTCACCACGCATTTAATATTTTACCGTGACCATTACTTATCTTTAGCCACACATGTAATATTTTACCGTGACCATTAGTTATCTTTAGCCACGCAAGTAATAATTTACCGTGACCATTACTTATCTTTGTCACTTACAATAAATAACAAAGGGCATGAACACTCTACTATTTAGTCACACAACCTAATATAAGTGGCCATATGTACTAGCTTTTAGCCACATAACTAATTATAAACAGTGGATGTCGCTCACATTTAGCCACGCATAATATATACTTAACAGTTTTAATTTTTATTTAATTTACTAACTACAAAATCTACTTTTCCGTCACACAACATTATATAAGCGTGGCCAAAGGTATCATATATATTCGTTTTTGGTCACATGAATAAAAAATTCGTGGCCGTTTGGTGCATTTTGCCACTCTTTTGTAAGTGTCACAAATAAATGCCACATATTTGTGTAAAACAGGGGCTAAAGCCTATGCACGTGATTGTTTTTGTCACATAAACAAAAAAATATGTGGCTAAAAGGGTCCAAATGCTATATATTTAGCTACGGGTACAAAATATGTGTGGCTAAAAATAGTGTTTCTTACCTTTAGCCACATTTTTTTTAAAAAAAACATGGCTAGGTGTTTTCGAAAAAACTGTGGCTAAAGCCATTTTGACGTAGTGATGTTTGTGCTTCATTAGATACGTATAAGCAAATCTGCTATAATCATCTATAAAGGTTACGAAGTACTTTTCTTGATTTCTTGTGGCAGTTCTAAAGGGTCTGCATACATCAGTATGTATTAGTCCCAAAAGTCCATTGGCCCGTTCTCTAACTTTTGTGTACGGTGATTTGGTCAGTTTATCAGATAAGCATGATTCACATTCATTGAAGGAGTCTGCATTTGAGGATTCAAGAATCCCTGCATTTTGTAGCTGCTTGATGCGTGCCTTGCTTATATGACCAAGTCTTTGATGCTATAGAGAGGAATCATTATTATCAGTTTTGTTTCTTTTAGAAACATGATAGATTTGGTCATTTTTTTAAAACATTTATTTCATATATACCATGTCTAGGTTTAGCATCAAAATAATATATATTATTAAGATAAGCAAGAATAGTCAAACCATCAAACTTTTACCTAAATCCTTGTTCAAACAATGAAGAAACAAAAACAATGTTCCTGGATAAACCCGGTGCATATAAACAATTAACTAATTTAACTACAAGGTAAGAATGACATGTCAAAGAGTAAACACGAGTTACAAGAACCGGGACCTTCTTTCCATCGTCTACAATAAGCTCCATGTCACCTTGTTTCAGTTTCTTCCACTTCTCAGGTTCCTGCAAAACATTAACAATGTGATGACCACATCTAGTATCAAATACCTATGTATTGGAGGAAAAAGTGAAAAGTTCAATAACATTTATTAACATACCTGATGAGGAGCTCTGTTGAGAGCTTCTAGTCATCTTCAGCTATGCAAGATGAACGGAACAGTTGCGTTTCTAGTGTCACACTTCATTGCATTCAAAGCAGATGCACTCCATTAGAGGTGGCGGCTTCGACTTTTCTACTTTCTTTCCTTTGACCATATGAGCTTTAGTCTTCGATTTCTTCTTCACACCTCCATTTTTGACCCTAAGCACATCGGATGTGGTTCTGATTTTAGCACATGGTAGAAGTTCTATGAGCTGGTCCAGTGTTTCCACTGAACAATTGATCGCATGAATGCGATAACATTCGGGAAGTGTACTAAGGATAATGTCCAATGCCATACACTCAGGTATGGGGGAGCCGCAGCACAATAAGATGGTCATGATGGTCCTTCATCATCACGACATGTTCATAAATAAAGGAGTCCAGCGATACTTTAGAA
>JBCNJP010000012.1:30669528-30765239 GCA_039602395.1 Deinandra increscens subsp. villosa | reverse complement strand
ATTATTGCACACCACAAATTGGACAATTATCATCATATGTACATAAACCTTAATTTTTTTTTTTTTGCATATAAAATTTTCTCAAAGATCTTTATGCTAAAAACTAGTTATTGTTTTCTAATGTTATTGAACACATGGACCTAGTAGCATGATTCGGAATTTTAGAAAGCCTTAAAAACTCATTTGCCTTAGAATATGTTCATGACTTAGAAATTACCATAATATTCCTAAATTAAATACTTAAGAATTTATTTTAGAGCTCTTTAAAATAATTAAAGACTTCTAGACTTAGCTAAGATAATTTAAATACCATCAAGATTTTCCCTTTAAAGTTTTTAAAGTAATTAGAGATTTAAACGTCTTTGAAGAATTTAGACATTTACCACTTTAAAATTTTTATATCAAATAACTTGGAATAACCAAATGCTCCAAAACAAACGTGTACTAACTGGAAGGGTGAAAACACTGTTAGGCGGGACCTCTGTCTAGGTAAGAGCTGCGCATAAATCCCATAGTTGGACCCGGGCGCTTACCTGGGACATCCCGGCGAGAGTGTTAGTAACCTATAGGCCAAAGCACGTTTATAATTTTGGGGTAGTTAATTTCAAGGCACGTTTACAATTATAGTCTAAGTCAATATCCCCAAGTCCATCCAAACCCCTCATATTCTTGTTCCTTTATTCATTTGACCCTTATACATCCTCTAGGGTGACCTCGGGAATCTCACATATACCCTATCTCTCGCTCGTGGACTTTCCTTCGCTTAAAATCATGTGAGTAACCCTTGCCCATTTTCATTTTCCATTTTGGGATGCAACATGTATCCTATATCAAATATGGTTTTCAATTGTTTATCAAATTACAAATGCGTATGTGCTCTTTGTGTAGATTATGTGTTATATGATTGTCTAGCATGATTTATCAATTTATGGTTATCATTGGTTATCATATCTGTGTGCGGACTGAGTTATCAATTATTCTGTGTGATTCAATGGGATAAACAAGGATAGATCTATCGGGTAGCCCCCACTCGATCAGCTGGTCTGGCGTTGAGTGTTTGTTCCCAGTTTCATGGTTTGTCAATGATTCTAGCATATTATATTTCATGTATTCTTACATATGACACGACGCATGATTTTCACTTATATGCTATGTACGAAACCTGTGATTGCTCACCAACTTTATAGTTGACATTATTTTATACATGTTGCAGGAAATGAGAATGCCTGATTCAAGTTGCTTCCACATAGGACTTGGACCTAGTTATGATTAAATAAGACTTTTGTTGATGTTTTTATTCGTTTAATTTCAAGTATGTATTGACATTTTATTATGAATAAAAGTATGAGTTTTATTAATATTTTCATCTTAAATTAGTGTCATGAGCTTATGGGCAATCTAATCATGCCCCGACGTTTCCGCCGTCGGTTGGGGTGTGACAGATTGGTATCAGAGCCATGGCTATAGGGAATTAGGTTATTAGAAACGGAATAACCTAGACTATTTGCCTTAGGTGTCCAAAACACGAAACCTCGTGTATTGCATGCTTAGTTTAGGGATTGCCCTTTTATGCTTACTTTGTATTAGTTAGGATGTAACTTACACTTTATCATACCTTTCACGCGATCTTCAAAACTCAAACTTAGCACTCAGCACACACACATACACGAAATCTTGAGGCTTCCTAGCCTCTTTCCTTAGTAATGGTACCTTACGTGCCATTTTAGGGTCTTGTTTTGATTTACAAATTCCATCAGAGTTAGGTTTTTAGCAATGGACATGTAGTAACTGGAAGGGTGAAAGCACCGGTAGTTGGGGTCTCTGTCAAAAGGTAAGTGTTGCGTACAAATCCGGACCTACCGTCGGACCTGGATGCTTACCTGGGACGCCTTGATGAGAGTGTTGTAGCCTATTAGGCCAAAGCATGTCACAAAAACATTGCTAGGAACCATATAAACTCTGATTAGTCGAAGGTGGTAGTTTTCCAATCGGGAAATGAGAGCCAATCCTTATGTTTTAAACAAGGCAACCTGATTTCGTGTTCTTATACAATTTTATTTACGATTTTTAACGTTGCTCGATTCCATGGTATTTTCACGATTATGATTTTCAGTATTGCTTACGATTTCATGATTTATTTGGCATCATGATTTTCACTATTTGGTTTTTGTTTTCCATTATTTACCCTCGAATTTATCAATTGATTGTTACACATTCCTTGTCTCACAATTCTTTTCTTTCCATTTCAGCATGTCTGCTCGTCGCTATGGTACTGTTCGTTGCAGCTCCGGCGCTAAGTTGGCTTCCCAAATCGCTAAGCAAATGGCGGCACTCATCCCGAATATGATGGTGAAAATCTAACAAAACCTTGGTGCCACCCCCACCACCCCTGTCAACCAAGCTGCTACCCTTCCTACTTGCAACTTCAAGTACTTCAATTCTTGCAGCCCGCCCAAATTCTATGGTTCCGAGGGCGCCACTAGCCTACTACAGTGGTTTGAAGGCATTGAAAACGCTTTTATCAATAGCGATTGCCCCGAAAACCTTAAAGTGCGTCATGCCACTAGTGTCCTCCAAAAAAGAGCACTTACCTGGTGGAACGGGGAAAAGCATGTCCGCGGAACTGATGCTGCATTGGCTTTGTCCTGGACCGAATTGAAAGATCTGATGAAAAAGAAGTTATGTCCCGCAAGTGAACTTCGTCAGCTTGCAGACGAATTTTGGGCCCTCAAGCAAGACAGTGGTGAAAACCAGGATTACAATGACCGCTTCGATGACCTTTCTGAATTGGTCCCTCACCTTGTCACTCTCGTGTCTATGGCTATCGAAAAAATACATTAAGGGTTTTCCAGCGCAGATCTCAGACACCGTTTGGGGACGTGATCCCAAGACACTTCTTGAAGCCAAACAACTGGCTGCTACCCTGACTGACAATCATGTCAAGAATGGCACTTTGACTCGTAAAGGCACCAAGAAAAACTCTGAAAAGACTTCTGATAAGGCTGCAACCGAACCAACCAAAGAAGTCAAGGCCGAGTCCTCCAAGTCTAACAAGAAGAAGAGGAATTCAAGTAGCCAAAATTTTGCGTTGTCAACTACACCAACGGTTCCTGCCACTCCTATTGCCCAAGTGGCTCCTATGGCACAGCCTGCCAAGAAGCAGTATACTGGTTACTTTCCTTTGTGCAACAATTGCCAACATCACCATCCACTTAATGTCACCTGCCGCAAGTGCTTCAACTGCGGCCGTTTCGGCCATCTTGCTAACACATGCCGACAACCAGTTCAGGCTCAACCTCTCAATGCTCAGCCTGCTAATGCTCAACTTGCCAATCAACCTATGAATCAGCCTATTGTTCAACCTGCTACAATCATACCTAGGGCTCGTGCTTGCTTCAATTGTGGAGACCCTAACCATTTCCGCAATGCTTGTCCTTACTTAGCCAATGCCAATGTTCCATCCAACAATGCCAACCGTGGGGCTCCTCCTGTGGGAAATCAAGGTACTCGTGGCCGTACTTTTAACATTAATGCCAACCAAGCCCAAGCCAACCAAGAAGTGGTGAACGGTACGTTTCTCATTAATGACCATTATGCCTCTGTGTTACTTGATACGGGTGCAGATAGGAGTTTTGTGTCCTTAGATTTTGAGCCTCTACTTGCATGTGCCCGCTCTAGTCTCAACGTACCGATATCAGTCGAAGTGGCTGATGGAAAATCCATCTCAATCAACTCTGTCATCCGTGATTGCGCGATTCAATTACATGATCACACTTTTCCCATTGACTTGATTCCAATGCATCTCGGGAGCTTTGATATTATAGTGGGCATGGATTGGGTTATCTCGTCACCGTGCTGAAGTTCTTTGCTTCGAGAAGACTATTCGCATCCCGCGTCCCGATGGCCAAATCCTTATAGTCTATGGCGATAAAACTTCATGTGGGCTTAGACTTATGTCTTGCACCCAAGCCCAAAAGCACTTACGCAAGGGATGTGTGGCCTTCTTGGCCCATATTGTGGAAGTTCGATCCACGGAATTGGGAGTTCAAGACATCCCGATCGTTCGAGATTTTCCAGAAGTGTTCCCTGAAGACATAACGGGTCTTCCTCCCGTTCGCCAAGTGGATTTACGTATCGACCTTATACTAGGCGCTACTCCCGTCGTGAAGTCACCTTATCGCCTCGCTCCATTAGAAATGCAAGAGCTTTCGAAGCAACTACAGGAACTCTCTGACAAGGGTTTTATTCGGCCCAGTTCTTCACCTTGGGGAGCACCCGTCCTTTTCGTGAAGATGAAGGATGGCACTTTTCGCATGTGCATTGACTATCGTGAGCTTAATAAGCTCACTATAAAAAATCACTATCCTCTTCCTTGAATCGACGACTTGTTTGATCAACTCCAGGGTGCTTCTTGTTTTTCAAAGATTGATCTTCGTTCTGGGTACCATCAGTTGCGTGTTTCTAAGGATGACATTCCTAAGACCGCCTTTCGCACAAGGTATGGTCATTTTGAGTTCACTGTTATGCCGTTCGGGTTGACAAACGCGCCTGCAGTATTCATGGACCTCATGAACCGCGTTTGTAAGCCCTATCTCAACAAGTTTGTCACTGTTTTCATTGACGACATCCTTATATATTAAAAGTCCAAAGCTGATCACGAGAATCACCTACGTCTAGTCTTGGAACTCCTAAGGAAGGAACAACTGTACGCCAAATTCTCCAAATGTGAATTTTGGCTTAAGGAGGTTTAGTTTTTGGGACACATTGTAAATGACAAGGGTATTCACGTTGATCCAACCAAAATTCAAGCTGTCAAAAGTTCGAGTACCCTTACTACTCCAACCGAAATTCGTTCGTTCCTTGGTCTTGCGGGTTACTATCGTCGTTTCATTCCTAACTTCTCAAGGATCGCATTACCCCTCACCACCTTGACCCATAAGGGAAAACTTTTTGAGTGGGGTTTCGATCAAGAGAATGAATTTTTGACCCTCAAGCAAAAATTATGTGATGCTCCTGTTCTTACCCTCCCGGATGGCAATGACGATTTCGTCGTTTATTGTGATGCATCTAATCAGGGCCTGGGTTGTGTCCTCATGCAACGTGGGAAAGTGATCACCTACGCGTCGAGACAACTTAAGGTACACGAGAAAAACTACACAACGCACGACCTTGAACTCGGTGCGGTCATCTTCGCCTTGAAGATATGGCAGCACTATTTGTACGGGACCAAATGCATTGTCTTTACCGATCATAAAAGCCTCCAACATATCCTCAACCAAAAAGAACTCAACATGCGTCAACGACGTTGGGTCAAGCTTCTCAACGATTATGATTGCGAGATTCGATACCATCCTGTAAGGCAAATGTCGTAGCTGATGCACTCAGTCGCAAAGCCTATGTCAAATCCATCGTGTTCCAAAGCATTCGCTCGGACCTTGAAACCCGTGTTTTCGAAGCCCAACATGTTTCTGTAACCGAAGACAACATGTACGAAGAAATGTCATGTGGTGCCGAACTCCAGTTGGAAATGAAGCCTAACGGTCTCCTTTATTTCATGAATCGCCTATGGATTCCCGATCGTGATGACCTTCGCACCTTCATCATGAACGAGGCTCATAACTCTCGATATTCTATTCATCTTGGTGCTGACAAAATGTACCAAGACCTCCATCGTCAATATTGGTGGCCTGGTATGAAGAAAAATGTAGCTCTCTTCGTAGCTAAGTGTCTTACATGTTCGAAGGTCAAGGTTGAGCATCAACGCCCTTCAGGCTTGCTTGAACAACCTGAAATCCCTGTGTGGAAGTGGGAAAATATTGCGATGGATTTCATTACGAAACTTCCACGCACTTCCAGTGGCTACGATAGCATTTGGGTTATTGTTGACCGATTGACAAAATCGTCTCATTTCATTCCTATTCGCGAGGACTATCAAGTTGTGAAATTGGCTCGAATCTATGTTGATGAAATCGTAAGACTCCATGGTGTTACGTTAAGTATCATGTCCGATTGTGATGGTCGTTTCATTTCTCGATTTTGGCAAACTTTACAATCCGCTTTGGGCACACACTTAGACCTCAGCACGGCCTACCATCCACAAACAGATGGTCAGTCTGAGCGTACCATTCAAACCCTCGAAGACATGTTTCGTTCATGCGTAATCGATTTTGGTGGCAATTGGGACACTCACTTACCTCTGATAGAGTTTTCATATAATAATAGCTACCACTCAAGTATTGGCATGGCTCCATTTGAAGCTCTCTATGGTCGCTAGTGTCGCTCTCCTATTTGTTGGAACGAGGTCGGTGAAGCTCAGATCACCGGTCCCAAACTGATTCAGGAGACGACTGATAAAATCTCGCAAATCCGTGATCATCTTTTGGCAGCTCAAAGCAGACAGAAAAGTTATGCTGACAAACGCCGAAAGCCTCTCGAATTCCTAGTTGGTGATTTAGTACTCCTCAAGGTTTCACCCTAGAAAGGAGTTGTACGTTTCGGGAAAAAGGGGAAGTTGGCTCCTCGTTATGTTGGCCCTTTCAAGATTCTTGAAAGAGTTGGGAAGGTTGCCTACAGGCTTGAACTACCCCAAGAACTCGAAAATGTTCATCCAACGTTCCATGTGTCCAATCTTCGTAAATGTGTGGCTAACGAAGACCTTCACATACCATTAGACGAAGTTCGCATCGACGAGACAAAGCACTTTGTTGAAAACCCAGTGGAGATTATGGACCGAGAAATTAAGCAACTCAAGCGTAGTCGTATACCGATTGTCAAGGTCCGTTGGGAGTCTAAACGTGGACCAGAATTCACCTGGGAGCGTGAAGACCAAATGAAGACCAAATATCCGCATTTGTTTGAGCAGTCTTCTCAAGGATAATTTCGGGACGAAATTTCCTAAAGTAGAGTAGACTGTAAGATCCATGGTCTATCCATTTCTATTGTACCCGATTCATATTTCATTTCAATGTAATTTCAAGGATTTATTCATTAAAGGAGCCAATTTCGTTTTATTTATGATTTCCATATATAATTTTTGACTATTTCAACTTATCGCAAGCTTTCGATTATTTTAAGTTAAGCCAAGACTTTAGTATGCTATATATGTGTGCCAATTGTGGGCAATACTAGTTACGCACACAATTGAAGCATAAAGTATGGTCGTACGGAAGTTCGGGTTAAAATGGTAAATAATGAAAGTTTGGATCATTTATGTAATTTTGATAAAGTCGAGATTGTATTTGGTCATTTCACATGTTTTAATTTATTATGTCATGATATTACAACTTTACAAGTATGTGTTACACATTTAAAAATGTTTGGGTAGCAAATAGATGTCTACAAGGTGCTAGAAAATTTAATAAAAACTATTTGTTGCTGGTGAGGTTCGAACCCGGGACCTCCCTGTCAAAACCCAACACCCAAACCATTGAGCCAGATTGTCTTTTCTTAATATATCTCGCTGCTTGGATATTTATCCACTAAAATCGCAGCCCAGATTTTCCTATTTCATAACAGCTTCGTATCAGCTCGTTTTTTTTATAATTTTTACAACTTTTGACCTATTAACTCATCAAATTAACACCAAAAATGACTCCCTATCAATTGTATCTTCTCTTCCAAGTCTAATCAAATCATTTCCATCCAAAAACTTCAATCAAATAGTGATTTTAATTGATTTATTCATAAATTCAAAGATTTGACTTTTTCTTCAAGAACTTCCATTTTCAAAATAAAAACCCTAGACGACCCCTTGACTATAAATACTCATACACCTGCTCCTTGCACTCCTTGCTTGAGATATTGGTGCTCCCAATTTCGTATTTGATGCAAGGATTCGAGAATTCAAAAGTAAACGGTCCTGTCTTTGACCATCCAAATTATCCTCCTCTTTTCATCGTTCGGGTATGTTTTCACCACCATCTCCTTCCTTTTACTAAGGTCTACGAAAGCCCGCTGTCCCTTTTCGTCTAGGTTGACCGAATCAAAAAGTCAACCTTTAAGAACATGAGACTTAGGGGATTTAGGCTTAGTTTTTATATTTAACGTTTGATTTTCATTTTAATCCTCCTAAAATGCTATATATGTTTTATAAGATGTTCCAACAACATCAAGACCCATTTTTCTCTATAAAAATTGAAACTTTGCAAAATAGCTTCCTTACTTATTAGTTTTGATATTTTACCAACTTTAAAGAATTTAAAACTATCTTTAAGGCATTTTCACTTCTAAATGTGCGCAACGTATCTCTATGATTATTGCACACCACAAATTGGACAATTATCATCATATGTACATAAACCTAAATTATTATTTTTTTAGCATATAAAATTTTCTCAAAGACCTTTATGTTCGAAACTAGTTATTGTTTTCTAATGTTGTTGAACACATGGACCTAGTAGCATGATTAAGACTTTTAAAAAGCCTTAAAAACTCATTTGCCTTAGAACATGTTCATGGCTTAGAAATTGCCATAATATTCCTAAATTAAATGTTTAAGAATTTATTTTAGAGCTCTTTAAAATAATTAAAAACTCCTAGACTTGGCTAGGATAATTTAAATACCATTAAGATTTTCCCTCTAAAGTTTCCAAAGTAATTAGGGATTTAAACGCCTTTGAAGAATTTAGAATTTACCACTTTAAAATTCTTATTTCAAACAACTTGGAATAACCAAATACTCCAAAACAAACGTGTACTAACTGGAAGGGTGAAAACACTGGTAGGCGGGACCTCTGTCTAGGTAAGAGCTGCGCATAAATCCCATAGTTGGACCCGGGTGCTTACCTGGGATATCCCGGCGAGAGTGTTAGTAACCTATAGGCCAAAGAACTTTTACAATTTTGGGGTGATTAATTTCAAGGCACGTTTACAATTATAGTCTAAGTCAATATCCATAAGTCCATCCAAACCCCTCATATTCTCGTTCCTTTATTCATTTGGCCCTTATACATCCTTTAGGGTGACCTCCGGAATCTCACATATACCTTATCTCTTGCTCGTGGACTTTCCTTCGCTTGAATCATGTGAGTAATCATTGCCCCTTTTCATTTTCCATTTTAGGGAGCAACATGTATCCTATTTCAAATATAGTTTTCAATTGTTTATCAAATTACAAATGCGTATGTGCTCTATGTGTAGATTATGTGTTATATGTTTGTCTAGCATGATTTGTCAATTTATGGTTACATTGGTTATCATCTGTGTGCGGACTGAGTTATCAATTATTTTGTGTGATTCAATGGGGTAAACAAGGATAGATCTACCGGGTAGCCCCCACTCGATCAGTCGGTCTGGCGTTGAGTGTTTGTTCCCACTTTCATGGTTTGTCAATGATTCTAGCATATTATATTTCATGTATTCTTACATATGACACAACGCATGATTTTCACTTATATGCTATGTACGAAACCTGTGATTGCTCACCAACTTTATAGTTGACATTATTTTATACATGCTGCAGGAAATGAGAATGCCTGATTCAAGTTGCTTCCACATAGGACTTGGACCTAGTTATGATTAAATAAGACTTTTGTTGATGTTTTATTCGTTTATATTCAAGTATGTATTGACATTTTATTATGAATAAAAGTATGAGTTTTATATTGTCATCTTAAATTAGTGTCATGAGCTTATGGGCAATCTAATCATGCCCTGACGTTTCCGCCGTCGTTGGGGTGTGACACTTTATTCAACCATTTTCACCCTTAATCACACAAATACTTGAGGAAACCGTTAATCACACCCTTACTTCTCATAAATACAACTGTGCATGTGCATTCTGGGATGATCAAAGGGTGCGGAAACTGAGTTCAAGTGTAAACAAGGTTAGGATATCTCGATTATGCATACAAAATGCTATTTTTTGGGTTTTTATGAGATCATCCACTCATAAGATGAGCTTAGATCATACATGCAGCCATTCCTCTGCATTAGAAAGCTTGATTGACGGCTCAAGGAAAGCAAGAAATTCAGAACACCGATTGTACAAGGAAATCTACACAAGGTACAATCAGTTAATGCATGCATGTTGATTTTTCTATAATTGGAAACATTTTAGGTATAGATGGTTAAACCCAGATTTGGTCAGTGGTTTTATGAGAAAAGGGGTCACGAAATCATGAGAACCATGTATATGGTAAACTCCGTATGAATTGGGGATTAAAACAAAGGAACTTACCATAAATGGAAGTTCGGGATTTGGGGTTATAGCTTAGCAAAGACCATAGGCTATAAAAGAACCACTGATACACTTCAGTAATGCATTCAAATGATCCGACAATCGATTCTAGCCCCAAAACGAAAGAATGTAAAAATGGCACACAAAGACAAAATAGTCACCGGATAAAGCGGTGATGGCCAGGGGCGGGACGGGATCGGAGAAGTGGTGACAACAGCGGCAGGCGGCGAACAGGTGGACGGTGGTCGAAACTCGAAAGGGGGGGGGGATGCCGAATTCGTGGAGAGGGAAAGGAGAGAGAGAGTTTTAGGGTTTTGTTTTTAGGCTTCTTGATTGATTAACTCTAATGCCCTATGGATTAGTTATATTTATAACTGATCCTTAACCTATTTAAATCAAATTCAAATTGATTAAATTCTCATTTATCTCTCTAAAATAAAACTTTAATTTAATCGCGTCATTTATCCACTTAGTTTAATTAGTTATCTGATTTATTTAAGTTCATAATTCAAATAAACACATTTAATTAATTGACTAAACCATTTATTTAATTACTAAACTAATTTAGTAAATTAAATATTTAGCCACCAATTACTTTACTTAGTAATTAAGTTTCTTTCATTTATCTGATTATTAATTAATCAGATATTTCTAGACACATTAACCCCAGTGTAACTCTTACGGGTCAATGACCGGGTCGGTTACATTAATTTATCGAATCTTGACATACCATATCCAACAGGGGGATCTTACAAAGTCTTGTCATTCCCATCAAGGTAGGAAACTAAGGACTTGTGCACACGTATAATCCATAATTAGTTTGACCTAAAGCATGTAAACACATAGCCAAGAATTTGCAAGTTCATACACATGCGTAATATAATTATTTATTTTTCCGAGAAATATATATTTATGACGTATAAGCTAAGTTCATGTCAAAACCACATTGTTATCACACGTTAAGCTACATGAATTAACGTTTAGCATATTTCAAACCATATTAAGTGTTTACAACAACATGCACGCACATAACATCAATCTACGATCGCGTTTCGTACGAGAAAAATATATATTTTTTTAAAATAAATCATTTTCCATGCATGCACACATTAAGTTCATGACTTTCTCATATGTTATGCATCCAATAACCTAGATCATGCATTCTTATCCTAGATAGAACATCAATCAGACAATTTTAATGTAAATCTACCATGCACGAACATAAAGCCGGATTTTTATCGAAGATTTTACGTAAAGTTTACGACTTTATTGCATAACAACTCTAGATCTATCACCATCAAGCATCTAGGAAATGAATCACACATCAAAATCCGATCTTTGTCAACGTGCATCCATGCAAAACCTTAGATCTATCATGGATCATCATAGTCACCATAAAAATCACATTTTTATCATAAAAATCCAAACTTCATTCAACAAAACTCTAGATCTATAAATATAATCACCATATTATCATCATGCAACCCTATATCTAACAAAAAGCTCAAGTCTTGACGACATTTAAACAAAGTAAATCAAAGAAAACAACATATCGGTGAATAGAGAATGTTCGAGAACAAAATACGAGCTTGAATCTTGATGTAAAGCACCATACTTTAAGGTTTTTGGACTAGGAATGATTTGGGACGAGATTTAGGGCTAATAGGACATTAGGGATGAGCACAAATGTGGCAAATAAGGTTAATGAGGAACTTATAGTGGAATTTTAGTGCTTTCCACGATCTGACTGGTTCGAAGATCGTCATAGGGGGAAACCAAGGTTGGGTCGCGGTCTGTGACACGCATGGGTCAGCCCCTTGGTTGACTTTCGTTGACCGGTCCCTGTTTTGTCAGTTTTTTGTGTTTTTGGTCTCGGTTTTCTATGTTTTCTCCAATTTTTTAATTTACCATCATATTTGTCACATTGAATCCACTACAAACAAGTATAAACATGACATATATCTTAATACGATTGTACAATTTAATTTACACAACAGTTTCGCACGTAAGTCACAACACGTATCAATTTAGTTAATCATCAATGTTTCGATACTCAAACTTGTGTGTGATGTTTGTGATGTGTTTTAAGGCTACTAGACTTTTTTAATACCTTAATTGACATACTACATCTATATACATGATTTGAGACACTCCAATGTTATATATATAATATTGGTTATTTGTTATTTACCTAATAAATAAAAAATAAAAAATTATTTTTCTAATGACGTCATCTCTACAACATGTTTAGGAATTGGATCCAGGTTTCGAGTCATTCCAGGACACAAGGTCATAGAAAATGGGGTTTTCACAAAAAAATCGATTTTTGAAGTCTCTAATCCATCCTTTTGACCTGTTCTTTTTGCATAAACTCAATGAGGTTTTATCCCCAATGTATTTAGACTATAACACTGCCAAATACACATCCCAACTCGGGTTAAATCAAATCAAATATTGTGTTATCATTATCCCAAACATTTCATTCAGTTTCGGCTTATTCTACACGAAATTGAACCCTAGTTCCTCCATCTATAAATATCATGACCTATTCCTAATCATTCCCCTATGTCAATTGCAACTTTGATGGCCAGTTTCTAGTTTTCAAAAGTCAACGCTCATCACTTTGATTAGAAGATTATAAGTCTTCCTCTATTAGTTTCAGGTAATTCTTTTCACTAATGTTCTTGTTTACAAAGCTTTTCAATAGCCTTATGTTATATTCTGTTTTTGAAGTGCAATACGAAAAGTCAACCTATTCGTTCTTAATTTAATTAGAAAATTTAAGCTATTTGCAATTAAACACTATTACCGTAGCAGTCACTTTTCCTCGCAACTGTTTTGAACCATATAAATTTGCTAATTGTTAGTTTTAACAAAAAGTCAATCTTTCTTTATTTTTCAAGTTAATCAATTAGGTAAAAATGAACACTAACTTCATACTAACTTGGATTCTATACCCTACTTACCCAACTTACCTAACTTACCCTACATACCTAGGTTAATTAGATTTTTTAAGTGAACCTTGTTTGTATGATTGGTGTGTTGTTTTTTCTCTGATTGGCCCAAACGTTGGCCTGATTGTATCTTTTATTTGGTTTTGATGGACCCGCTCTTTTCGGGTTTCAAAATTGTAACATTGAGCTAGGTTTACTAAAGTGTTAGTAAATTTCAATTTTGTAAAAACCAAGATCTAAAGATCGGACACTCGTCAAAATGAGTCTAAAGGCTAGTGGGAGCTGAACCGGATCCATGAACGCATCGAGCTGCCTTCCTAGTGGTTGTTCACTATTATTGTTATGTCCCTATTGGTCTTGCTAAATGGCTCTAGCAAGACCATGACGTTATGCCGTTAACTCACAATTGACCATTCGCGACACATAGATATTTTAAATAGGTGATTTAAAATAATTGTCCCGAGTGGAGATAGGGTTTATCGTTTGTGTCTAACGATCACTAAATATTAAAATTGGTTTTATTATCCCTATCCGGTAGTAATAGTTTGATAGTTCATGCCGTCTAAAATCAAGTCAAAACTTGGAATGTATTTAATCGACACATCAGTGTTGGAGTATTTCAACACCGCACTTGGTGCCTAGGGTACCTTCCAAGGTGGGGGCATTGGAGTATTTAAACACCTTGTCAGCCACATTGACCATTTGGGATTACTATCGCTTTCTTTATGTGTGTTTGTTGTGTTGGAGTATTTAAACACTGCACTATGAACGTATATAGACAAAGTGGGCATGGATGAGGCTAAACGTATCGCAAAATATAATCTATTGTATTATGCGGCCTCATAAACGAGAGTCGCGACTGAGACTTCGTGATTGACACCCGTTGTTAGTTTGGTTACACGAGTTTGCTCCTAGGCTCTCAAGTAAAATCGTCTAATCGAATTCTCAATTTTCCTATTAATAAATCTTACCAATTTATATAAGAAAATACATTACACCGAAAATACTAATTTAAATTTACTTTGTTTATTTCAGAAGGCTAATGAAAACACAGTTCCTCTGAGTTCTATGGTATCTCTCGACCCATTCACTGAGACGAACTTCTTATCATGGCAAACCCTCCTAAGGAACATCTTGAGGCTTTTTGGAAAGTTGTATGTTCTTGTTCGACCCATCTCGAGCTTGTCGTCTTACTTGCTAAACGACCGCTCGAGGATGGAAATCCAGAAGCACAGTAATGACTCTCGGGAAGTCATTGAGCTGATATTATCTAGCATGACACCGGATTTTCGGTATAACTTTACCGGCATGGGAGCGTATGAGATCATGAGAAAACTCAAATATTTATTTGAGTTGAGCCAGAGAGGTGAACGATGTAAAGCACTTCAATATTTTGTGAACTGCGCTATGTCGCCTAATTCCTCTGCATATGATCATTCATGATGATGAAGGAGTATCGCGACAGACTGATCGACCTTGGCTACTCCATTCCTGAAGGGATGGCTTTAGATGTAGTCCTCGAATCTTTACCCAAGCATTATCACATGCATGCGATTAACTGCTCAGCTCAGACTTTAGATGAGGTTCTGACATTGTTTCCAAATGTCAAGATCAGGACCACACCAGCTGTGCTCAGAGTTGTTGATATAGGTATTACCAAGTCCGAAAACAAGGTTAAAGAGACCAAGGGCAAGAAACTATTGGTGCCTCCTCCTCAGGAACGTCAATGCTTTGAATGCAATCAGATGGGCCACTGGAAATGCAATTGGGCCACTGGAAATGCAACTGCCCCATCTACCTGGCTAAGATCAAGATGACTAGAAACTCCGACAAGGGTTCCTCATCAGGTATGTCAATACACGTTATTAAACTTTTCACTGTTTCCTCCAATACATGAGTATTTGATACTGGATGTGGTTACCATATTGTTAATGTATTGCAGGAACCTGAGAATTGGAAGAAGATAGAGCAAGGCGGCATGGAGCTCATCGTTGGTGATGTGAAAAGAGTCCGGTCTTGGCCACCGACATATATTCTCCAACATGTCTAACTAGCCTTGTAGTTACTTTAGCTAACTGTTTATATGCTCCTGGCTTGTCCAGAAACATTGTATCTGTCTCATCCCTGTTTGAACAAGGTTGGAAGTACAAGTTTAATGGAAGTTCCATTTTTACCTACTTTAACGATATATTTTATTTCGAGGCTAAGCCTTGACATGGTATATATGAGATAATTGTTCAAACACACGATCAACTCTATCATGTTTCTAAATGGAACAAAGTTGATAATAATGATTCCTCGTTATGGCATCATCAACTTGGTAACATAAGAAAGGCCCGCATCAAGAAGCTACAATCTGCTGGGATTCTCGAATCCCCTGATGCAGATTCCTCTGACGAATGCGAATCTTGTTTATCTGGGAAACTTACCAAGTCACCCTTCACCCATGTTGGTGAACGGGCTAATGGTCTGTTAGGACTAATACACACTGATGTGTGTGGGCCCTTTCGGACCAAAACGAGAAATCATGAACGCTACTTCGTATATTTTATAGATGACTATAGCAGATATGCTTACGTATATCTGATGAAACATAAGCACGAAAATTTTGACAAGTTTAAAGAGTTTCAAAAGGAAGTAGAGAATCAACTGAGTCGAACTATTAAAATACTTCGATCGGATAGAGGTGGTGAATATCTTAGCCATGAGTTCCTCTATAATCTCAAGGATTGTGGAATCATTTCACAACCCACTCCTCCCAGTACACCTCAGTTAAATGGCGTGAGTGAAAGGAGGAATCAAACCTTGCTGAACATGGTTCGATCATTGATGTGTAGGACTAACTTGTCCCACTCCTTTTGGGGTTATGCTCTTTTAACCGCTGCTCGCCTAATTCATCTGGCACTGACGAAGAAAGTGGTCAAGACCCCATACGAGATATGGCATAGTACTCCTCCAAAGCTTTCTTACCTCATGGTGTGGGGATGTGAAGCTTATGTCACTAGCGAATCTGACAACAAGCTTGATCCTCGAAGTGAAAAGGTTATTTTCATCGGATACTATAGTAATACCGGTTATTACTTTTACCATCCTCGAGAAAACTATATTTTCATCAGAAGGAAGGGTAAGTTCCTTGAGAAAGAATTTCTCAACAAAGGAACAAATAGTGGTCTAGTGGATCTTGAAGAAATTCAAGAAACATAAAACCCTGAGATGGTCGTTGTGTCTGACCGAAAAATGGTTGTCGCACAATCAGACCCAAACACAAGTGTTCGCAGAAGTGAGAGGACACGAAAGGAACCTGATAGATACCTCAGTCATCTAGAAGCTTCTGATGCCCTATTAGTAGCAAATCCATGCGATGAACCTACTAATTACAAATCTGCAATGTAAGATCCGGAATCTGACAAATGGCTTGAAGCCATGAACGCTGAGATGCAATCCATGTGTGACAATCAAGTACGGGACTTGATTGAGCTACCCCCCGGTTCTCGGGCAGTAGGAAGCAAGTGGATCTTTAAAAGAAGAACTGACATGCATGGAAATGTCCAAACCTATTGCGAAGGGTTTCACTCAAACCCAAGGGATTGACTATGAAGAAACCTTCTCGCCTGTGGCAACGATCAAATCGATCAGGATATTGCTTGCCATAGTCGCATACTATGACTATGAGATATGGTAGATGGATGTCAAAAACGCTTTTCTAAACAGATAACTCACTGAAGATACACATGGTTCAACCTGATGGTTTTGTCGATCCAAAATATCCGAATAGGGTTTGCAAACTCAATAAGTCCATCTATGGACTTAAACAAGCATCTTAAAGGTGGAATCTTCGTTTCGACCAGAAAGTCAAGGAATTTGTCATTGCTCAAAACGAAGATGAGCCTTGTGTTTATAGAAAAGCAAGTAGGAGCGCTATATCATTCCTCATCTTGTATGTGGATGATATACTGATCATAGGAAACAACAGCCCCATGCTTAATGAGGTTAAGAAATGGCTTTCATCTTGTTTCGCTATAAAGGATCTTGGGGAAGCCGCTTTCATTCGGGGAATTAAGATTCACAGAGATCGATCAAAGCGGCTTCTAGGTCTCAGTCAAAGTACATAGATTGACAAGATTATAACACGGTTCAACATGAGAAACTCCAAGAAAGGAGTCGTCCCTATGAAAAAGAGTGTTGTCTTGAACAAATCTCAATCTCCTCAAACGGAGAAGGAGATCAACCAAATGGCTTCGATCCCATTTGCTTCTATAGGCTCAATTATGTATGTCATGCTCTGCACTCGACCGGATGTCTCGTTTGCATTGAGACTAACAAGTCGGTACCAACAGAGTCTTGGTCTAGCTCACTGGACTGCTGTGAAGAACATCCTGAAATACCTAAGAAACACTAGTGAGATGTTTTTGGTCTATGGAGGAACTGATGAGCTCGTTGTAAAGTGTTACACCGACACCAGTTTTCAGACTGACTGAGATGATTCACGCTTGCAGTCCGGATACGTATTCACCCTCAATGGAGGTGCTGTTTCATGGTGTAGTTCCAAACAACCATTAGTGGCTGATTCCACTACTGAATCTGAAACATAGCCGCCTCAGAAGCTGCCAAGGAAGCAGTATAGATGAAGAAGTTCATCACCGATCTCGATGTGGTTCCATGCGTCAAGCAACCAGTCCAGATAATGTGCGATAACACAGGCGCTATTTCTTAAGCCAAAGAGCCCAGGTCTCACAAGAAGGCCAAGCACATTCTGAGGAAATTTCACTACATCAGAGAAGTAGTTGAAAGAAATGAAATAAAGATATGTAAAGTAGACAAAGATCAAAACTTAGATGATCCCTTTACGAAGCCCATGACTCACAAGACTCATGATCATCACAGAGAAGCGATATGGCTTAAATTAGCTAAATACATGTTTTGATTTAGTATTTGGGTGTACGAACACATAATAGTTTTCTTGCTATTCATATTCCATCGGTAAATGCAATATAGAGTTTCATAACTGTGTTCGATGTTAATACGTTTAGTCACCCCTGAACAATTGTTGATATTGTTCTAAATGTCCCTAGTCAATTAGAGACGTGGGAACGAATCTAAACAAAGACTATTCTGATTTTGAACCTTAAAAGGGATTACAAGTGTGAAGTGTGAGGCCTCACCCAAACTTATTATGTGTTTGATTAGTTCACTTTGGATCGGAGAACGAGATTATAATCGATGAATCTAATACATGAGAGTCCATGTCTCATTATTCATCTGTGACTAGAATGGAAAGGAACATATGACAACGATTACCATAAGTCATCAATCTGCTTGCATTACAATCAGATATACTTTGGCTGACGACTTAAAGTGTCGAAACTAGTTGGTGTAGCTATGCATAGCTAGAGTGCCTCTGACTACAACGCTAAAGTGTCGCGATCAGTCTAAGTGGGAGACTGTTGGATATTAGTTGTCCTGACCCGACATTTATTGTAACCGACCCGGTTTCGACCCGAAAGAGTTACAACGGAGTCAACGAACTAAAATGATTAATTACCGGTTAATTGAATAATAAACGGTTAAAATAAATAATTGTTATTTAATAAATGTAATGAAACAATCTTTCTCGTAAAATTGTTTGCGAGAAATTTCGACGGGATATTCTCTAGTTGTGACCGGGTTAATGGACTAGTAATATCATTGGGTTTAGTGTAATTAGACGCGAGATGGGCTTAGATTGCCTAATGGTCCATCGAAAATGATTAAAAGGAAGGGAATTAGGGAGCTTAAACCCTAATTGCGATTTGGGAGCCTCCTCTCCCTTCCTCGTCGTCAAACACACACCCACACTTTCTCCTTCTCTTTTTTGGCGCCACCACAAACCACCACCATCCCGTCGCTCGTCACCACTACATGGTGAAAAGAGATCCACGATTGATCGTTGCCTCATTAAAGTTCGGTGAGGACCACCGCAAGGTGGTTCTCGCTTTACCCGCGCCACCGAGGCCTAAGTTTGAGCCGTTGCGTGCCGCCACCGTCCAATCCGGTGAAAGTTCCAAGTGGCCAGCGCCACTTTGTGCCGCCATTGTTACGCCACTTGCTCTGCCGCCTCCACGCGTGTCGGACGAAATAGATGTGACGTCGGTTTCGTCGTCATACAGGGTGAAACCTTTTGATTGGAATTCCATGATTAATGGCATGGTTTCGTTACCGCCACCACCGTTGGTTCACTCGGTAAACGCGGGCGTGGTGCCTGAGGTCCCGTTTTCACAATCGGCGAGGACCACCGCGAGGTGGTTCTCGCTTTACCTACGCCACCGAGGCCTATGTTTGAGCCGTCGCATGACGCCACCATCCAATCCGATGAAAGTTCCAAGTGTCCGACGCCACTTTGTACCGCAGCCGTTACGCCACTTGCTTCGCCGCCTCCACGCACATCGGCCGAAATCGATGTGACGTTGATTTCGTCGTCATGCATGGCGGAACCATTTGATTGGAATGCCATGATCCATGGCATGGTTTCGTTACCGCCACCACCAACGTTTCACTCGCTGAACGCGGGCGTGGTGCCTGAGGTCCGCTTTCACAGTCGGTTGTAGATGTAACTCGTCGGTTAGAGTCGGGAGTTGCCATTGACACCAGCGCCAATTCATCCAACCCTGGTGTCTTGAACGGATGTTCGGACTCCGCTAAGGTATATCTAATTTATTTCTTAAATTAGACGCAATTCAATTTTAACCATATTTACGCGTACACGGTGATCAGATCCTGTCTACGGTTTTACTACTTTGCGTTGTAAAACGCTTTTCTGCTGCGCAATTAATTCTGATTAATTAACCCGTAAATTTAGTCGGTAATAAATTTTAACGGGCAACCCGGATACCCACTATAAAAACCAAACACGAGTATGGCGGCTGGAGTTTGCGACGGAGGAGTATGGTGGTGGAAAGTGGTGTCTCGGCAGTGATAGTCGGTGATGACGGTGCAAGAAGCATAACCCTTTACTGCTGGCTACCCCCTAGAACTGCCATCACCGGCTGCTTCCACCCCCATCAGAATCGCACCAGAAGACGGACTCCATTATCTTGTCACGACCAGAACAAGTCGCTGCCATCATTGTTAGAGCATATTTGGGACTCCATTTGAAAACTCCTTATTGACTTATTGGCTTTTTAAAAAGTCAATAAGTTAAAAATATTATTTGGGTAGTCTATAAGCACTTTTGATTTTGGCTTTTTATGAAGGAGAAAAAACTATCTTTCAAAAGCTAAGAAAACTTGGATTTTAAAGCTCCTTTTGGTTTTTTGAAATGAAAATTACTAATATGCCCGTCTTTTTTGTTAACATCCGCTTGTTTCAGAACCGGAAACCAAATCCATTTCGATAATTCTGATTTCATTATTACAAGCTTTCAATTTATTGAAGTTAGACCGGGACATAAGAATGCTATATATGTGGCAAATATGGGCAATACGAGTTACGCACATAATTTGAAAAAAAAATATAGTCGTATGAAAGTTTTGGGTTAAAGTTGTAAATATTGAAAGTTTGGGCCATTTATGTAATTTTGATAAACTTCTAAATAGTTTTATAATTTCAGATGTCAAATTTATTTTACGCCCGTAATTAATTTGCAAATAAAGCTATGCGAAAGATCGAGGTTAAAAACATAAATTATGAGACTTTAATGAGGTGTATTAAGCTAAAAAAAGAAAAAAAAATGAAGACCACTGGATTCGAAGTAGGGACCTCCAACTCACATACCACGCACCTAACCATTAGGCCAAATTTGAATTAGTGAATTATTCCAGACTCGAGATTTGATATACCAAAACCAGCGCGTGTTCTCTTCCATCTTCCTTCCCTTCCTCTATGCGCCTGTATTTTTTTTCCTTTCTTTCTTTCTTCTTTAACTTCGGCCATAATCATCTTTGACCTCCATTTCTTGACCATTTATCACAATTAAAACCATATTATGACATTGGTTTCAAGTCCCAAATCAAGAGGCGAGTATAATGGTACCTTAATCACCAAAAAACCGCTCCTAATTAAAGATTTTTACTCAAAACCTCCATTTTCTTAAAACCTCCATTAAAACAATGTTAAAGCTCTCAATTGACCCAGCTCCGACCCCTACCACTATAAATTGAGACCGTTAATTGTTTTTAGACCCTCCCACGCATCAAAACTCTCTCACAATTTCGAGTTTTATAAAGGCAATAAAAACCCCCCAAATTCTAGGGCTCCAAACTTGTTCGTGCAATTCCGGGTTCAATTCTCCGTCAAATTCAGCAAGTATGTAGTCCATTTCACTTAGTATTTCATCATCTACAAAACCCCTATGTTAATTTCAGGTTTTCCTTAAGTTATTTCATAGTTAATTAGTTTAACTTAAGCATTTTAATATCATTTATTTCTAAATCACGATTGTTGCAATTAGAATATGTTTATAATCTTTTGTCTATTTATTACTTGTTATTATCCTCTAAGTATTTACATATACTTTTCTATATATATAAATATCACATGATAGAAAAATTTATCACTTGAATGTTAACTATAAATCATAATAAAATTTATGATGGTTCCTTAATCATTGGATCCTATTACAAAATTTCTTTTATAATTAGTGTATATTACATCACTTGGTGATAGTTATAACATTTTAGCATAAATACATTTCAACTTCATATATTGTTCTTACAAGTCATTCATCCTCGTACTATTAATCAAGTCACAAACATAACATTGCATTTAAAACAAAACCCCAAATGCCCACGAACCCCTAGTCTCCTAGCTTCGTTATTCAACTAGGTCCTCTCGTTTTCCTTTAGGTTGATCTTCGGGACTACTATTATCATTCTCGCGTTATTTCGTGGAAACTCTTCAACCTATCAAGTGAATAATCCTTGATCCTTTTTCGTGTTTTACATTTTGGGGTGCAACATGTATCATATATCAATCTATTGATTTTTGTGATTTTCATATAATGCGATTGTAGACCATATGTGTGAATGCGTGTAGGATTTCATTCTAGAATAACTTGTCAGTGTGTTGGGATTTCATGTTTTTCATAGTGTTACATGTATGTCATGTCGCATAAACATTAACGTAAGGCTTGGGAAATCAAAGATGAATCTATTAGCTGGCAACCCACTCAACTTGACCAATTTTGGAGTTGGGTGTTTGAGACATATTTCATATAGTCTAACCTTCGGGTTAGGGAATCATTTTCATTGAGGGTTGTTTATGCATTATTTTCATGTTGTCATTTTATCTAGTATGTTGATCTTTCATATCATTCTATCATATGATACAACTCACATGTTTTCATTTTATATATCATGTTACATAGTAAACCTGTGATTACTCACCAACTTTGTAGATTACCCTATCTTATACATGTTGCAGGAAATGTCAATGCTTGATCCAAGTTGTTCCACATAGGGTTTTGGACTTGGTTAATTTCTCAACAAGACATAGTTGAATCATTTATATTATGTTTGAATTTCAAGTTTATGTAATGACATTTGATTATCAATAAAATTTGTGTTATTTAAATATTGACATCTTAGTTTAGTTGTCATGAGCTTTTGGGCAATCTAATCTTGCCCTGACGTTTCCTTCGTCGGTTGGGATGTGACATTTTTCACCCGCAAGGCCTCACCACTTTTTTCCCTTTTAGTCATTTTACATTAATAAGATAAGCAAACATTTAAAAAAAAAAACTTATCAACTTTTCTCACCACAAAAGCTAATCCAAACAATTTTTTAAAAACTCCTTTTGAAAAAGTCATAAGTTAATAAGTGCTTTTAGCTAAAAGCACTTTTGCACTCAAATAAGCACTCTCAAACATAACCTTAGACGTAATGACCACCACTGTCAGACCATCGGACGTAACCTCCAACACCGTCGAATCTTTGTTTCTTAGGTTCTAAAATTCATCAGGTGTGGATTTTAGGTGTAGATGAACAAACATAAATTCATTAGGTTAGGTGGGGATGAAATGGTGTTTATCAATTTTTTAGGTGGAAGAATGAAATCAGAGGTTATGGTGAATGACTTTAGAATTTAGTTTAGGTTTTTTTAATTATAAGGGCACTTTGGTTATTTATTCAAAATCTAACAGAAAATTTAAACGGTGTTAGGTTTTGGACTTAACTGAGACAAATTGAAAACCACAAGGAAAACATTGTTACAACTGAAAATTTTGGACTAAAATCGTTATCTGGGTCAAACCATAGGGACAAAATCCGTAATTTACTCTAAAATCAAAATCCATCCTAGGCCTAATGTTAAAAACTAGCGCTCGTATTCTTTGTTGGAATTCGTGAGATTTTATTGAAATTGGAATTCGAATTTCATTTTATAATGTGTTTGGTTCATGGAATTTAAGTTTCACATTTAACGTGTTTGGTTGATAACGAATTGGAATTTGATTAAATTTCATCAAATTCCTTCATTTAATGAATTTCACATTAATTCATAATAATAAAAGATTTCATATTCCTTCCATACCGATGACAACTACCGCACCGACCCGCTCAGAGTCAACCCTTATACGGGACCGACCGGACCGGACCCTAGACAGACCGACCGGATCCGACCCCCAGACCGAACCCGACCCTGGACTGAGCCGACCGAACCCAACCCTTGGACCAGACCGACTCCCGGGCCAGACCTGACCCTAGATCGAACCCGACACCCGGACCGGGCCTGACTGACCGGACCTGAATCCCGAACCCAACTGACCGAGGGTCATGTCTAGTCAGTCTAGTGGTCGGCCCGGTTAGTCTGCTGGTCGGGTCCGTTCCGGTAGAGGGGCCCGATCGGGTCTGAGGGTCGGGTCCAATCGGTCTATTTAGGGGTCGAGTCCGGTCGGTACAGTCCGGGGAACGGGTCCGGTCAAAGTCGGTTCCGGTCGGTCTGGTTTTTTAACATTTTTTATTTTTTTTTATAAATTGTAATTCTAAATCCAATTCCTTCGGATTCCAATTCCTTCAAATTCCATTTCCTTTGAATTTAAATTCAAATTCCAAATCTAATTCTAACAAATTCCATAAACCAAACGTCCCTAGTCCATTGCTTGTGTAGATATGAGCTAATTGGACGTAAAATTATTACTATTAGTGTTTTAACAATTATAGTCATTGCAATGGAGAATAAAGTTCATAAAGAACTAGAAGGGACGGTTTTGATTTGATGAAGGAGAATGATTTCAGGTAAGATGATATAGATATTTCTTTGATTTTCAAAGACGTCAAGAACAAGTAAGAAGATTGCAAGAAGCACATCAAGTAAGGACGATAAATGCATAGTTGTTACTTGTTAAGGTGATAACATCACTATAGTCAGTTTTCTTAATAAAGAAAAATTGATTCATCATAGTCATTTTCATGTAAAACTTATAAACAAAAGTGATTTATCAAACTAGGTAGTTTGATCTTAACTACGTAATTCTAATTGAAAGAGAAAACATATACCAAAGGATAAAATGATTTATCAATTTAGTCTATCCCATGATCCAATCAAAATATTAGGGCATACGGTGTACCGCGTCAAGAGGGTATGATTGGGGGATCATGATGTTGAACGTCGCCCACCTTAGGCATTTTGCGTTAAAGTGATCACTTCCCGTGGACATTCACACAACGTAGAGGGTTTTTTTTTTTTTTTTTTTTGAAATTGACCGTTAAATGGTCATATATTCGACCAATGGACCAATTTAAAAAAAGTTATTCAATTTGTTTACCTATATATTAACATTTTAACCAAAATCCTCTACACTTTCACCATTTCTTCTCCTTCTTTCTCTAAAAATCATCCAACAAAATATGGATAATCTCATTTCTTCTCATTCATCTAACGATTCATCCAACTATTCATTCGATTCATCATCCGACTGGGCCTGATCCATTGGTGAGAGACGTAAAGTCTTCACCGATACTCAAACCGTCGCTAGGAAGGATGTTATACGTGTTGGATATTGAATGTCCAGACCCGACCCGGTTATACTTGTAAGACTTACACTAAGGGCAACGAGAAATGAAGTCGCTTAAAATGTTAATCGATATTTTTACGAAAACATAATTTACGTAAATTTTATTTATTTATTAATGTTATTGTTAATTTATTAATTATAACTAGTAGAAAATATTATTATTAAATTATTAATAATAATTATAGGTGGAAATAATACTCTTATTATTATTTCTAAAATATAAAGTTAATTGAATAAACCCGTTTTATTTAATTAAGTTTTATAAGCTAGTGTATGGATATATATGGTTTAAATAATTGATTATTTAATAGATAATTATCCTAAAACCTGGGTTGATAATCCATAGGATTAAAACCAGTTGTAGTTTATCTACAACTAGTTGGAGACTATAAAAAGGGATCACTATTGAGGTTTTAGGTTAGACTTTTATCTCTCTCTAAAACTCGATCCCTCTTCCTCTGTTGCGACCAAGCCACCGCAGGCCACCAGCCCAGGCTACGACCGCCGCCTTCCGGCTTCTACCTGTTGTCATAACCCACACCGGCGACGTTCCGATCGCCGCTGGCCACCCGAGTTTGGTTAGCGCCCTTCTCGGTCGCATACCCCTTCTGCGACCACACACCAATATCAGGCCTCACATCGCTCGCCGGGTGCATACTGTGTGCCAACCACCATCGACTGCCGCCTCTCCACCGTCGCGCCACCCCCGACTCACGCTGCCATCATCCCCTGGTGTCCCTCGTGTTGTTTTCTACTGTGATCACCTGATCAACCCGAGACTGTATATCTCTGGTAAGTTTTCGACACTAGCTCAGATATAATGATTATGGTTAGATATAATTGTTTTGCTCATTATCACAATTATATCTGATTCATTGTTTATGCGTTGAAACATTGATTAGTGTTGTTGGTGATTTGATCTTGCTGTTTTAATTGTCACTGGTTTTTTGCGTTGTTATTAAACATATATATTGCTTCCATTACTCTGATTTGATTAACCGGTTTAATCAACTAAAACTATATTCGGTAAAATGTAGTTAACAAACGGGTTTTAATAAAATTAAAATTATTACCGGTGACCCGAATACCACTGGCAAACCCAACAGTGATATCAGAAACTTGATCACCACACGCAAATCTAGACCGGCCATGTTTTAAACCGGTAGAATTCATAAACTGGTGTAAATACCCGAAAGATGCGAATTAAAAATATAAATAATTAACTTTTATCAATTAATTATATAAATTGCATCTCTTTTATTTTGGTCGATTTAATTCCACCAAATAATGCAATATTATAGTTTAATTGTTTTAATTTTTACGTGTATTTGGCCCGACCCAATTTTATATAAATTATGTGCGATTGGTTTTTCTATTTTGGTTTTGGCCCAATTGCAATAGAATAGGTCTTTAGTTTGGCCCACTGTTTTTGGGTTCAGAGTTGTAAAATAGATTTAGGGTTTCTCCTTTTGAGTTTATTTCTATTTTAGGAAAGTTTTCCAATTTAGCAAGTCCCCAATTTTGGCAAATCTATTTTGGCTCGTGTTTCCAACTTTGGTAACTTTCCCAATTTCATTGGTTTCTAATTTTCGCAGTCCCTATTTCGACTCGTGTTTCCAATTTTGGCAACTTTCACGATTTAGAAAGTTTCCAATTCTGGAAAGTTTTCTATTTCGGCTGATGTCTAAAAATTGGCAACATTCCTGTTTTGGCAAGTTCCCTAATTTGGCAAGTTTCCATAAATGTCAACTTTCCAAAATTGGAAAGTTTCCCAAAATAGCAACTTTTTACCCGAAGACCAAGAATTTCCAATCAAGTTCAAGAAGAGTGTTGAAGTCAGTAAGAAATAATGAACATGACGAGATGCTCGAAGAAGTTCCATCCCCGTGGTTGTCTTTTGATTTTTGTCCCTCAGACCTAATTTGATATTGCTAAAGGTTCTAGGAATACCAAAGCCCTCATTGGCCGAATAAATGTTTATAATGTTTGCTTTGGTTGCTTGTATTGAAACTGGTTTTTCATATCAACTAAAACATCAAATTGTTTTAAAACGGTTTAAAACTATTTAACAATTGAAAGATAAAGAGTTCTAAAACTAGATAATTTTACAACTTTATAAAATAAATATAAATAACCAATAATAGAGTGTTTGAAATTCAATGTAAATTTTAATTGAACTCTAATTGGGTTTTTTTCCTTATTTGGTTATGCATGTATCACCACAACATAGTCATTAAATAATTAGCTTACCTAATTGGACTGTCCCGAGAGAAGATACGGTTTCATTTCTATTAAACACTCACGATTAAAACCCTGACCTAATAAACCCTATTTGGTAAGTCTTAAAACTGGTAGTCTATGCCATCTTAAGTCAAGTCTAACTTGGAACGTATTTCAATGAAACATCAGTGTTGGAGTCTTCAACACCGCACTTTGCATGTAGGGTGCGTTGCAAGGTGAAAGTATTAGAGTCTTTAACACCGTAATTGTCACATTGACCACTTGGGACATCTACTGCTTTTTTTTAAAAACACTTTAGTATTGGAGTCTTCAACACCTTACTATGAGTGGTTTGTAAATAGAGTGGGCATAGATGAGGCTAAACATATCATTGTAGTACTTTTGATTACTACTGAGCCTCATTGGGTATTGTGACTGTTTTTCACAATTGACACTCGTTGTCTGTCCACTTACCCGATTGCTATTGATTGCATGCTACAGCTGCCTTTAGTAATTGATTAACTGGAATCCCATCCTTTATCTAATTAAATCTTACCATAATTTAATTTAGGCTATACATCGAAAGTACTAAAATGAACTTGTCTAAATGTTTCAGATTTCTAATAATCAAAATAATAACAACACCTTCTAACTTAGGTCTCTCCTTGAGAAAGAGAAACTTGACGACACCAACTTTCTTAACTGGCACTGCAATCTTAGGTTTGTGCTCAAAATGGCCAACAAACTCCACATACTTGATGTGGAGGTCCCTGAAAATCTGCAGCAAACAACAAACACCAATGCTGCTCGGTGGGCACATATGCAACCGAGAAAGGATGCTAACCAAGTATTTTACCTCATGTTGGCCACCATGTCTTTTGAATTGCAGAAGAGCATGGAAGACTTGAGGGCTTTCCAAATGATTGGTGAGCTAAGGGGCATGTTTGAAACACAAGCCCGATAGGAGCACTATGAGGTCGTCACAAGACTTATTTCTTGCAAGATGCAGGAAGGCACTCTAGTCAGCCCTCACGTGGTCAAGATGAAGTCATACATTGACCGCCTGGAGAAGCTCGATTATGTCATTCCTCCGGAAATGGGAACAGACCTAATCCTCCAATCTCTTTCCAATTCATCCACTCAATTTCGAATAAACTTTAACATGAACAACTTGGTAAAGACAGTTTGTGAGCTTCATGGCCTTTTAAAAGCTACTAAGATCAACATTTCCTCCAGTAACCTGTCTATCTCGAACAACTTATGTTTGTAATGTTTTAAGTTTGAATTCAATAAAAAGTATGTTTTACTATTTTATAATATGATTTTTTAACATTAAGCGTATGAACCGGTCCAAACCGGTTTGGGACTGAACCGGTTTCGGTTCCAAACCGCAACCAATTTAGACGGTTCGGCATACACCCCTTGGAAACCGGTTCTTGCTTAAACCAGTTTTGACTCAAAACGGTGAAGTCAGAAACCGATTTCAAACCGAACCAGTTCTTAAAAAAAACCGATTTTTGCACCTCTAATTAAAAGAACAAAAACGTACCAACGAAATCAAGTTTTATGGTTTGTGGCAGATGGTGGCAGAGCCATTGTGCTGAGAGGCTATCATCGGTAAGGGAAATAAGAAGACCACTGTTATATATCTTCGATGGGGGTGGTGGTCGTCGATGGTGGCAGAGGAGAATAAGGAAGAAGATGAAGATTCAGTTGTGGCAAGCGGGGCTTTGTTTTCTCCCTAATTGCCAATAGCTCATCTTTTCCTCTCGACCCCTCTTCCTTTATCAACAGTAGCAAAAAAGTCCACGCACTTCCTTCAAATCCAGTTATATAGGGTGGAGGTTTAGGATTTCTATGAGGTGGTTAGCAGGCAATGTGAGGAAGATGAAACCGCCGTCCACTGTCTATTTAACACGGTGGAAATTAAAAGTACGTGTAATCGGATGGTGGTGGATCATCCAAAAGTGGTTGGAGTGTTGTGGTGTCACATACATAGAATTGAGTTTGTTTATTTATAAAATCACAATACAAATCGATTTTAAGCGTTTTAAAGGTTTTCGCACATTTTAATTCACTAAATCAATTAAAATCGAATTGATATAATCAACTATGCTTCTCGGATATTATATGTTGCTTACTTTTTTAATAATGAATCAATACCACATATCGTGCTCATACCAGATCAATCATATTTCAGCGACTACCAGATCCAAATTTAGTTTTCGATTCTGTCCTAGCTTGCATATTTGAAAGATAGGTTTAAAAGGAAATACTGGTGAAATTGTATTTGGATTTTTTTTTAACATCGATTTCATTCAAACAACCCACTCCAAGCAAGACGTTCAAGGAGGCAAATACAACTCAAGTTACATGTGAAAATTAAAATTACAACTATCTTTTAATAAAAGAGTGAATTTTATATATACCCCTATAAACTTATGAAAATTTGTTAGAGCATAATCCTATGCTACAGTGTATCTTGTGTTTTGTATCTAAACAAGAGCATTGTTGTGAGTCTTAGTGTCAAGTAACCATGGCCCAAACCATTGGTTCAGAGCCAGCGAACCAATGGTTTGGTAGATGGTTCATTGGGCAATATGTCATACACTATAAATAGTGTTGACTTGTTAAGCACAAAAGAGTTCTTGATCAGTTATGTCTTAAGTGTGTGTTCTAGAGAGAGAGAGACCATAACTTTGTAATTGCATTCTATTTGTCAATCAATAAAACAAAGCTTCTTACATTCTCGTTCATTAGATTTGATCGATTCACCAGTAGTAAGACCCTCCCAGGTTCTTACAAGTGGTATCAGAGCAAATTCAGGTTGCTCTGTTGGTTTTGAATTGATCAAAGTTTCATTTTCTAGTTAGAGAAAGTGCGTTTCATTGGTTTTTCATCAAATTCTTCATTTCTATGAGGTTTTGAGTGATTCTGATCCAATAAAATGTTTTCTTACATCTAGTGTCACCTTCGTATGGTCCAGTTTCTTCTAATTCATTAAATTCGTGAAAAACAGAAAATTCCAACTTGGTTCGCCGAATGAACATCATGGTTCTCTGGTTGAGTGTAGTGGTTCGCTAGACAAAATTCATCTAGGTTCGCTAGGCATTTGTTGGGGATAGATTTTTAGGATTCTCACCAGGAAGCTCAGACAGTTCAAGAATCCTTAGATGACTTGGGAATCCTACTGGCTCTGGTATGATAGATTTGTTATTATTCACTAACCTCTATTTTTCCTCGTGTTTAAATTGTTTGCAGATTACGTTAAATGACAAACCACCTCCTGAAGAATCGTTCTAGCTGTTGAAAGACGTGGACCAAATGGACGCACAGTGCTTTAACGGTCAAATTAGTTAGAGAATGAGATCTCGGGAATCCCAGAGAGTTTTTTATCATTGTAATCGTTATATATCAGGGGTTATGATCGATATGGGGACACATAATTCACTCACACTTTAGCTCTGATAGTATCCAATTGCTGTAACACTTAGCTTGATCGATCATACCTCCAAAACACTTGTAATTTTAAGTTTCTTATTAATAAAAGTGCTAGGCAGCAGACTCTTCAGGCCCGAAGGATTCTGGTTTTACCTCGTTACATCCTTGTGCCAATACCCATACTTTGATATATTGTCATCTTCATTATAAAGCGCACTACCTCACTTACAAAGTTTGGATCACTTAATCATTTCGGTTACTTTTGACCAAAATAGCAATATTCAAAGTTGGTTCACCGGTTATTGGTTCTCTAGTGTATCTTCATACGGGTTCGCTAGGCAAACATCAACAACTGGTTCGTGGCGGTTACGAATGGTTCGAAGTAGTTATTTCAGCTAACCATTGGTTCGCCAATTCATTTAATTCGCCGATACATTTGGTTCGCCTAAAGTTTTCGGTTCGCTAAGGGTATTCTCGGTTCGGTCAAAGATTGTCGGTTGGCTAGTTGATTTTCATTGATTTCTTTGGTTTGTTTATTCTCTTTGGTTCGTTCAAAGTGTAAATGGTTTGTTGAGCAGATTTTCATCAAAATTCAAGATGTCTAATTTTCAAGCATTTGCTGTTATGCAAAACGCGATCCAAATCTTGATCAATTTGTTATAACGAAATCGGAACAAGTCGGAAAGTTCCCAAGTTATTGAAATTAGAAGATTATCATAATTGGAAGCGAAGGTTTTTGGCTTATATCAGTACAAACGATATTGATCTATGGATTCCAATTGAACATATTTACACACGTCCAACTGAGGATGGAGGAGAGTTTAAAGAATTAAAGGATTTCACATCTGGTGAAAGGAAAATTTGTGAACTTGGGAAGAAAGCTTATGCACCATCTTACCATGGAATTACCTATAGAATTATTGCATCAATTCAGCACATGCAAAAAGTCCAAATAGTTATGGGATGCTTTATCTGCAAGATGTGAAGGGAATGATCAGTAAAATAGAGCAGGCGAAAAGTGCTAAACAAAGAATTTGATAATTTTCAACAAAATGATAAAGAAAATATCACTACTCTTGTATCCAGGTTCTCACATCTAATCGGTGAATTGAAAGTGGTTGGTATAGCTAAGACTAAGGAGGAATTGAAAGAAAAATTGATAGAGGCATTACCAGAGAAGTGGGAAAATTATGCTTTATTGATTACTCATGACAAATAATTCTCGACATTATCATTTCATGATTTAACAGGCAAACTTCATGCTCGAGAAATGGTATTGATGAATGCAAACAAATCAACTGCTCAATTGCAAAATCCTGAATTGTATCATGGTCAAAATTCAGCAAGTATCAATGCTAAATCTACATCATATGGTTTTAGTTCACCACCTTCAACAAGATTTATCGTTGGACATGGATCGGGAAATTCTGAAAGTTCAGGTTCGTCAAGAGGGTGTAGTTTTACCATTCCAAATCATTCAAGTCAAAATGTATTTTTTGCAAAAACACTTGATGAACATCTGGCATTAATATCTGATTTGTTATCTTCATATTATGGAATTCTGAATGGAGTTTTGCCAACTGCTAATCTAATTGAAGAAGATTCTGATCAGATAGATCCGGATAATCTCGTACAGATGGATCTTAATTGGCAACTTGCTATGTTAGCCAAAGATCTAAGAGGTTTAGGAAGAGAACATGAGTAGAAAGCATAAATCCAAATGGTAAAGTTGGATTAGACAAATGAAAGGTAAAATGTTTCAAATGTTCGAACTTTTAACATTTTGCTCGTGAATGTACAAATTCTGCAGGTGTGAAGTCAAATTCTAATGGAAATGCTTCTACATCAAAGTCTTCAACAACTAATTCAAATCCAAAGGCATTGGTATCTCAGGTTACTAAAGGGTATGATTGGTCACAACAATTTCCTGATGAATCATTATTTGTTTTAACTGCAATTTGCGGCGCTGCAACAAATTCACTTGATGTTGAGATAGCTGATATGCAACATGCTTATATGGTTCAGATTGAACAGAGTGATTCTGAATCTAACTCTAGTGGATATGAATCAGTTTGTAAATTTTGCTCACAAAAAGATAAGAAGATTCACGAATTGCTTAAAAGGTTTGAATTATTGAGTGATGAAAGTAAAAAAGAAAAGTGCAGAGTTGGAAGGTTTGATTCAAGAGTTGTCATCTCAGAGTAAGAAATTTACATGTTTTCAAGCTGAGACTGCTGAAAAAGAATTGAAGTTTCAAATTGCGACTGAGGATTTCGAAAAGAAACTTGCAAAGTTATCTGAGGTGAATGATAAATTTACAAAAGAAGCTGAAAAGTGGAAACAAGAAGCAAAAGAAACTGAAGCTGATTTCAATGATCTCTTTGAAAAGACAAAGATTAAACTTGATGTTCTTACTAAGACTTCTGATGAACTCGCTGCTAAAGGAGGAGGTTATCAGAATGATAATCTAAACTTTTGGAAGATCAAAAGGAGTTAGCTAGAGAGAATAAATTGCCGAATGCATATATTGGTATCCAGAAAGGAAATGAAGATAAGCTAAAGAAGGAATTATACGATGAAATGGATAATTTGAGATTGCGAAATCTGAAACAAATCATGTTGCAAAGAAGTTCATCGCAACAGGAAAAGAGTTATCTGAAGCTCAGCAATAGATATTAGATCTCAAAATCAGAGTAATTGATGCAAAACGCAAGTTAAACAATGTTACAAATTCGCAATCTTTCACAAGTTTCTTGTCAAAGGATGAGAATTTTGAAAAAGTGTTTGAAAAGATAGTTCCAACCCCAGCTATAATCAAAGAAGCTGTTAATATTGTGAAAGAAAAGATTAAAGATTCTGATTATTCAAAGTTTGCTACTCCAAATTCTGAAGAAGAGAAGATTCTGAAGAAAAAGAAGGTTAAGAAAAATGAAAAGTAAGTTGAAAAGAAATCTGATGTTCTTGTGGTCACAAAGTTTGTATTTTGTTCTTCATCGACTGAAAATGAGAAGTCAACTATTTCAACTAAGAAGATCTGTTTCATACTGATATTGATGAGACAATTTTCTATGCTCAGAAGGATCTTAAATAAGTCAAAGCTGAATTTTCTCGTCTTGCGAAGAATGGGCATAAATCATCTGGTTCAGAAGAGAAGATTTCTGGTAAACATGCTGGTTTACGTTTTTCAAAGCAAAAAAGTTGATGATCACAAAGAACAATGTCAACAACAAATGAAGAAGATGAATTTTTAAAAGGTGAAGAAGGATGTGTTTAAGGCTGAAAAAGTTCAACTTGGGTTATTTTATAAGCTTAAAGGTTCGGAACAAATATTTTCTGACAAGGAATTTCTGTCACACCCCGACCGAAGATGGAATACGTCGGGGCGCGATGATTGTCCAGATACACACAACACTAATTAATGTTACGATATCCTTAAGCAACCCATTTCGTAAGTCATAAATAATCAGTACATTACATGATATAATTCAACAACAACGTAACAAAATAGCTTAACTAATTAGGTCACTCTAAGTCCGCATGCGATTCTATGGTGTCATCCACCAAGGCAAAATATCATCAAACTGCACAACCTACAACATGTATAAAATAAAGGTCAACTACGAATAGTTGGCGAGTAACCATAGGTTTAGTGTACCACATAGATTAAAACATGCGAGCTAACGTGATAAGTGCGATCGAGTATGATAAACGATAATGATATAGAGCACATAGGGGGTGCATGAATCAACCCTGCCCTCAAGGTTTCCAATCACAAGGCGCCACACGCGAGGCAGGCCAAGTGGGTTTGTCAAGCCAATAGATCTATCACCGTAACCCCGGATTTTTACAGCTAATGTCATGCAAGTAATGATGTCGAGCTTGATCACAACCAGTCATAAATAAAGACACAAGTTCACATACAAGAATACACGTAATCACATAGAATTCGCATGTAGTTTTAGAGTAAAGAATACAGAGAAAGGGTTTTGAATATGATACATGTTGCACCCCAAATCGTTTAAAATAAAGAGGGGCTATGAATACTCACCTGATGCGGAGACACAATTTGAAAGAACGACACCACGAAACGAGGGAAAGTAGACCCGATGATAACCTTAACGACTGATCATGATTGAGCGAAAATAAATAAATAAGTAAGTAAAGTGATAATCGTGACTTAAAATGACACGACATGACATAACCGACTACGCCAAACATCACAAAAAGCTCAGATCTTGATGGGGGTAGAATAGAGGATTCAAGGTGCTAACTTCATGGTTTTGAGATTACATTCCGAAAGGGGTGATTTTAGCTTGATCCTAAGTAATAAAGCCTTGATCTTGGACATCGAATCTTCAAAGAAAGCGTTCTCTAATGGTTCTAGTCGTTTAGGGTTGTTTGGGAGTGATTTGGGGTGAAATGGATGGCTAAGGAGGCTTAAGGTGTTTAAATAGGGGACCTTAGGGTTTTTTTCGGGGAAAATAGGTCCAAACATATCGCTTGGGAGTGGTGATGCTCTAAGCTAAACACTTGGAGCACACTCGAATAAATGGTTTACCTTTTTCGCTCCAGTTTCTTTGTTTATGGACGTTTTCGAGTCCCGTGTTTTGCATTTTTCACCATTTTTCATCCCCCATCATATCAACCACATTCAAGCCAATAAAATTGAATATAAATATGCCATATATTGAATTATGATCAAACGGTTAATCAAACATAATGCGTTTTTAGTCGGTTTTGACGTGCGTATCGATTTTGGGCAATTCACCAACGATTCGTGACTTGATCAAGTGCGTGATAACTCGTGACATGATAATTGATTATTAGACTCATAAAAATGAAATTTGATATATGATGACCAAATCCGAGATTACCGGTAAACAACGAATTGCGTACCGAAATCGCGTAAAACCCCGAAATTGCTTTATTTTCAATTCGAGACATCTAATTTGATTCCCAATTGATTGTAATTGAGTATTCGATTTCAAAAATAAATTATAAATCATTTAGATAATTATTGTGTGGATGCTCAGAAAATAGCTGAAGTGTTTGTGAAGAATGATGGTTCAAAGAATAAGAAGAAGCAATTTGCTAAATTTTCTCTAGAGGATCAAATTCTACTCCAAATAGCCTAACATCCAAATGGGTACATGATCACAGGTTTCAGGTATTTGATACTTTTATCATCATTTTGGAGATGTTAATTTTTGTGAAGCTTTGCAGAGGTAAAAAAGGAGAAATATTAACAATCGGCTGTGTTACAACTGACGCAAAAAGTGACATATGGCACACGATTGTCCTGCTAACGTTGCTTCTACTTAAAGAAGAGAAAAGATACCATATGTTGGTAAATCTGCCAAATCCATGTTCAATGATGAAAATGGCAGAGTACTTGATGAATTTCATCCTATGTTTTTCAAACATCAAGGGAGGTTTATTCCTAAATTTTAAAATGTTCAAACTGTAGGATGTGTGTCACAATCTACTGTTACTAGTTCATCAAATACTGATTTACCAAAACAACAATGGAAATCTAAAGTGGTTTCTAAGCGAAACTGGACACTGTTCGACCAAAACGATTCGTTTCGGGTCATTTATGAACCAACGTGTTTGAGCACTGTGCAGGTACTTCTAGAAGACCTATCGGTTATTGAAAAGTTGCTGATTGAGGAGTATTCTGCTTAACTTAAATTTCAATGCTTAAAATTTCTAAACTGAAATTTTCTGAAAGCTAAATCTAAAAGGTATTCGTATCGGTTGGTCAATTTTCTTTCTATAATTCCATATGTAGTTTAGGGGGAGAAAATTGAAAATCAAAATTAGTGTCTTTGTATTTGTTAAAATGAAAATTCCAAAAATAGAGTTTTCATTTTAAGGGGGAGAAAAACGGAAAAATACAAAAACATTAAAAAATGGGAAATTATATATGACATAATTGGGAAATTATGGTACATTGGCTTACATGTCTGTCTCATGGATAAATTAGATGAAAAAGCCATAAGATCATTGTTCAATGTGCTTGGTAGGCTCGGCAAATCAGAAAGTATTCATATGTGATATACATTAAATACTATGCTTCCTGATTGTTGTTCGCTTGAGGTTTTGCTTTATTTTCTTTGTTGTTTCGTATAACTCATCGGACTTTCTCTGCGTATACGGAAGTATCGATCTGATGTTTTTGAATTATACAGTTTTAACTTGTTTTTATTTTCTTATTTTGTTAAATCCGAGGCCTTATCTGCGTATTGAAAAATGGCCTTAAGGCAGACGAGTTAACATTCTTATATCGTTTTGCATGGAACACAGTTGACTATATCATAAATACAATTACTATGTGTTAAATCCCGAGTGAAATCACAAAGTGTGATATTGAAAACATATTTGAGTATGTCTGATTGTGTGGGGTACACTGGTCAAAGCAAACTAATCAATACCTTAACATATCCAGATGTCATTAGTATGATTTTTCCTGAGTTTAAGATGGACAAATTATATCAGCAATCGACATGGCTTATGCGCTGAAGTAATTGAAATTGAAGTATTATTCAGTGCGTTATGTTCAATATGATCCCAAGTTGTGATCTTTCTCACAAAAGACAAAAATAGTGTCTGATTCAATATTGTTTTTATGTTTCATATCTAAAAAGTCCAAAAAGATTTTAGGTGTGTTTTAGCATAATCTTAAAAAAATAAAAAACATTTTCGGTGTGTTTTGATATCAAGTTTCAAAAAGTCAAAAGGATTTTATTTCTTATTTGTTTTCGACAAATTGACATGTGATACGAAATCAAATTTTCCAAACTATATCTTGGATTCTCAATGAATTTTTTTGTGCCAAGATTAAATTAATTTTGATAAATCAAAAAGGAAAGTCCGCACTTTTGTTGTCTAAAGTTGCAGGTTCTGTGTGTCAAGACTCAAGCATGGTGAAAGGGGGAGATTGAAGTATCTTTCATAAATGGATTTTGAAGTTCAAAGTTTGTTCAAGTTCTGATCTAGCCGTGCAAACTCTATTTCTAACAAGAGATGTCAAGTTGAAGATCTATTAAAAATGTTGAAGATTGAATACTAGAGATTTAGTTAGAATAAATACACCACACGTTAAAGAGGAGTTTGTTAGAGCATAATTCTATACTACAGTGTGTCTTGTGTGTTGTATCTACACAAGAGCGTTGTTGTGAGTCTTAGTGTCAACTAACCATGGTCTGAACCATTGGTTCGGAGCCAGTGAACCAATGGTTCATGGATGGTTCGTTAGGTAGTATGTCATACACTATAAATAGTGTTGACTTGTTAAGCACAAAAGAGTTCTTGATCTGCTTTGTCTTAAGTGTGTGTTTCTGTGTGTGTTCTAGAGAGAGAGAGTGAGAGAGAGAAACCATAGCTTTGTAATTGCATTCTATTTGTGAATCAATAAAACAAATCTTATTTACATTCCCGTTCATTAGATTTGATCGATTCAACAGCAGTAAGATCCTCCCAGGTTCTTATAGAATTGTCATATATACACCTATAGAAAACTTAAAATATCATATATGTCTTTAAAAAGTAGTTATCTCAAAAAGTGACTATTTTACCCTTATTTCTTTAAAACTTAATTTTTTTTATTTATACTAATTTTTAAAGTTTATATTTAGCCATCCACAATTCTTTTTTATCCACATTTTCTATTTCAACATCAAAATAATTTTTAATCAAATGGTGATTACCATTTTTATTTGTGACCTAAAACTCTCAGTTTTCTAGTATTCGGTTAAAAACTGATGATATGCATATTTGAGAGTAGAATTACCAATTTCTAATTTTCTGATTTTCTTTTATAAAATTTTTAGGTCTGTTACAACGTTCTTTTACAATGAGCAGCAAATGATTCAAAGAATTTTATCACTCAAAAAACATAAAGCGAACCCACATGAAGATGTATAACATGTGGATCAAATCCTTAAATAATAGAATTGAGGAAGCAGATGTTTGAATCTCCAACTACATGGTTCTGCAAAATTGGTGGTCAGTGAGATGCCGCAAATTGATAAGAAATAAGCTAAATAAGCTAGAAATCATTGCAGCAGCAGACAGCAGTGCATGTGATGAGAGACGTGGTAGCGATGAGTTATAAAACTATTATTCTTCCATACAATTTCTTAAATATGAAATGACGGAGAAGTAATCGGTGAAGCATAATCTTAACGAAACTTAGAAGAGTTTAACAAATCATATATTTGATAAAGGCTAAATATGATAAAGGGTAAAATGGTTATTTATTAAATCGTTTTAATGAAAAAGGGTAACTATGATATTTAGGCAAGTTTTGAAGGATATATATGATATTTAATGTTTGGGTTGGATATATATGATACTTCATAAATTTATAAGGATGTATATGAAATTGTCCTTCTAAAAAAAGTCTACTTCTATTTTTTTATTTGAGTCCCAGAAGAAGTTTAGATTTTTTAAACAACTAATGAAAACACGGGCGCAACTTAGTGGAGAGACGGAGAGGGGGGGGGGGGGGGGGACCGCCCTCTGCGGTTTTTTTCGTTCAGAAATACTGTGTAACACCTCAAAATTTCATGACTTACATTATATACGTGTGCTATATTTGTTAAATAGCTGAAATGCATGTGATATAATATATATATATATATATATATATATATAGAGGATCATTTGAGAACCAATTTGATTTGAGAACTAAAAAGAACTAATTTGAGCCACAAATTTATTTACATGTATCCCTCCTCCCATGAATTGTAGTGGTCCCTAGCCATGTACAAAATAATCGATTAACCGAACCGACACTAATTATTAATGGAAACGAAACCGATAATTAACCGATTATTCTGTAACCGATTACGGTTAGAGAATAACCGTAGGTTAGAGATCGATCATAGATTTTTGTCCTGGAAATCAATTTGGGATCGATTATTTAAAACCGAATATAAGAATCGATCATTAATTGATTAATCGGTTAGTAATAAAAGAGCAACCAATTTAATAAATCCTAATTGTTCCAGGCACAATTGCATATTTATCCTAATTGTTCCAGGCCCAAAAAAATCCCAAATCGATTTTGAGTCAACCTAACCCCCAATCGTCTTCATCACCGTAAGACCGTAACTTACGATTCTGCTTTGCTCTCACTAAGCGATTAACAAAAAAAAACCCTAACCCCCTAGGCCCTAATTGATTCTGCTATGCTCTCACTCACTCCGTAAGTCGACTTCATCTTCTTCTACTCTGCTCTCGGACTCTCAGTAGACTTCAACAATGTCGACCCAATGTTCTCAACCTATAAATGTTCGAAAAAAAGGGCCACAGCTTCTGTCATTTGTTAGTTATTACCCAACTACTTTTTTTTTAATATCTTGGCATTGACCGATTATAATCGGTTAAGATATAATAATCGATTTGGTTTTAACCGAAATCGATCAGACAGGTTAGAGTTTTTTTGCCTAGTAATCGATTACAACCCGATTCGATTAACCGGTCATCAATTAATTTCGATTATTTTCTACTAGTAGATCGATTAATTTCCTAACCGGTTAACCGATGGTTAACCGGTTTGTACATGGTCCCCCCTGAAATTTGTGGTTGAGATTTAGTTCTCAAAAGTTCTCAAAAGAAAAAGTTCTCATTTGAAATTTCAGGGGGAAACATTCAAATACATAGGGGGGATTTCCTTATATATAACTTGTGGCTCAGAATGGTTCTTAAAAGTTCTCAAACCCAATTAGTTCTCAAATGATCCTCTCCCTATATATATATATATATATATATATATATATATATATATATATATATATATATAGGGAGAGGATCATTTGAGAACTAATTGGTTTGAGAACTAAAAATAACTAATCTTAGCCACTAGTTTATATATATGGAAACCCCCCCCCCCCCCATGAATTTGAATGCTCCCCCCTTGAAAATTAGTGGCCCAAATTTCAGGGGGGACCACTACAATTCATGGGAAGGGGGATACATGTAATAAACATGTGGCTCAAATTAGTTCTTTTTAGTTCTCAAATAAAATTGGTTCTCAAATGATCCTCTCCCTATATATATATATATATATATATATATATATATGTAGAATAGAGAAACACCACGATTCGTGTACGAATATTCGACACGACATTCGAGGAAACGTCAAGAGACGAATTTATAGAGAATGATAGATAACGGAAAATAAAGATCGTGGGCGCAGACGGATCTCAAATCCGAGTTATGACGAAGCGGGAAAATGCATAATAGTGATTTGGGTCCGGTTTGTAATAAACCGTAACTAAGCACGAACGTCACTAAAATAACACCGAGACGAAAGTAGAACATCAGGTATTACTAAATACTTGATTTGTAATCGATATAAAATATAATTGCGGCGTTCGGCAAGAAAAACGGTAAAATCGGTAACCATCGTCGTTACGCGATAATAACCAAAATCAATTCGGTTAGCCGTTCGAGATGATTATAACGCCTCGGCAAAGTATAAATCATTATTATAATATCTATGAAGAAATTCAGTCGAGAAGATGTATTCGGTCTGTCAAACGGCCGAGATCGCGACACTAATTAGACGCGCGTTCTACCGCGTAATAACTGAACGTTCATCGGTTAAGGTTTTCACCGAAAAATAAATATAGCGATTAATATTTATTAGACTCTCGTAATATTTTAAACGTTTGGGAATTTTTATAAACCATTTGCGAAAGATTATGTTATTTTACGGGTTTAAGAATACATGTATAATACCTACTCATTAAATATGATACCTTATTAAATTTACTTGTTCCTTACTCTTGAGAGTTCTGTCTGTCAAATTAATCGTATGATTCAGCGTTTTAAAAGCTTACTCATCATTCGTACGTGTTACGTATTTGTTGAATCAATTTATAGTATAAATATATACATGCATACACCAAACAAACTCACACCATTCAAACACAATTCAAATACAATACAGAAAAGACAAATGAAGGAATTAAAGGGAAAGAAGGAGAGAGAGAGAGAGAGAGCTACAATAGCAGCCGTACCCCTCCCAACTCTTCTTCGTCAAAAACCCGACTCCCCTCTCGATTTTTCGGCCCTTCTCCGATCAACCTCACGGCGGCATAAACCGGCGACTGCTGTCCCTACAACCTCGAACGCCGGCAACGTCCTTCCGCCCCGCCCGTCACTTCCACCGGCGACACCTTGCTGGCCGGTGTAAACATCAAACCCAGCAGCAGCAAGCGAAACCCAACCCCTCGTCCCTCCATCTCCGACGACCGGCAACACCGGTGACCTTGTCCGCTCCTCTCACGGCTTGCAACAATAGCAATGGCTGAGAGCCACGAATCCGGCGACTGCTGTATAGCTCCCTTCTCCGGCGAGCCAGTGGCGGAGACAGCCGTGATACCCGGCGAGCCGATGGCCATCGCCGGCGACGAGCGGAATGGTGGCGGAAGGATGATAACGGTGGTGGCAGTCGGTTGTTGGCAAGTATACGGTGGTGGTGGTTGTTTAGCGGTTGTGTTTTAACAAGAAACCGGATTAAAACCTGGTTTACCGGCTCTACTTTTGGTTAACTTTTGGTGACGTACGGTCGACTACGGGTAACAACGATAACGTCGATGAGTTTCCGGGATGGCGGAGAATGGTTTCGGTGGTTGACGATCGTTGAAGGAGGTCCACGGTGGTGGCAAACGGGGAGTAAAATAGTGACGACGAGTTAACCCATTTATACTTTCGGTCAACGTTTCGGTGGCGTAACGAGGTCCAAACAACGAACCGATAACGGGGAAATGCTCGTGGCAAGAAACTAGTCGGGAAGGACTATTCGTTTATCTAAAACGGACTACTTTATTATCTTGGTTATTCGGACTCGTTTCACGACCCGTCAAAGAGGTAATCACGTTATATATTTGTTATTATTACAAATATTATTGTTAAGTTAAAGTTTATATAAAACATAATAGAACGGGATAAATGATATAAATATTTATATTTAAGACGAATAAATATATATGATTATTAATCAGTTTTATTTATTAAAATTGATTAAAAAGGATATTTAATATTTAAATATTAAATATATATAGACATATATATTTAATATAAACGATAATGATAAAGTAATTATCGGATTAAATGTTTAATATATATTTAAAACATATTTAAAATATGTTTAATGTATATTAAAGGGTTAATATGGAAATTAGGGTTTTCTAGACATTGTTCTGTCAAACGTTAAAGTTTTCATTGAACGAAATTATAACCAACCCTAAACGTGAAAAAAAAATCTATTGGAATAAACGAAATAGGTAAAAAACCCCCGCGATGGTCATACAAATTAATCAACGAGTTGGAACAATATTTTAAAAAACGACGAAAAGAACAAGGCATAATGCAAGGGCTGGATCACCAGCTTCGAACAAGAAGATTTAAACAAATAGCTTTTTTAACTCGTTCCGGACGAAGTTATAAGAAGTCTAATTTCAAGAATTATAATCTTTATAGAAAATTTAATAGAGATTCAGGTTTTAGTAAACGGTAATGAACCAAGCTTTGAAATTTTAAAGCATATTATAAAATGTTATAACGGATAATACCCTAAGTCAGTTTTGAATGAAAATGAATTTTGATAAAGAAATGAGAATAACGGGAAATTAGGGTTTCTAAATATAATTATTTATGGAGACTTGATTTTTGACATGGAACTATGTTTATATATATATAATAAATATATATAAAGTTAAAATGGATAAATGATAAACTATTTCAAATACCGAGTTAATCGGATATTTAGAAGTTCGCGCGGACCGGAAGGGTAGACGCCTGTACACTAGCTAGGATTTCTGGCAAAAGCGAGGGTGTCGCATAAATCCCAACTGGGAAATGGCATCCCTCACTGGGCGATCCGGGAGTGAGCGTTTACTTATAGGAGTGCGTGTCTTCGTATTATCGTTAAAAGAAAATGATAATTGCCTAAAGGGCATTTTGGTCATTTTGACCTTTTAAAAGAAACAAACTTAATAATTTAATATTATTAAGATGATGAAGTATTATAATAAACATAGAAAGTGTTTTTTATATTAAACCTTGCGTTAACGCCATACAATACGCGATTAGGTTTAATTGGAAGGCATTGCGGAGATTTTTTCTGAATTAACTGCTTAAGAGAATAAGAGCCCACTTTTAAATGTTTTAAATGTTATAATATTTTCGGGCTGATATACATGCAATGATATATATTCAACTGTTTTACTCGAAAAATATTTGAAATGCCTTTACTTGTTTTATGTTGATACACATACGTGGAAAAGTTATAATACTTATAACTGTTTTAAAGTTATTATTACCTGTTATTACGCTTTTCGGGAAGGTTATAATAAACAGGTAATGTAAAAGATAAAACTTTTATACAAAGCTTTGAGAAATGGAAAATGTGAATGTTTGGTCTAAGCCTATGTATGTGAATAAGTGTCGCGTAAATATGACTTTATTAGCCTTGTTGTACAAGACCCATAATATCATACTTATAAAACGCTTATTTTCATATACGGGTGATAGACTGGTATTGAAAAGGTTATGAGTCCAAATACAAGGGTTATTTGAATGGACTTTTGAAAAGGATGAAAATGTTTAAAAGGTTGAAAAGATTTTAATCTAAGCAGATATTGTCTAGTGAAAAGGGAAAAGGTGGTTGTACAACTAGAAGCGGGGAATGACGGTTTCCCAGGGAAACGACGCTTACTCTATGAAATGTTTCGGGTGGCGACGGTTGCCCGAGGAGCTAACGTGGTTCCAATAGACAATGCTTAGTAAAATTGAATGAATGATTTGGTATAATTCTGTTATGTCTTATACCTGATAAAGGTTTAAAGGTTAAATGTCTTGGTATAATTCTGTTACGTCTTATACCTGATGAATGATTAAATGTTTTGGTATAATTCTGCTATGATTTATATACCTGATACATGTTTATAAAGAAGGGGTCGTTAGGCCCAAAATGTTTGAGGTAAACCTTTCAATGAAAGGTAAAAGTTTTAAATACCTAGAACTCACCAGCGTAAGCTGACCTTTAAAAGCATGTATGTCAGGTATCGGTGATGTTTAAAGTAGCAAGGGAAGGGCTCTAGCAAGGGCAGATTAGATGGACAAGCTATCAGGAAAGACTCGGTAGTAGGCTGGCATAGTAATAGATAAGATTTAATTATTAGATTATGTTGTTATCTTCCTTACTATTGTAACTTGTTATATATATAAATGAAAAGCTTTTAATTTCCGCTGCTTAGTTATCTCTGTTGTACCATGTGTTCATGAGAAAATCCGACACGTGACCCCTCCTGGAACCAAGACTTGGAGTGGGCGTCACAAGTTGGTATCAGAGCCTTGGTTTAAGAGATTTAGATACTAGCGCGGTATCTAGACTTAAACTAGGACTCTTGGTAAACAAAGTAAGGTAAGATAGGGAATGTAAATGCCAGTCAGGATAGTAATGCCCATAGGAAAAATGTTGCACGAGGAACATAGGAGGTAGGACTTAGGGTATGCAAGTGCGGAGAATACCCGGTTGCAATTAGCTACTGCAATTTGGTATTTTACCCAAATGAACATATCGTAGGTTCTAACTGTTGTGTGGCCTAGTGCGTGGTAGGTTAACTGACAGTGAGATACGTGGTCAATAAACTTGTATAGAATGCCTAGAGAAAGGTAGTTTTAAAGACCGGTTTAGAATTTCCGGTAAAGGATGAAAGGAAAAGTACGGACACTAGGGATGACTGTGATAAGAATAACTGGGTTTTGAACACATCATAATTATATGATTGTATAGCGCTTGCAATTATCTAATTATCATGAATTCAAAATTTGGAAACTTCACGTCACATGAGTTCTGAAGTGTCAGCCTATTTTGATCGTAAGATCAGAAGATTAGAAATCATAGTTATGATGGGAATGCGAATAGAACATCTGATACGAAATATGATGTCAGTAAAGACGAGTACCTTCAGCAAAGAAATGAAAGTCGTTATGTTAGAAATGGTGGTAGAAGCATTGAAGGTTACGTTACTATCGATCGCTAATCAAATTACGGAAGCGTTGACGAGAAGAATGTCCAATAGATCGACCGCTAGTGAAGCTGGTCCCGATGAAGCTTCTAGTAGAAAAAGACTGCCGATAAAGGGCAAATGAAAACGGTACAAGGGTGAAGAAGGTCTTGAAGACAATGACGGCAGATTCCACAAGAAGGCTAAAGGAGCTTCTGAACAAAGAAGGTCGATTTGCCAAATGTGCGAGAAACGTCATCATAGGAATTGCATGTGGAGAACCCAGGAACCATTGAAGATGAAAGAGGTATAGACGAGCCTAAATGTCGCCTTAAAGCAAGGAAACTGTAGATGTGATAGATGTTGTCACGGTAAAGAAGAAATGAGAGTTGCTATGACGAGTAGTGGAAACGACGTTCCCAACTACGTTGCTACTTCAGAAGACCATCACTATAGGTGATAGGCCGGAAGGCTCGAAGCCAAAACTAACAGTTGGAGTTAAGAATAATTCAAAGAAAGATGACGACGGTTACCACAATATGGATTGAGAATCCACAAGCTTAGGAGTATGGAGGTCCAGAGTAGGCCAAGAAGAACTTACGTCTTAAGGGATGTTGTTCTTCAACAAATGGCATGATAAAAGCACGCGATGATTGGATGAGCTACACGAAGAATAATTCCAACATAAGGAGAGGAAAAGCATTGTCAAGGAATCCCGTAATCAAGCTACTTCAAACAGCTTAGGATTACGTTTTCCTTAGGACAAATGCAAAATCATCAAGATAGATGACCTCAAGACAAATGTTGATATGCAGAGGAGCCTGGCGATTCGGAATTAGCAGGAATGGCAAACTTAGAAGTCTAAATTCGATATTAGGAATTGTCACACAGTGTATTACACCGATGCAAGTAAATGATCAGTATTTGACAAATGTTCTTCTTAAGATCAATGTCAAGCTAGGGTTAACGATAGATAAATTTAGACGTTAAATGAATCGATTCGCGGGATGCTATGCGCAAACTGGAAGGCTCGACTTCATATACAAAGATCATGTTAGCTTGGCAGTAAAGATTACAAAACATGGAAATATATGGGTCAAGAGGTAAGCCATACTCACCGTATGCCATTGACTCGGAGGCAAAACCAAGATGCTGAAGAACGTACCAATAACGTATCAAATTTCCAGACGAATTATTCAGAAGCGACACCAGTAGCAACGTCAGAAGCAATAAGCATTGTACCAGTTATCTCCAACAGAAGCCAGAAGATTTCTTTAGACCAAATATATCGCCTTAGGATACTCCAGCAATTTCAAGAAGATAGACGGAGGCCAAGGATATGTGTAGACTACGAGAAGATAATGAGGCTGAGAAGCAGACATCCTTTGCCAAGGATCAGCAAACCATTCAACTAGCTACGAGGAGCAAGACGATTCCCAACGGTCAATCTGAGATCAGATTAGCGTCAGCTAAAGGATTAAAAGTGAGTCTATAAGAAAAAGAATGGATTTTCAGAAGCAAAATGATTGTTACAAGTAATTAGTAGTGTTGGAATGACAAACGCTCCTTCAATCCCAGAAATCTCGTAACTAAGTATGTTGACAAATGATATTTGAAAGTTCTCGAGGATAGTGAGGAATGCATGATGCATTGGAAGGAAGTACTAAAGATCATGAAGAGAGAGAGGCTATGTTAATACATCTGAAGCCGCTAAGACTTTCCAAGGATGTAACACCATTAGGTTGACTAAGAAGATGTCAAGTCCTTTTGGAATCCTAATCAGTAGCAGGCATGAAATGAAGTAATGAACAAATTAACTTGGGCATCGGTACGATCATTACCGATTAGGCCTAATGGAAAAGGGAAATTGCAGCAAAAAGTGTTTACACTCAAGAGATGCAAACAACAAACGAGGTTGTACACAGAATGTCCAAATTAGTTATTTAAGTAAGTAATAGATAGTCATGAATTATACTGATTTTGTTGTGGTTAGAATAGTAATATCGCCCTATACCAGACTAGTAATAGTACGCCTCTAGTTGTATCCAGGGTGTGGTGGATACGCCACTGGTACATCCTATATATATACACCTAAGGTACAACCAGAAGTGGCACTAGAATTAGTTTCGTGCAGGTAGATATTACAGGCCACTGTGGAAAACAAATAAGTAGCATTCATGAATATATATATCACTTACTAACAAGTGACTGAGGGACTATTGATGTCCAGAAGAAAAGTTCAAAAATCTTATAGCATATGGATAAATGTTTAACGTACGCAGAAGGTTAAAACAGAATGGCAGAAGCTTCACGATAAATTTCAACTTTAAAAATTTCGAAGCAAATTCCGGTGGGAATCATAATCAGGCTGCCCTATATGTAGCTAAAGAGTTATGACACCACCTAAATAGTATGTGATTGACAAAAGGAAGAGTTTCTTTATTTTGAGAAACGTATTCTCTCAAATCGTTACCTAGACTATTCGTTAGGGATACGTTCCTAAGAGTACTAGCATCAGTTATAGAAATGTGGTTCACATTTAAAATTATGAACACGACTTCGTGAATAGAATAGTTAAAGTATTACCTTATAGGTAATAGAGATAAATGATAGATTGTCATAGAAAGTTTGTTACGATGTTAAAATCGTAGCCCAGGAACCAGATGGTTCATATGAGATGGATGCATTAGATGCATAGAAAAGTTTCCGGATCAATCCGGGAAAGGAAAGAAAGGTGAAAAGGTAATGATCTCATTGTAAGTTAAATCACAGTTTGAGCAGGTTTCGAGGACGAAACCTTATTTAAGGGGGGTAGAGTTGTAACACCCCAAAATTTCATGACTTAAATTATATACGTGTGCTATATTTTGTTAAATAGCTGAAATGCATGTGATATAATATATATATATATATAAATATATATATATATATAAATATATATATATGTAGAATAGAGAAACACCACGATTCGCGTACGAATATTCGACACGACATTCGAGGAAACGTCAAGAGACGAATTTATAGAATATGATAGATAACGGAAAATAAAGATCGTGGGCGCAGACGGATCTCAAATCCGAGTTATGACGAAGCGGGAAGATGCAAAATAGTGATTTGGGCCCGGTTTGTAATAAACCGTAATTAAGCACGAACGTCACTAAAATAACACCGAGACGAAAGTAGAACATCAAGTATTACTAAATACTTGATTTGTAATCGATATAAAATATAATTGCGACGTTCGGCAAGAAAAACGGTGAAATCGGTAACCATCGTCGTTACGCGATAATAACCGAAATCAATTCGGTTAGCCGTTCGAGATGATTATAACGCCTCGGCAAAGAATAAATCATTATTATAATATCTATGAAGAAATTCAGTCGAGAAGATGTATTCGGTCTGTCAAACGGCCGAGACCGCGACACTAATTAGACGCGCGTTCTACCGCGTAATAACTGAACGTTCACCGGTTAACGTTTTAACTGAAAAATAAATATAGCGATTAATATTTATTAGACTCTCGTAATATTTTGAACGTTTGGGAATATTTATAAACCATTTGCGAAAGATTATGTTATTTTACGGGTTTAAGAATACAGGTATAATACCTACTCATTAAATATTATACCTTATTAAATTTACTTGTTCCTTACTCTTGAGAGTTCTGTCTATCAAATTAATCGTATGATTCAGCGTTTAAAAAACTTACTCATCATTTGTACGTGTTACGTATTTGTTGAATCAATTTATAGTATAAATATATGCATGCATACACCAAACAAACTCACACCGTTCAAACACAATTCAAATACAATACAGAAAGGACAAATGAAGGAATTAAAGGAAAAGAAGGAGAGAGAGAGAGAGAGAGAGAGAGAGAGAGAGAGAGAGAGAGAGAGAGAGAGAGAGAAGAGCTGCAATAGCAGCCGTACCCCTCTCCCTCTCTTCTTCATAAAAAAACCCGACTCCCCTCTCGAATTTTCGGCCCTTCTCCGATCAACCTCACGACGGCATAAACCGGCGACTGCTGTCCCTACAACCTCGAACGCCGGCAACGTCCTTTCGCCCTGCCCGTCACTTCCACCGGCGAAACCTTGCTGGCCGGCGTAGACATCAAACACAGTAGCAGCAAGCGAAACCCAACCCCTCGTCCCTCCATCTCCGACGACCTGCAACACCGGTGACCTTGTCCGCTCCTCTCATGGCTCGCAACAATAGCAATGGCTGAGAGCCGCGAATCCGCCGACTGCTGTATAGCTCCCTTCTCCGGCGAGCAAGTGGCGGAGACAGCCGTGATACCCGGCGAGCCGATGGCCATCGCCGGCGACGAGCGGAATGGTGGCGGAAGGATGATAACGGTGGTGGCAGTCGGTTGTTGGCAAGTATACGGTGGTGGTGGTTGTTTAGCGGTTGTGTTTTAACAAGAAACCGGATTAAAACCCGGTTCTACCGGCTCTACTTTTGGTTAACTTTCGGTGACGTACGGTCGACTACGGGTAACAACGATAACGTCGATGAGTTTCCGGGATGGCGGAGAATGGTTTCGGTGGTTGACGATCGTTGAAGGTAGGTCCACGGTGGTGGCAAACGGGGCGTAAAATAGTGACGACGAGTTAACCCATTTATACTTTCGGTCAACGTTTCGGTGGCGTAACGAGGTCCAAACAACGAACCGATAACGGGGAAATGCTCGTGGCAAGAAACTAGTCGGGAAGGACTATTCGTTTATCTAAAACGGACCACTTTATTATCTTGGTTATTCAGACTCGTTTCACGACCCGTCAAAGAGGTAATCACGTTATATATTTGTTATTATTACAAATATTATTGTTAAGTTAAAGTTTATATGAAATCATAATAGAACGGGATAAATGATATAAATATTTATATTTAAGACGAATAAATATATATATGATTATTAATCAGTTTTATTTATTAAAATTGATTAAAAAGGATATTTAATATTTAAATATTAAATATATATAGACATATATATTTAATATAAACGATAATGATAAAGTAATTATCGGATTAAATGTTTAATATATATTTAAAACATATTTAAAATATGTTTAATGTATATTAAAGGGTTAATATGGAAATTAGGGTTTTCTAGACACTGTTCTGTCAAACCCGAGTAAACGGTAATGAACCAAGCTTTGAAATTTTAAAGCATATTATAAAATGTTATAACGGATAATACCCTAAGTCAGTTTTGAATGAAAATGAATTTTGATAAAGAAATGAGAATAACGGGAAATTAGGGTTTCTAAATATGATTATTTAATATAAAATAATCGAAGGGTATGGAACTTGATTTTTGACATGGAACTATGTTTATATATATATAATAAGTATATATAAAGTTAAAATGGATAAATGATAAAGTATTTCAAATACCGAGTTAATCGGATATTTAGAAGTTCGCGCGGACCGGAAGGGTAGACGCCTGTACACTGGGATTTCTGGCAAAAGCGAGGGTGTCGCATAAATCCCAACTGGGAAATGGCATCCCTCACTGGGCGATCCCGGAGTGAGCGTTTACTTATAGGAGTGTGTGTCTTCGTATTATCGTTAAAAGAAAATGATAATTGCCTAAAGGGCATTTTGGTCATTTTGACCTTTTAAAAGAAACAAACTTAATAATTTAATATTATTAAGATGATGAAGTATTATAATAAACATAGAAAGTGTTTTTTATATTAAACCTTGCGTTAACGCCATACAATACGCGATTAGGTTTAATTGGAAGGCATTGCGGAGATTTTCTCTGAATTAACTGCTTAAGAGAATAAGAGCCCACTTTTAAATGTTTTAAATGTTATAATATTTTCGGGCTGATATACATGCAATGATATATATTCAACTGTTTACTCAAAAAATATGTGAAATGCCTTTACTTGTTTTATGTTGATACACATACGTGGAAAAGTTATAATACTTATAACTGTTTTAAAGTTATTATTACATGTTATTACGCTTTTCGGGAAGGTTATAATAAACAGGTAATGTAAAAGATAAAACTTTTATATAAAGCTTTGAGAAATGGAAAATGTGAATGTTTGGTCTAAGCCTATGTATGTGAATAAGTGTCGGGTAAATATGATCTTATTAGCCTTGTTGTACAAGACCCATAATATCATACTTATGAAACGCTTATTTTCATATACAGGTGATAGACTGGTATTGAAAAGGTTATGAGTCCAAATACAAGGGTTATTTGAATGGACTTTTGAAAAGGATGAAAATGTTTAAAAGGTTGAAAAGATTTTAATCTAAGCAGATATTGTGTAGTGAAAAGGAAAAAGGTGGTTGTACAATTAGAAGCGGGGAATGACGGTTTCCCGGGGTAACGACGCTTACTCTATGAAAGGTTTCGGGTGGCGACGGTTGCCCGAGGAGCTAACGTGTTTCCAATAGACAATGCTTAGTAAAATTGAATGAATGATTTGGTATGATAAAGGTTTAAAGGTTAAATGTATTGGTATAATTCTGTTACGTCTTATACCTGATAAATGATGAATGATTAAATGTTTTGGTATAATTCTGCTATGATTTATATACCTGATAAATGTTTATAAAGAAGGGGTTGTTAGGCCCAAAATGTTTGAGGTAAACCTTTCAACGAAAGGTAAAAGTTTTAAATACTTAGAACTCACCAACGTAAGCTGACCTTTAAAAGCATGTATGTCAGGTATCAGTGATGTTTAAAGTAGCAAGGGAAGGGCTCTAGCAAGGGCAGATTAGATGGGCAAGCTATCAGGAAAGACTCGGTAGTAGACTGGCATAGTAATAGATAAGATTTAGTTATTAGATTATGTTGTTATCCTCCTTACTGTTGTAACTCGTTATATATATAAATAAAAAGTTTTTAATTTCCGCTGCTTAGTTATCTCTTTTGTACCATGTGTTCATGAGAAAATCCGACACGTGACCCCTCCTGGAACCAAGATTGGGAGTGGGCGTCACAAGTACTAATTTTTGTGATTTTTTTTAAAATTATATATTGAGAATCACCCCCGTAAAATTTGTTTTGTTAAGCTTCGCCACTGAATGAAAGCTCTTTTATTGAACACGAACACGACGTCATTCCCAGCACGCCACAACACCCAATACACCGAATGGATCATAGCACAGCCTGGGCTTTTTTTCCAGTCTTAGGTGTTATGAGACATGGTATGAACAAATTTGAACAAAAGAAGAACCGATTACAACAACTCAGATGATCAATAAAAAATTATCAGACTGTTATCAAGCTAGTAGATCAACGATTAGATGATCTATGACTGATGATAAGATAAACACAACAGAATCAGTAAGAAGAAAAGTTTTAACCGCTAACAAACTAAGAAGAGAGAAAGAAAATGAAACGGCTGATGAAATCTTTCTCAACTAAAACCCTAATCGCATAACAATGCTTATAAATCCTTAAAACACCCGAAACATATCTCGGTTCTTCACTTAGTCTTCACCGGGTCACCATCCAGCTAGCCCACAACACCTCCTAAGCCCAATATCAACGAATCCAAAACTTTTGCAATTCAGTCTAACTGGTTCTTCTAAGTCCACACCAACATTTTCACTTCAACCTAAATAAATAATCACAATAAACAACACCAAGTCAGTGACTAATGTTGAAACAAATCTTTAAAGTAAATATTAGAGAGATATTGAATTGTTAAATAATGCAAACTATAGGTACTTTTAACATCCCCTCAATTTAATATCTAAAAATTATTGAACATGCCCAAACTATTATCTAGTTTGTCATCTTATCCCACGAAAAGACTTTTAGTAAAAATGTCAACAGGTTAATCTTGAGAACTCATTCCAACAGTTATAATCAACCCCGAAGAAATCTTTTCTCTCAAAAGAGACAAGTCAATTTCAAAATGCTTTGTTCTGTCTTGAAAAACAGGATTTGATGCAATAGACAAAGCAACACTGATGTCACAATACAAAGGTACAAGTATATCAATAGTAATTTTCAATTCTTGTAAAATATTCAAAATCCACATCACTTCACTAGTTACTGCACACATAGATCTGTATTCAGCCTCAAGTGTGGGGAGGACACCGGGGGAGTTATGATTGTCATTGAGGTCTTAGATAACCCGAATGTTGAACCCGGTGGTTTGATTGGTGAGGTAGTAGCAGAGTTGGAAGTTGATAAAGTGATTAGAAAGGCCACACTTAGGGATTTTATAGGTTGTGATGACAAGTTACTATTTAGCCCAAGTGTGGGGAGATTGGTAGTTAGTTGTGTTAATGACCCAGGATTAAGCTTTAAATGGTGATATTAGATTTCTTCCGGGTAGATACAAACATTGGAAAGTTAAAATGATGTTGAATTTGGTGAATTTTAGTAGACTGGTAGTTAGAAAAATAGGTTTGGTGTTTAATGTGAGAAACCGGGTCATTACCATTCATGTAGTTTGGAAAGATGTAAAATTGAAGCCTCCGGATGTTGAGATTGAAGGTTGGTTAGGTGTTTAGGAGCTGAATGCATAGTGCCCGGGTTACAGTTTGTAAATTTAGTGATTTTGCAATTTTATGTTTTTCATGTTTTGGGTTTGAATAAGTTAGAAATTGATGCCCTGGTTATGATTTCATTTGCGTTATTTTTCGAGGACGAAAAATAGTAAGTTTGGGGATGTTTGATGTGTTGTAAACACATCTCTTTTTCTCATGTATTTTGTTATTTTGTATAAATAATTGAGTTAGTTTTATATAATTTGGTGTGAGTTTGAGTGTTTTAGTTATAACTGTGTTATTAGATCAAATGCGCTAAAATTGTTTAATTATATTTGGTTGTAGGTTGATGTACAGTCCAAGAGGGATGGTGTGACATTATATTAAAGATGAAGGGTTTAAGAATTAATTATGAAAGTCAAAAGGGATGAATTGGATATGTGAAAGTTTAATATGGATTAGTTGTGAATTGAAGAAAGAAAAAAAGAGAGTTAGTGATGGACTTAAGGTGTACGCAGGTTAAGGGGAAAACATATGTAATTTTTTATATATTTAAATTGGACAACACTTTGGCTGCGATGTGTTTGTTCACGTGGGATACTATGGTCTCACAAGGATATATATTTTTTTAACAGTCAACAAAAACTTTATTAACAAAAGACACTACCAAGGCGGTAGTTATAAGAGTACATCACCGACTTACAAAACAAAAAAAACACCACGCCAAGAAAAAGATCAAGCAATTCTAAAACAACACCAATCTCTCCATTGTTTCTCCAATTTTGATCTATTCTTTAGCCACAAGAAGCTGAGCTCTTTTATGCCATTGATCACTTTTTCTAGTGAGGCCGGGACACCATTAAAAATTGCATTGTTCCGAGCCCTCTACAAGTTCCATATCGCCGTATAGATCACGAATTGCACAAGTTTCTTTCATATGGCATTGCCTCGAATGAATTTATGCATTAATAGGAGGTCCCGAATAGAAAAGAAGTAGAAACTAGGAATTGAACACCAGCTCCCCACATACTCCTATACCGATTGCCCAAATCCACAATCAACGAACAAATGGTTAGCGTATTCCAGTTGCTCGTGGCAAAAAGGGCATAGATCAGCTAGCGTAATGATGCCCCGAACAGCTAAGGCATCCGCATTTGGGATTCTGTTAAGACCCAACCTCCAAACAAGGAATCCGACTTTCTTGGGCAACGACCTGTTCCAATCCATACACTGTGTCGGGTTACCAGGATTGCCCACTTGGAGGAGGCACTTAATGCTTTTCACCGAAAATACATTGTCTGATCCAGCAAGCCACTTCCAACTATCATTACCACCATTGAGAATAACCTGATTTTAAAGAAGGCGCAACTGCTGCAGCTCATTATGTTCACCAGGACTCGACGGCGCATGCTTCCAACAAAAATTAAGCCAAAATACACCCCGAATTCTGACCACTCTATCAGCAAGACAACATTTGGTATTTGCCTAAAGAGCAAACAAAGAAGAAAAAACGCTCCGCAGTGGGCCATTTCCAATCCGCCAATCCGTCCAGAAGGCAATATCCCTACCCAATCCAACATCACCCTTGATAAGATAAGACAACTTAACACCCCTCTGCTCCAGATCCGTCGCCACCCTAGATACTTGCTTCCATGGACCTGAAATTACATTTTTAGTAGGAATAAAATTCCACGACCAAGAACCACTATGAATGTCCCATATAACTTTTCTCCATAAGGCATTTTTTTCCAGTTTAAACTGCCACCACCATTTAGACATAAATACAAGTTTTCATCTTTAAGAGAGTCGAGGCCCAACCCACCTTGATTCATGGGAGCGATAATCTTCTCTCATGAAACCCAAAGATTTTTTTTGGTATTCTGCGTCGCCACCCCACAAAAAAACGTCACCGAATTTGCTCCAGTTTATCAATTACAGCAGCCGGAGCCCGATATAGTGTGTAGAAATAGGTGGGCAACAATGAAAGGACCGACTTGATCAATGTGATCCTACCACCGAAAGATAAGGTGCATGCTTTCCATGACGACAATCATTTTTTGAAAATATTGATTACTAGATCCTAGTTTTTTACAAGGTTCATGTTTGCACCGAAAGTTAAACCAAGATCCTTAAAAGGTATATTCCCCATAATACAATACATATCTTGAGCCATCTGATTTACCAACTCTCCATCCACACCAAAGCCAAAAAGAATATGCCTTAGGTTAAGGATGTTGATCCTAGACCATTCGCCTAAAAACGTCATCTGCAAATAAAAGATGAGTAATTTCGGTGCCCGTGGGAGAGCACTTGATGCCACGATATATACCGATCTCACAAGCTTTCTTGATAAAACATGATAAGGCTTGCATTGCCATGATAAATAAGAAGGGGGATATTGAATCCCCTTGGCGAAGGCCTCGTTCACAACGGAACTTAGCAGTGGGGGATCCATTGACGAGTACCAAAGTACCCGAACACGACAATATACACCTGATCCAAGAGCACCAAAGTGGAGGAAAATTCATCTACTCTAATAGTTTATCAAATAAACTCCAAGCAAGAGAATCAAAAGCCTTATGTATGTCGATTTTAAACACCATACATGTATGCTTGGATTGCTTAAACCGCAAGATAATCTCATACAAAAAGTAGGGGCCCATCCAGTATGCTACGGTCAGAAAGATAAGCTGACTGCTCCTCAGAAATTAATTTAGAAACTACGCCTTTGAGTCTATTCACCAACACTTTTGACACCACATTGTTGATAAAACCAATAAGGCTTATGGGACGGTACTGTGACAACGAGCTAGGTTCCTAAACCTTTGGGATCAAGGTGATGAAAGATGAGAAAGAGTTTGAGTTAATATGGCCGTGTGTATGAAGGAGATCAAAAAGCTTCATAAAATCAAGTTTAAATCCATCCCAACACTTTTAAAGAAAAAACATATTAAAACCATCAAGCTCCAGAGCCCGATCACCCTCACAATCCCATAATGCATTCCGGACCTCATCAACAGTGAATGGGGAAATAAGAATTTCCCCATCAACATCCGTAATACAAGGATATTAAACAATAAAATAATAATGGGATGCAAAGGCGGTTGTTTGGGTTGACGTGAACAGGAGGATTGGCCAAACTAATATAAAGGGATATATATTCTTACTTGAAGAAAAAAAGGGAAGACCGACGCAACTTTCAGAGGGCTTCCGATGGCTAAGAAGGTAGACGGCAGAAAGAAGAATAGAAGGGGGTTCCGCACAATTCATTCACATCCGACTAAGAGGAGACTCTAGTGACGAAATACAAAACAGAAAGAGAGGAGACCAAGAGAAGAACACTCAGAATAATCATTTGACACCATTAATCAATCCGGGTTTCATTCTTCTTTTAAAATTGTGTGCCTAAAACTATGTGTGAGCAAAAATTATTGAACTTTGAAATTGCGTGAGCGATGGATCGTCTACTCGGTCGTATTGAAATCTATGTTAAACGAGAATAAACGTGAACACGAGAAGTAAATACAAAGACTCTTGTATTATACCACAGAGAAAACACATAATGAAAGTCACATAGTAGATTTGATTAGTATTAGTAACTCTATACAGGACAAAGCTATTTATAGTTGAACATAAGAGTGCGAACACATGATCATCTGTACTGCCAGTTCGGACAAGTTTATGTGCATCCGAACTGGCAGTCCGTGTCAGTTCGGACAGACACATTCTTACTTGAAATTGCGTGAGCGATGGATCGTCTACTCGGTCGTATCGAAATCTATATTAAATGAGAAAAAACGTGAACACGATAAGTAAATACAAAGACTCTTGTATTATACCACAGAGAAAACACATACTGAAAGTCACACAGTATATTTGACCAGTAGTCGTAACTCTATACAGGATAAAGCTATTTATAGTTAAACATAAGAGTGCGAACATATGATCATCCATACTACCAGTTCGGACAAGTTCGTGTGCATCCAAACTGGCAGTGCGTGTCAGTTCAGACAGACACATTCTTACTTGAAATTGCGTGAGCGATGGATCGTCTACTCGGTCGTATCGAAATCTATGTTAAACGAGAATAAACGTGAATACGATAAGTAAATACAAAGACTCTTGTATTATACCACAGAGAAAACACATACAGAAAGTCACACAGTAGATTTGACCAGTAGTGGTAACTATATACAGGACAAAGCTATTTATAGTTGAACATAAGAGTGCGAACACACGATCATCCGAACTGCTAGTTCGAACAAGTTCGTGTGCATCCGAACTGGTAGTTCATGTCAGTTCGAACATACACATACTTAAAGCACTTTGTCTTGTTCTTGATACTTCACATGACGACCAAGAACCATGCATCAATAAACTTTGTCATGATCATGGTGGTAGGCTAATACCTTAGTACCGCCTAGACTGTTGCGATGTCTTTTTGACGTCTTGCAATTTTATTTGGTTATTGACAATTTGATTGATGTATTGATAATTCTTAAAGCTCCACTAGTTATTGCAATTGAATGTGTGTGCATGTTAAAATTAGGGTTTTGATTATTAATTCGTTCTTGCCTATCTTGCAAATATTTTTCGGTTTGAGTTAGGTATATTAATAGTGTGACTTTGTGTTTGCTATTCATTGTGAATTGCTTAACTTGTAGATCATATAATTAATTAATAATTATTGCGTTGAATTTAATGTTCTGCCTATCTAGAGACTCAAAAGGTAATAGATTGTCGGGTAGTCGGGTTGGTTAATGAACTAGGATAACATTGTCTCAAATGGAAGTGCCCTAGGAATTTGTCTAATCTGCTATTCTGCGTCAGTTGTGCTAGTTAGTTGTAGCTCCTGCTATCTTAAGGTGCCTTAGATGTTTTTGAAGGTGGTTAGGATTAGTCGAAATGGGAAGTACTCAAAAGGTGAACCCTTGTCCGAGTGTTAGAGTTGTTTGTTAGGAAGGACTTAAAAGGTAAACTAACTATCATCAGAATTGTCATAGCCGAGTAAGGTTGTAAGTGTTGATTAGGATTCTAGGTTTAGGTGGTACCTCTCTCGTAATTTGAATTCTCCTAAAGTCTTCCCAGTGTCGGTTGTCATTTCGCTAAGTTATTTTATTTAGTTAAATAAACCTTTACAATCAAAATAACTCAATTTCCTATTCATTAAGTCCTGGTTAGAGTCTTGTTCATAGTGTCTCTAGGGTTCGATATCCGGTCTTCTGTAGCTATACTGCCACCGACAGGTACACTTGCCTTAGGTTTGGTCTAGTTTTAGGATTTTCGCTAAAATTATGTGTATCTAGGTCTAGGATATTTTTATTATTTTTAAGTGTAGTTTCGAACACATTAAGTTTTTGGCGCCGTTGTCGGGAACACTTGGCAATAACAAGATTAGCTTAGGTCGTGATTAGGAAATTTGAGTCTTTTCTAGGATTTTGTGTATAGAGATTTTATTTTTCTTCAGTCTAGAATTTAGATTTTATTTTTCTTAATTATTTTTATTTTGTTTATGCCACATACCCACTCACAATAACCATCTAAACCTTCGGCCACCATGAAATTCCTCGAATCTTTCATATCTTACATTGATCTATTGTGATTGGTAATAGGCTAGAATGTGAAGATATAGTTAAGGAAAAGTGTGGGGAGGATCCCTGTGGGTTAAATGATTTGGTAGACATAGTTAAATTAGATGACCCGATAGGAGATCCCGGTGATGTGAGGTTGAGACTGAGGTTGTGGAGAGTGGGATTGAGGTTAAGGTAGAGCCCAAGTCTGGGGAGGATACAGGAGGGGGGGGGGGTTATGATTGTCAATAAGGTCTTAGATAACACGAATGTTGAACCCGGTGGTTTGATTGTTGAGGTAGTAGCAGAGTTGGTAGTTGATAGCGTGATTAGAAATGCCACACTTAGGGATTTTATAGGTTGTGATGACAAGTTACTATTTAGCCCAAGTGTGGGGAGATTGGTAATTAGTTGTGTCAATGACCCTGGATTAAGCTTTCCAGGTGAGATTATATTTTTTCCGGATTGATACAAGCATTGGAAAGTTAAAAAGATGTTGAATTTGGTGAGTTTTAGTAGACCGGTAGTTAGTTAGGTTTGGTGCTTAATGTGAGAAACCGGGTCATTACTGGTCATGTAGTTTGGAAAGATGTGAAATGGAAGCCTCCTGATGTTGAGATTGGAGGTTGGTTAGGTGTTTAGGAGCTGAATGCATAGTGCTCGGGTTGTACAGTTTGTGCTTTCAGTGATTTTGCATTTTTGTGTTACTGGTTTTCATGTTTTGGGTTTGTGGATTTCGTGATTGCAGGAAATTCGAGGAGTTCATGATGATGAAATGGTGTTGGAAGATGTCCAAGTATGTTGTGGTGGTTTTCGTGTAGGTATGTAGAAGAAAATTTTGTCATAGTGCATGTTTGGTGAAAAGGCGATAGAAGATATTTAGCCAATTTTCGGACTTGGATCCCTGGAAAAATTTATTTATGCGTATTGCTTAGGGGGAGGATTTGCCCAAGCGATACACATTGAGGGAAGGTTTACGGGCCGACTATTTTTATAATTTAGACGTATCGCCTGGAACTCCCATATCTGGTAAGCGATACGCCTAGAAGTTGTGTTTAGAAAAAAAAATTATTTTATTTTTAAGTTTTGTGCACCCAATTTGTTTCAAGCCGGTTACATTCATATCTTGAATTTCTGATTTTCCAGGTAATCACGTTTCAATTTGTTTCTCATTTATTTTTATTCTTATCTATTTTTATTTTTCATGATTAATCGTTTTCGTCGAGTCTTAGTGTCTTTATTTATAGGTTCAATGATATTCGCACTTGGATGCTCATGGAATCCAATGGAGGACCTGGGAACTAAACTCGCCTTCCATTATCGAAAATCAATTTCAGGGGAGTTTTTTTCGATCTATTTTATTTTTACTTTTTTATTTTTAGTGTGCTTTATTTTTATTTTTATTTTTATTTAATTATCATCTGACATTAGGGACAATATGTCGTTTAAGTGTGGGATGAGAAGTCTTACGTCTTAGTTTTATTTTTAGTGTGTTTAAAAAGAAAAAACTTCTAAAACTCCAAAAAATTGAAAAGTTGAAAAAAATGTTCTTGATTTATGCTGCTAAATAATGAAAAATGACAGTACAATTAGGGCTCAATGTTCTAATTAATTGTGTGTAATTGTAATATATTTAATATTGGGTTATTATCTAGTTTAGATGTATTGGTAGGCTCAGCCGATAGCAAAAACTTAAAAATCCTTATGCGCTAATTGTTGAATAAATAAATAACAAAAATAGGATGCTTTTAGTGGGTGCCCGACTTATTTTGATCGATGTAACTGAAACTGTCAAAAATAGATGATAGGTACCTTGATATTTTTATATATATGTTGTCTCTTAAATAATTAGCATGCCTCTATCTTTTTATGAAAATATATTCGATATTGGTGGCGCTTCCATTTGCATTTCTATTTATTTGAGCTTGCTATTTTATATATGTAAAATCCAAAGCCTATTTGTTAGCCTTTGGGATGACGACTTGAAGGTTTTTCACCTCTCGGTTAGGTAATGAACCGAATACCCTACGTGCTACCCATTGAGCTCGCCACTTGGTGGATGCACCTCTAAGTGAAGTTCAAATGAGAAAAATAATAATAACTGGCTCAAATAAGTAATTCATTCGTTCATCCATTAATTCCACTAATTTTTGAGAAACTTGTACACTTAAATATTAGGGTAGGAAAATCTAAATGGTTTAATCTAAGCCTTCATATCTTGAGATAGGATTAATGTCAGTCGTGATTTTTTAGTGTGGGACACATTAGGTTGAATGATGCTAACATAAATAAATAATACTAAATGATGCATTTGGGGCTAAATGTCAGTTGTTGGGTTTAGTCGGACCGAAATACCAATTTTCAAGCTAGGTTATGTTTAATATTGTTGAAATCTAAATAATTGAATAAGTTAGAAATTGATGTTCTCGTTATGATCCAATCTGCGGTATTTTTCGAGGATGAAAAAAGAGTAAGTGTGGGGATGTTTGATGTGTTGTAAGCACATCTCTTTTTCTCGTGTATTTTGTTATTTTGTATAAATAATTGAGTCATTTTTATATAATTTTTGTATGAATTTGAGTGTTTTAGTTATAATTGTGTTTATTAGATCAAATCCAATTAAAATAATTTAATTATATTTGGTTGTAGGTTGATGTACGAGTTTAAAGGGATAGTATGACATTATATTAAAGATGAAGGGTTTTAAGAATTAATTATGAAAGTCAAGAGGGCTGAATTAGAAATATGTGAAAGTTTAATATGGATTAATCGTGAATTGAAAAAAGAAAAAAAGAGAGTTGGTAATGGACTTAAGGTGTACGCAGGTTAAGGGGAAAACATATGTAATTTTTTATATATTAAAATTGGACAACACTTTGGGCTGCTATGTGCTTGTTCACGTGGGCTACTATGGTTTCACAAGGATATTACACAATAAAATAATGATGGGCTGCAAAGGCGGTTGTTTGGGTTCACGTGAAGTGGAGGATTGTGAGATTAATTGAGGCCAAAATAATTTAAAGGGATATATATTCTGACTTGAAGAAAAAAAGGGGACACCGACGCAACATTAAGAGGGCTTCCGACGGCTAGGAAGGTAGACGACAGCAATAAGAATAGAAGGGGGGGGGGGGGGGGGGTCTGCACAATTCATTCACATCCGACTAAGAGGAGACTCCAGTGATGAAATTCAAAATAGAAAGAGAGGAGATCAAGAAAAGAAAACTCGGGATAATCATTTGACACCATTAATCAATCTGGGTTTCATTCTTCTTTTATAATTGTTTGTCTAAAACTATGTGTGAGCAAAAATTCTTGAACTTTGTCATGATCATGGTGGTAGGCTAATACTTACCGCCTAGACTGTTACGATGCCTTTTTGACGTCTTGCAATTTTATTTGGTTATTGGCAATTTGATTGATGTATTGATAATTCTTAAAGCTCCACTAGTTATTGCAATTGAATGTGTGTGCATGTTAAAATTAGGGTTTTGATTATTAATTCGTTCTTGCCTATCTTGCGAATATTTTTCGGTTTGAGTTAGGTATATTAATAGTATGACTTTGTGTTTGCTATTCATTGTGAATTGCTTAACTTGTAGATCATATAATTAATTAATAATTATTGCGTTGAATTTAATGTTCTGCCTATCTAGAGACTCAAAAGGTAATAGATTGTCGGGTAGTCGGGTTGGTTAATGAACTAGGATAACATTGTCTCAAAAGGAAGTGCCCTAGGAATTTGTCTAATCTGCTATTCTGCGTCAGTTGTGCTAGTTAGTTGTAGCTCCTGCTATCTTAAGGTGCCTTAGATGTTTTTGAAGGTGGTTAGGATTAGTCGAAATGGGAAGTACTCAAAAGGTGAACCCTTGTCCGAGTGTTAGAGTTGTTTGTTAAGAAGGACTTAAAAGGTAAACTAACTACCATCAGAATTTTCATAGCCATATAAGGTTGTAAATGTTCATTAAGATTCTAGGTCTAGGTGGTACCTCTCTCATAATTTGATTTCTCCTAAAGTCTTCTCAGCGTCGAATGTCAGTTCGTTAAGTTAGTTAATTTAGTTAAACAAACCTTTAAAATCAAAATCACTCAAATTTCTTATTCATTAAGTCCTAGTTAGAGTCTTGTTCATAGTGTCTCTAGGATTCGATATCCGGTCTTCTGTAGCTATACCTGCCATCGACAGGTACACTTGCCTTATGTTTGGTCTAGTTTTAGGAGTTTCGATAAAATTAGGTGTGTCTAGGTCTAGGATATTTTTATTCCGTTTTAATAAACTCATTTATAACATAATGAGGCTCTAGGGGAGTGTTGACTGGTTTTGAACCAGTGAAACCAAATTCACCAAGCAATTCAATACAAAACTTCCTTTGAGACAAGCAGAGACCTTTCTCTGTTTTGATAACCTCAATACCTAAAAAATACTTCAAAGGACCGAAATCCTTGATAAGAAACTGTTTTCTTAATAGAACTTTAACTTTTTCTATATCAGCAGGATTATTACCTGTAACTATTATGTCATCCACATATACAAGCAAAATTGTAAAAGTAGTTTTAAAACATCTAAAAAACATAAAGTGATCACTCGCACTTTGTAAAAATCCAATATTTACAAGAGCACCAACTAACTTTTCATTCCACATTCATGGAGCTTGTTTTAATCCATATAGAGATTTAATAAGTTTACAAAATTTGTTATCATTCTTTAAAATATATCCTTCTAGCAGTTTCATATACACTTCTTCATGTAAATCCCCATATAGAAAAGCATTATTGATATCAAGTTGATAAAGTGGCCAATTTTTTTTCAACAGCAATACTTAATACACATCTGATGGTTACCATTTTAACCATAGGAGAAAAAGTTTCATTAAAATCTATGCCATGTGTTTGGCTATAGCCCTTGACCACAAGTCTAGCCTTATATCGTTCAATTTCACCATTAGACTTATAGTTTATCTTATAAACCCATTTATACCCAATTGGTTTTCTACCAGTGTAAATGCGTGAGTGTTGGATCGTCTACTTGATCTAGCTATTTTGGATACAAAATGTAATTAAAAGATTGTTTTATTGATCAAAATGAACAATTACAATCTAGGAAATCACTCAGTGCAATCACAGAGAATACACACTGAAAACACACACTTAGTATAGACCAACTCTCTCAATTGCTACTGAATTACAAAGCTAAACGTCTATATATTCCCAGTTGCACGAACCCAAGCGAATTGCCAGTTCGCCTGACACCGAACCCATTCGAACTGCCAGTTCGGATGACACTTCGTGTCAGTTCGATAATCAGTTCGTGTAATAGCAAATCTGTAGCTTCGTCTTATTTAGATATTTCACACGACGAACCGCTCATACATCAACAACCAAGAGGTAAATGAACAATAACCTATGTCTTATTTCTATTCAGAGTTGTCATTTCTTCATTCATGGTAGTGACCCAGTTATGGCCTTTTCATCTATTTTATCCATGAGTCAGACGATGTAAGCCAATGTACTATCATTTCCCAATCATATCGGATACAATTTCTCATTTTTCAATGTTTTTGGATTTTTCAAATTTCTCCCCTAAATATGACAATTCTATTTATAGATTTTCATTTTTACGATTTGAAAAACAACACACTATTTTTATATTTTTGCAAAAACAAACTCCCCCTCAAAATGAAACGAAGTGAAAAACAAAGAAATTGATCAAACAACACGAATACTTGCCGTTTAGCATTTTGAAAAACAAAATTTGATTTGGAAATTCAATTTAAGTTATCACTGATATTCCACAATCAATAATTTTCCAATCACCGAAAGGTCATCCTGAAATACCTGCGGACACAAAAAAAAACATTAGTCGCTTTAGGATCGACCAGATTTAACAGCATCGGGTCACCCGATGTCTTCCACATAGTCGTTGTTGGCCTTAGAAACAACCTTTGGTTTCAATATCTGAAACTTTTTTGATTTTTTATCAGAACCAGAATCAGATTCAACCGGTGTACTTGGTTTAGACCATGACGACTTACGAGTTGATTTGATCTTTGGAGACCATGGTTCATAAAAAATCTGACCTTTGTTATCCACAAATTTAGCAGTGTTGTGGATATATGCAGTCGTCGGACAATCAGCGACAAGATGTCCTGGTTGACGACATGCATAACAAAGTCGTTCTCGAAAAATATTTGAAAAATTCTTTGAATTTTGAAAACCAGATGAATGTTCAGAATCGAAAGTATCAAAGAAACCATCAGAAGAATCATACCTAGGAGATGGACTCCTTGAAGATGATGACCTTCCGAAATAATAAGATTGTTCTTTCAGAGGAGGTGATTTATTTGAAACTTTAACTTTTGAAACTTTTTCAACTTTCACTGGCTTCTTTGCTTGGACAGGTGCTTCCTTCATCTCATAACCCAATCCTTTGTGCTTGAAACCCGGGGTCTTTGAAGAACTTGAAGAAGAACCAGAAGCTTCTCTCCCCTTAGCTTTTCTAGTAAATTTGGCTTTTATGTCTTTCAATTTGTTCTTCTCCACCAAAACTTTGTCTTCTTCAGTTGCAGATGAAGCACTTGCACCACTATCGTCAAAAAAAATTTCATTTTCAAGAAAACTAGAATTTGAGCTAAACTTCGGAGTGTCACCCAAAGACTTTTCCTTCTTTTTAGACTTTGACTTCTTTTTCTTGGATTCAGTGGCAAATTTTGAATAATCATGCAACTCGGCTTTAGGATCAAGCGGAGCAGATGTAACCTCAGATAAATCCACCGGTTGAGGAACCATGTGAATATCATCTTTCTTAGAATTATCTTCACCCCGATCCTACTTGTATAAGAAATTCAACAATGTCGGTGACAAATTGCATTTCTTTACTTGTCGTTGCAACTCCAAAATTTCCAACTTCAATTCAGAAATTTTCTTTTGAGCATCAAACACGCCTTTTTGTGACTTGATGAATTTTGCATTGAGATCATCATACTCATATGTTTGTAGCTTCCGAATCTCACATTCAGCAAATAATTCTTCAAGACCACTTTCTCTCTTTTTCTTGTAAATCTCAACATCTTTTGTCAAAACTTCATTCTTATCACGATACAAAACACTCTCATCTTGAAACATAGATATCTTGTTCTGAAGTTTCTCAATAGTAGTCGCCGATTCAATCACAAGAGCATTAGCCTTTTCATACTTTTGTTGAACCGGATAACTCTTTTCAAACAAATTCTCAAAATCTTGAGCCGCATCTAAAGCTTCAGCTTTTGCTTTTTCACATTCTTCTTCCGACGTAATCTTTTCTTGCAAAACATCCTCATGAACATGAACCAATGCATAATATTTCTTTTGAAATTCATCCAATTCTTTCTTGAGCACAACAATCTCTTCCATTGATAATTGAGAATTTTTCTCAAGACTTGCAACCTTCTTACTCAGCCTTATACATTCAAGACATTTTGATTCTTCGACTTTAACTTCTTTGATCATTAATATTGTCGAATTTGAATCAGAATCAGTCAGAATACTATCATCATCATGACGAGCAATCAATGCAATAGTAAACGGAGCATGTTTCATTTTTGCTCTAGAATCTGCATTCCAGGCAAATTCATTTGGATACCAAAACACCTCTGACAGTTTTTCATCAAAAGAAACATATTTTTCTTCAACCTTGGGAGATTCATTTGGTGAATGAAAAACCACATGAGCATGTTGACCAGATTTCAGCTTGTTATTAATTGAACTTGGACATTCTCGTGCAAAATGTCCATAAACAGAACACTTATAACACTTAACCTTAGACTTGTTCAATCCAATTTTTCCATCTTAATTCAATCTTTTCTTGCCAGTTCTATTGAAAATTTTCTTTGTTCTTCGAACTAACATAGCATATTGCCAGTTCAAATCCATCTCTTCCAAATTATCATAATCTATCTGATCATAATCTTCATTTGTCAACTCAGCATTATTAACAGCACCAGTAATAACCCCGAAATATGAAGATACCAACGCAGACATTAAAGCATTATAATCATCGATAGTTTGAGTAGACAAAGCATTTTGAGTCGAAGAACTAGGAACAGAAACATTACAACCAGCAGAGTAACTTGACGTTTCAGATTTACCTGCAAGGAATGCTGTAGGGGGTGCAGAACTAAGAGTACTAGATTTCCCGACATTCATGGTAGAATCATTATCACCAAAATACACAATGGGATTTTGAACTTGTGTAGGAAGTGATTTATTCACCATCAACTCCATATCCCTGGCTTGAATTCTTTGAATCGGATCATTAAACGATAATCCCGGATATTCTTTATCATGAGTGATCATCATCGCATAATTCTCCCACTTCTCTGGCAAAGCCTCCAAAATCTTTTCTTTCATATCAGTTTCTTCCTTTGTAAGACTTACCAAACGCATTTCACTCATTAAATGAGCAACCCTTGCAATCAGATTTGGAATTGATTCATTTTGATAATGCTTGAAACTATCAAATTCCTTCTTCAAAACCTTTTGACGACTTTTCTTATATTGATCCTTGCCTTCACATCTCTTTTCCAAAGCATCCCACAATCTCTTCGATGTATAGTTACTAGAAAATTGATGCAGTAACTCTTTAGGCAAAGCCATCGTCAAAGTACCATACGCTTTCTTTTCAGCTTGATATGCTTTCTTTTGTTCAGATGACATCTTTCTTTGAAGAATGGGTTTACCAGTTTCATCCTTAGGATAGACATATTGCTTAGTAAAAGCCAACCACATATCAGTGTCATTAGTATCAACGTACACTTCAAATCTTTTAACCTAACTATGATAATCTTCCAATTTAAGCAATTTAGGAACTTTCTGACTTGTTCCAATTTCATTATCATAACTCATCAAAGTTTGCATCGTTGCTTGAACCGAATTTTGAATAGCCGCGAACGCTTAAAAATCGGACATTTTATAAATGATGGTTACTGTTCACCCGAACCTGTGCCGAACCTCGTCCGAACTTTTACCAAACTTAAGCCGAACCTTAGCCGAACAGAAGTTCTCCGAACTCCCTCCGAACCTAACTTTCGGAAGATCAAACAGAACTCAGACCGAACTTGTTCCGAACTGTGTACGAACCCGACCGAACTATGTCCGAATGTGACCCAAACTCTGACCGAACTAGAAACCAACCGAACGATGTCTGAACCTAGAGTTCGGAGCGGTTATTTCATAGTTGTCCGAACCTCAAACGAAACCAACTACTCTCGACTCCATTTTCGCGATTTTCTGTGATTTTGGATGAAATATTCGACAGGAAGACAAACAAACTCGATAGACTGAATCTAGGAGCAGATTTCTAGGTAAAGCATACTCGAGAAGATCAAACAAACTAAAAAATGATACTCATTTTCGTAAAATGTGAAATTTTGACTTAAAACTCTGAAAAATAGAGATTTCCGACTAGTAAAGCAAACCAAATGCTCTGATACCACTTGAAAATGCGTAAGCGATGGATCGTCTACTTAGTCATATCGAAATCAATGTAAAACGAGTAATCACATGAGAGTAAATACAAATAGACTTGTATTAGACCATAGAGAACCACAGAGTAACACTGATAAGAAGTAAGACTCCAACGTACAAGTCTCCCAATTACAACACAAGACAAACTATATATACTAAAGCTAACCCCGATGGTCCGAACCTTAGGTTCAGACAAGTTCGGACCTGTCCGAACTTGCAGTTCGCCAAGGGTTCGGCCAGCAGTAATCATGCACATCTTTGTCTTGTATTCGATACTTCACATGACGATCAGGAACCAAGTACTAACAGTTTTTACTTTAATCTTTTTACAATCTTAATTGAAACAAATGCATGTGCATATGTTTATGCCCATACTCTTCTCTCCCTCTCTTTTTTTTTTTTTGTTTTTTTAGGAAAGAAAATCACAATAACTTTTGAAGTTAATATCTTCAAACCTGCCAATAATGCTTCATATTCAGCTTCATTGTTTAAAGTTGGAAAGCCAAATCGTATTGCATACGTTAATTCATCTCCTTCAGGGCTCTTCAAAATTAACCCTGTTGATGACAAAAATCAATTGTCATTAAATTTGTTAAAATTTACTATCTTTGTATGGAAAGAAATAGTGTTGATCCAGTTTCACCTGCTCCCGATCCTTCAGAATTAGATGATCCATCTGTGTGTAAAATCCACACTTTCTCTAGAATATGAGGAACTACAATTGTGTAAACACTTGCTCCAGCCGGCACTTCCGCCAAGAAGTCTGCTATCACTTGACCCTTCATCGAAATTCTTAGTTTAAATTCTATTTCAAACGGGCCCAATTCTAATGTCCAATTTACCAACCTCACAGACATTTCCGGTTTCCTTAGGATACCTTGAATTGGAAATGAAGTGAGAATTACAATTGTGTGAGCTTGAAAGTACCATCTTAACCTTCACGTAGCCTGTACTAGCGCCAAGACCACTTTCTCCACCATAGGGTACCTTGTCTCATAATCTATTAACATTTTACTTACGTAGTAAATCGAAATTTTGTCTTTCTTCACATTCAACAAGCAAAACGACACTTACTACATGGTCTGTCACTACTAAATACATGACCAGCTGCTCACCAAATTTAGGTGCAGTTAAGGTCGAAAGTGTAGCCAGATCAACTTTCAATTCCTCAAAAGCCTTGTCAGCTTCTTGAGTCCACTCAAAGTTACTCTTCTTCAAACTATCTTTCAATACCTTCATAAATGGAGTCGCTCTCTTAGCTGCTTTGGTTAAAAATCGATGTAATGAAACTAGACGTCCATTTAAAGTTTGCACTTCCTTAACTGTTTTTGGTGGTTCCATTTCCAATACTGCTTTCACTTTTCCAGGATGTGCTTTAATACCCTCTTTGTTCACCAATACTCCTAGAAATTTTCCTTCTTCATTGCAAAAGAACATTTTTTAGGATTCAACTTCATGTTAATCCTCCTCAGATTGCTAAAGGTTTCTTCAACATCTCTGATCATATCATCCTCAGTGTAACTCTTAATAACCACGTCGTCTACATATGCTTCTAGGTTCCTCCTCACTTGTGTCTGAAATGTCTTATCCATTAACCTCTGATATGTCGTTCCAGCATTCTTCAACCTAAATGGCATTTTCTTGTAGAAAAATAAACCTTCATTAGTTATAAAGGCTGTTTTATCTTCGTCTTCCTCAGCAATTGTAATTTGGTGATACCCTTTGTAGGCATCTAAGAAACATTTCCATCTGTATCCAGCCAAAGAATCAACTTTGAAGTCAATTTCAGGAAGATGATAACAATCTTTTGGACAAGCTTTATTTAAATCTTTGAAGTCGATACACATACGCCACGTGCCATCACTCTTTTTAACCAATACAGGATTTGCAACCCAGGTTTGGTAGTGTACCTCTCTTAGTATACCAGTATCCACAAGCTTATCTACTTCATTTTTCACCACATCATTCCTTACTTTATCTACAATCCTTCTTTTTGTTGTATTGGTTTAGCACCTGAATAAACATTCAACCGATGTTCTACAAAGTGTTTTGGGACCCCCGTCATATTCAAAGGTTCCCATGTGAAGATGTCAACATTGTTTTTTGATAAACTGAAACAATTTCTCTCTAGGCTTGACTTGTAATTGTTGTCTGACCTCAATGATTTGATCTTGAAATTATATATTGATAACCCACTTTCTTTTTGCTAACGCATCACCCTTATTCACCTTGGGATCTTCTTTTATCGAATTTAGTTTTTCAACTACCGCAATATGCACATCCACGTCCATTTTACCAGTTGCGATCCCCCTTGGTATTGGAAAATGCACTAACCCATGTGCAGTTGAAACAATTACTCTTAGGATTTTTAGCCCAGGCCTTCCAATGATTACATTATGGGGGAGACGGGGTTGCAATTACCACAAATGTCATCATTACCTCCCTGAAGAGTTTATCATCACCAAAGATTACAGGAAGTGTTATTTCACCCATTAGGTGAACCACCTCTCCTGAGAACCCAACTAGTGGCGGAGCATGTGGCTTTAAGTGCTTTTGCACTTCTGACCCCATCTTCCTAAAACATGATTCGTACAGGATTTCAGATGCACTTCTGGTATTGAGATATGTTATCTTTACCAGAAAACCAGCGATCCCAATCGTCACCACTACTGGATCTTCTTTAGACTCTCCCCCAACCAGAGAAGGAAAAGTAATTTCTTGTCGTTTCCACAACTCTTCATCTGTTTTAGCTTTTACATTCCTGTACCCTGTGTTAGCACCCCTTCGAAACATACCTATGACATTCTTTGCATTTGCTGGTGGACGACCCTCTCTGATGTTTTTCACCAAGTGTGACAACTTGCCTAACTTAATAGTTTTTTCTATTTCATTTCTCCAGTGCCGACATTCATCAGTATCATGACCACGATCTTTGTGAAAGTCACAATACTTGCTAGTATCCACATTGGTAGCAAGACGTGATCTCTGTGGTGCTGTGAATTGGACATTCTATGTAGCCAAGATTTCAAGTGACGAATATTCATCTCTTCTTGAATCCCAATGCTCTTTATATCCTCCAAAATTTGTAACAGATATCTTCCCCAATATTGATTCTTTGATTGGATGAAATTTGCATTCGTATTTTTCACATTTGCGTCTTTTGCTGGCGTCTTATGAGTACTTACTCATTGAATATTTCCGGAAGCACTCTTACCTTTTACATAGGCCCTTACTCGATCCATTAACACTTCCATAGTTTTGGGTAAATCTTCATATAATTTTTTAACCAGGTGTGACTGTCTAACACCATGGCAGAAACCAGAAATTCGTAATTGATCTTGGGCCCCCACTATCTTCATAGTCTCATTGTTGAATTAAGCCACAAAGTTCTCTAAGCTTTCATCACCCCTTCTCCTTATATTGTGCACTTCCGTAACTTCTTTAGTGCACTTCCTCTGTTGGCTAAATTGCCTTAAAAATTTGGCTCTTAAATCTTCAAAGCTCCCAATTTGTGCATTTGGGAGTGAATCATACCACACCCTTGTTGCCCCCTGTAAACGTTTGCACCAGCATGTGGCCCCAAGTTTCTTCAGTCTAATATTCTAATCTTGCTGCTGACCAAAAAACAAAGATTTGGTCATCAGGATCTGATAACCCACCATACTTCTTTACAGACACAGGCATTTTCAGCCTTTTCTGGAATTTCGCATTAGCGATCCAATCTGCAAATTTTGATTGTTCTTGCATCGAAGCTGGAAAATAGGGCACAAACGCATCCCATCCACCTGAAATCATCGAAATCCGTTTGTTACAATAGGATCTTCATGCCTTTTATAAAGGTCTTCTTACGCACATAAAAATGCTCTTCATAATTCTAATAACAACTTCCGATGTGCGTATGAATCATTCAGAAATGTACAGTCATGCCTCTTGTCATGAGGGCTTTTCACTTGTAATTCATCTCATCTGAGATTCCAGTTTTTGATACTTCCGACATTTAAGTTGAATGCCTCTTTTGAGGGCTTTTTACTCAAGCAAGCTCGTTTGAGATTCTGCTCTAGCTAACACTTTCAACATGTACACTCCTTTTCATCATATATATATATATTATACATTTTTTTCAACGAAAAATGACTAATCAAAGCGAATGAATCTTAAGCAATTTTAGCAGGAAAATATGCAAGACCTTGTTGCATTGCACCATTGCTGGAATTTTCCAGCCATTGTTCAAAAATTCATAGAAGTCAATAAAGTGCCTTTGAATCTTCATATGTTCATCGAACCTTCTCATGAAGATTCAAACAACTTCCAGAAACTTCTTTCAACACTTAAATTTCAACTGAGTTCAGTAAAAAATTTATTTATGACGGCTTTAGGAAAAATTGATCATCAATACTTCATTACGATTATCCTAAATGATTCATTATGCGTAATTATTCAAAGTATCAGTCTCGGGAAAACTCCATGATTCCTTGGAGGAAAAACAATGTTCACCAATAATCGTTTCTCAAAAAATTTTACGTCAATCACATTTCTCATCAAAAATCTAATTACTCGATTAAACTTTGAAATCAAACACGTACCTAATGCAGTCGCATTTTTTTACTATGACTGTATCATCATCCATGAGTTCTAGGAGATCCTTCTGAGCTGCTCGCTTGAACGAATCAGCTTCTGGAGTGAATCTAAGCTTCGTTTTAACCTCTTGTAACCATAATTCATGATCCTTCTTATCCTTCAACTTTCTCAAAATTTCAACATTTCGAGTCAGAAAATCCGTGCTGAATTCTCGAAGAACATCTGAATTCTAAGTTTGATTCTCATCGCGTTGATCGATATCCAAATTATCAACATTCCGATCTGGATCGGAGTACGAAAACCTTGGAAGCTTACCATCAAAACCTCCACCAGATCCTTTCAAACTCAAATTATTCTTTCCAGAACTCATCGTTGTGAAAACTGTCTTCTTCTTCGCCGAATCACCAGGATTCATCTCCATTCTTTACTAAATTCAAAGAATATGGATGGCGCCAATTGATGAACAAAGAAATCCCACCGTAGGTAGATAGAATTCGGTAATTCACTATTGAATCTAGCTTAACAATGAAAGATGAATGGTGAATCGATCTCTTATACTGATTCCGTAGAGTTTGAACACGAATAGTGAATATCCATAAAGACACACAATTAATGGTGTAATCGTGAACTAAAAAGTGCAAATTACAACTGAATCACAACTACTTATACTAACTAAAGATATCGCATCTTCCATAACTTGAACGGATGCACTTACTCCTTATTATCCGCAACTACATCCTCTTTACTGTATGGTGCAGGCAGGTGCGATTATTGACATTGGTCTTCGATAATGCTATCTTTTCTACACTTGCACATCCGGGCTTTACCTATCCTCATCATGTATTATTAACCTTTTTGAACAAACGTGCCTTGCGTATTGTAGACCATTTAAGGAGACCAAAGCTCATAAGTCAGACCTGTGACACCCGACTCTGGGACGATGCATGATCCTATATGGTGACTCATACCCCATGCAAAGCAATACATTCACGAGTTTTATGTTTATGTAAATATACATGGCTTTCATTCTAACTATAGTCTGAAGGTATTGGTTGAGATTGAGCTTAGTAATATTTTGTCACTTCACAGAAGTCGGTGAGATACGCGATAGTAAACTTGGCTCTGGTTACGACCGCATAGGATGCGCGAAAGCGGTGCATGGAGGAAATGGACATTAGTTTTTAAAGATGTTTTTCGTAATAAATTAATCAGATGCGTGGGTTGTTCCCCTGATGGATCATGACAACATATTCGAGTATAACGACGACGACGACCCATCGGGCTCCTATAACCATATTGCATTCACCCTCACTTTGTTTGTTACTTCCAGAATGGTCCTCTCAGATCCTTACGGGGATACAAGAGGAACATGAGATAGGATTCCAGGCTGAAAATGGCCCTCCTCGCCTGATAAGTAATAATCTTAACGCAAGCGCCTAAATCCATTTTACCAAGCCAACAATTGGTAAGTCCTCCCAAGTGATATTAACCTCTGATTGCTTATAACTTATAATTCATTTCTATTTCTTTTCTTTTCTTCTTTTATTTTCTTAGTTTAATTAACCCTTAAAGTAATCCTCACTTATATATTAAAATCCGGTTGGTTGTTAATAAAGATTAAGTATCAAGAGCCTCATTTCCCCGGTGTCCTTGGACGACCTCGCAATCCTACCCCTACTATACTACTCCACGATGTGTAAACTTGCCCGTGAATGTATTGTTTTAAGATCTCGTGTCTTATAACTTTAAAAGCTTATGCACTCAAGGTGCCACTAAAATTGCTATATATATTTTTATATACACCACACGCACACCAAAAACTCTCACACCAAAATTTTAAAGGCACACCTGATTGAAATAACAAAGATCTAGCAACATTAAGAAGATGCATATGTTTCCTTTCAGCAATCCCATTTTGTTGTAGTGTATATGCAACAGATGAATAATATCATGATCTTTTGTAAACTGATAAAACTGATTCTTAACTAATTAAGCTCCATTATCACTTCTAAACACCTTAACACTTTTATTGAATTTAGTTATAATAAGGTGGAACATTTTCAAACACATCAGATTTGGATTTTAACAAGGTTGCAAAACTCGCTAGGCACTCCCCGGGCGGCCGACTGGGGAGTTGAGAGTATTAGGACTAGGCGTGGAGTACTCGGAGAGTACTCGGAAATGGTATATTATGATGAATTTTTTTTTAGAAATTATATATATGTTCAAATGCTAATATTTATAACAAATAATATTTAAAAATTTAATATTGATATCATCATTAGTATTTCAAAAATTCATATCACCCTTAATAGTCTAGACATAAAAATAGCAATCATCTAATTATCTACCATATTAATTATTATGTAAGAATGTAAGATGACCCAATAAAGGAATGGAATAAAAATATATTCAAAGTTTAAACTAATACAATTTCAAGGTTCTACACTTCTGCCTGCACAATTTTGCCTACACAATTTCTGGTTCCACGTTCAGCTTCAAGGCATATATTCAAAATAACTAGCTACATATCAATAAACCCATGAATTTGTGTCTGCTCTACTAGTCTACTGTCAAAATATAAAAAAAATATCCATGAACTATGAACCAATTCTGATAAAAAAAGGCATACTTAGACAAATGAGCATACTCTTGTACGCATATGAGGCTATGAGCATATGAGATTCTTAATTCCAAATCAACGAACTCTACAATTAAAAAATCAATCAACAGAAAGTCAGAAATACAGAATCATACCATGGAGTCTTGGACGAACTCGATTAAAGAAGAGTAGACTATAGATGACGAACTGTAGACGAAGTGATTAGGACTTGACGATTGAAGAACGAAGAATGCGATGAACTCGATTGCTTGACAAATACGAACTTTAGACGAAGAATGACGACGAAGTGATTAGGGCTTGAGAGTTGTGATGAACGAAGAATGCGATGAACTCATTCCAGACATGAAAGACGTGAACGGTGAATGATGTGAATGAAGGTTTTTCCGATTTAGCGCTTGGGAGTTGGGAATTAGTCTTTTTTAATTAGTTATTATTTTCTTAATTTAAAATTCTGTTGACTGAGGATGACCACCTAGACCGAGTTGCCCGAGTTGCCCGCCTAGCACTGAGGTTGACCGCCCACGAGTTGCTCAGGCAAGTTGTGTAGGATCGAGATTCTTAACACCTAATTAAGATACAAGATTTACTTGCAAGGTTAACCTTGCGGAATTAAGTTAACATTCACTTTACTTAAATGATTAACACTTGTGAATACTACTTGTTTGCATGAATATAGTCACACACGAAGTAAAATATACTCGACACTATTTGCATTAACTCAACAATATTACAAAAGTCTTGCACAGATTCATGTGTACAAATTTTGAAGATGAACTATGCTATATATAGAGCTAAGGGAAATCAAGGAAGCTTTTGCAGGGATTTGACGACTGAAAAGACTTCACAAGAAACATACGGTTGAACTCATTATCTGGTGGATAATCGAGTTCACCCGGAATATTCACAACTGGACAAAACTACGTCTTCCGGTTGAATTGACATCTCCGCTTGAACTCTGTTCAGCCAGGAACTGCTACAAAATAGACTTCAACCGGAACACCAAAGTGTGATATTCCTTACAATCTCCCCCTAAGCTGATGTTGTCAATATATTCTTCATCATCGAAGCTATCTTCAAAAATTGACTTGTACAAAAAAATTCTTCTCCTTCTGGCCTACTTATCCAAGGCTCTGATGCATCAGTTTCCATACCTGAGATTATCTCTGAAGGAAGGGGCAACACCAGGTTTGGATTGACAGAAAATTCATCTCCTTTGAGCTTCTAATAGATAGAATCAATCAACCGGCATAGCTCTTTTACCTTCATATGAAATACCTCTTCTTCTGTTCTCCAATTTCTGACAGTCAGAACCCTTTTAACTTTCTTCAACAGCTCATAGTTTTCATCATTTTCACCAATTTTGTGGGCATATTTAAGGCTAAGTCAAGTAATCTTTGTTTCTCAATCTCACCCATTCCTTCCAAGTTATACTCTTTCAATCTCCATTCCATAGATCTTCTATTGGCTTTCTCAAATAAACTTTCAACAACCCAATTTTTAGCAAATAAATCAGCTCTTCTTGATATTTCCTGGCTAACCTTTCATTTTTAGCCTCTATTCTAGCATCTTCTACAAGCTTATTAAGAGCTTCAGCCTCTTTAGTATGAACAGCCTGATGAATTGTTAAAGTAGTATCATTTTGAACTGGCTCATCAGCTTGAACACTCCTCATAGCTGCCAGTGTTGAGCAACATCTTCAGTGTCATCTCTTGGCTGATTTTTCAATTGAACTTCTGGATGGAATATGAATTAGTCAGTTCCAAAGATGGAGATGTTCTCATTTAGCCTTCCAGTCCTCTCGACGTCAGGAGCATTCTCATCGATTTTAATCACCTTAATTTTAGCTTCAACATGACCTTCAGCTTGAACTTCCGCTTGGACTTCAACTTGAACTTTTGTCACCACCTGTGGTTTGGTGACTTCAGTTCCTATGTCAATTGATTCTATAACCTCAGTGTCTTCACCTTCTCCCAACACATTCTCATCCATATTCTCTATTTCATTTGCAGCAGTTCCACTTTGCTCTTCAACAGTCTCTTCATCTACCATATTTTCTACAATCACTCTGCTGGTAGAGGCCACAGATTTTCCCGCTTGAACATAGGCATTTTTCCTTGGAAAAATCACAACTTTCAGCAACCTGAATATCATGTTGATATGCTCAGAAAGGGCACCAGCACTAAGCATTGAAGATTGCACCAATTGAGTTAAAGTAAGGACTTTAAATGGTGACACAGCCACTAACTAACTATTCCTTATATTCTCCCAGCTTTCTTCTATAGAGAAGGTTGAACACCTGCTTTCTTGAATGCAGTGTTTTTGACTTTAACCGGAAGTCTCTCTGTTTCCTCAATTTCTTGATTATAACTGGTAGAAAGAGATGGTGACATAGCAGTTGGTGTTTTCTCCCCCAATTTGACAGGATCAGCTTCAATTGAATGAACCATGTCTGGGTTTGAAGGACATGTTTCACCCTCAGTAGTAACACCTTGAACTTGAACCAAAGACACAACAATGAAACTGAGAGTGTCAACCTGTTGTTGTAGAGATTTGTACAAGTTCGTCAATTCAGGTAGTGTCAAAATGTCCTCAACTAGCTTTTTACCAGTATCCCTGGACATAACTAAGCTGTCAATCTGAGATTGACCAGGCCTAGTACCATGGCTTCTTGGCACCTGGGATTCTCCTCATCCGTTTCAGCCACCCTGGGTTCCAATGAAGGACCTACATGCGCTGATTTAGAGAAGATTGTCGTAGATTGGGTCTTAACTATGTTACTACTGACACCAAGGTCCAGCGGGAACTCCTGGGTAACAGCAGCCCTTTATACATTAATCTCTTCAGTCCTACTAAGATTCACGTCCAATGGGGAGTGGGGTTCAATGCAACAGGGTCCAAATCCATCAGTATGTTCTCATGTAATGATGTGGGTGAGTTAATAACACTCTCATTTGGATTAGGATTGAAAGCATTGTCACTCCTAGGTGATAGAGAAAGTAGGGGTGATGACATGTTAGATGGGGATTGTGCATCCTTATCTAATGTCTCCCCCTCAAATGAAGGTTCATCCCTAAGAGATAATCCTAATTTGGTTAACTTCTGTTTGGGCCTTTTGCCTTGAACGGGGCTAGAAGCTTGGGTTTGGTTAGGGGGCATAGGTGGAGGAGACCTAGGAACCAGAGATTTCTGTCTTTTGAAAATGACAGGTGGGGATTCGGAAAATGAGTTGGCAGGGGTGGTGTTTATGGTTGTGGACTTCCTCCTTTTGGATTGGTAAGTTTGAAGGGTTGAGGAAGTGGGGACTAATGTGGGCTCAGGAACTATTAGGTTAATAGCCCTGTCATCATGAGCAGGTTACTCGGTTAACAGTTTCCATTTGAACCTCAGCATTTGAAGGTTCACTAGGAAACTGCCTCGTAATTGGTAAGGGATGGTCAGTGTCCTTCCAAGAAATACTGATTTGTTGACAGCCGGGTTTGAAAAGGTTTTCTCGTTAAGAAGTTTTTGGTGTAAAATTGTACCACCCAAAGCAATTTGAGGGTCCTCTTCTTTGAGAATGCAGGCAAGAAATCTCGGGATATATGTAAAAATTGAAAGTTTGAGCATTTAACTTTAGGGAATGAAAAGTTATCTTCGAAAAATTAAAGCTTTCACCCTTTACCATAGCGTAGAATGCCGATGCTTGTTTAGCCGCAAGTTCATCAAAGCCCCCTTTCTTTGGAGTGAGGCACACCATATCATGTGGGCAAGGAATCTCCATTTGTATGGAAGTTGCCCCTTCTTGATTGTTTTGTTGGTGGGAGAACCGCCGTAGCCTATGGCTCTGAACAGTGGCAGGTAATTCTTGGCATTTACAAATATGTAGTCATCTTCTTCCTTCAATTTCGAAACCTTTCTAACCTTTGACTCACCAATTTCAACCTTTGTGCCCATAACTGTTGACACAATGCTTTCACCACCGATACTATCTTCGATTACTTCAGCGTTTGACCAAAATTCTTCCAGGATTTCTTCAAAAATCACCGCTTCAACTATCAGCATGTGATGAAGATGAGAGTTTTTCAGAAATTCTATCATGCTAGAGTATATGTTAGTTTTTCTTGGGTACTCGAGATATGCCACCATGTTGTGTTCGACAGCGAACTTGGAATCACTGGCAGGCTTGAATATATTATATTGGTTCAAGAAAATACCAGAGTGAGTTTGTTTCACAAAGAGCAGAACTGGATGAACCAAAGATGATGTCATCCACATAAATTTGAACCATCAACATGTCCTTACCAACTTTCTTGATAAAAAGTGTTTTGTCAATTGCTCCTCTCCTATACCCATTCTCCAAGAGATAATTAAAAAGGGTTTCATACCATATTCTAGGAGCTTATTTGAGACCATACAAATATCTGATCATCTTACACACTCTGTTAGGATGGTGGGGGTCCTGAAAACCTGGAGGTTGACATACATACACTTCTTGATCAAGTAACCCATATAGAAAGACACTCTTGACATCCATTTGAAATAATTGGAAGTTTTTTAATGTAGCATAAGTCAAAAAGATTCTGATGGATTCTAATCTTGCTACAGGAGCAAAAACTTCATCATAGTCAATTCCTTCCTCTTGAGCATACCCTTGCACTACTAATCTTGCTTTGTTTTTCACAACTATTCCTCTATCATCCTTTTTATTTCTAAACACCCATTTGGTACCAATTGACTCTGCCCCTTCTGGCAAATCAACCAATTCCCATACTTTCTATTTGTTGATCTGAAACAGTTCTTCCTGCATAGCTTCCACCCAACTGTTATCTTCTAAAGCTTCGGTTACCTTGGTAGGTACTTCTTGTGACAGAAAGGCAGCATGCAAGTAGATGTTTGCATCAACAGACTTGCTTCTTGTGAACGCAGGTGCTGACAATTCTCGAATAACATTCTCCAAAGAATGATGCTTGCTGATTTTTCTATCTTAGAACATTGGGAATTCATGGCTTCTTCCATTGGTGGGAAAGTTGAATTGTGGAAGTATCTCATCAAGCTCAATATTACCAATAGGTGAAATGGGATCGGTTTTTGTGTTTGATTCTTGGGAACTTGGCATTAACCATAGGATTCATATTCAAAACTGAGCTCATTTGATGCTATCATTCGAATTTGAAGGCTCAGTGATCCTAGAGTTAGAGTTCTCCAAATACTCTAAACTGCCATTTTTGGGTTGATATTTTACTGGAGACCTAGTTGAAGCAGGTTCCATTTGAACTTGAGCCGGAAATTCTTCAGCTTGATTTTGAACCGAAATAGTATCCGCTTCAATTTAAATGACATCATAAGTGTTGTTCACAACAGTTGGCTTTAATGACTTCATGCTAATCGATAAAACAATGGAGGATCAACAGAGAGGTTCTTTGTGCCACTCCTCCAATGTTCATCAGTAGAAGTTTTGATTTCATGTTCCTGCACAAAGTTACTAACAGGCTTCTCAACAGTTATGTTGAAGGCGGTGGTTAGTGAATCAATATCATATAACCAAGTGGGCTGAGAAGTAAAGTTGTTCTTTGTTTCTCATTAAAGAACACATTTAGTGTTTCCTCAACAACTTTAGTTCTCTTGTTGTATACTCTATATGCTTTTGACACACCAGAGTAACCAACAAAATATCCATCATCTGCTTTTTTAGCAAATTTTAGCAATAACTCATTAGTTATAAGGATGGTAACAGGGCACCCAAAATATTTAAAGAAATAGATGTTTGGTTTTCTACCTCTCCAAAGCTCATATGGTGTTTTATTCTTTCCCTTAACAATTAAAATTCTGTTTTCATAACATGCAGTGTTTACTACTGCAGCCCAAAAGATTACAGGAAGTTTACAATCAGCCAACATTGCCCTGGCAGCTTCAATCAAAGTTTTATTTCTCCTTTCAGCAACTCCATTCTGTTGTGGAGTTCTAGGAGCACTGAACTGCCTTCTTATCCCTTTTTCTTTACAAAATGAATTTAAAACATGATTTTTACTTCTGTTTCATTGTCATATCTGATTGTTTTGACATTCAATTTTGACTGATTTTCTAACTTGACAACAAGAGTTTTCAACAATTCAGTTGTTTCGTCTTTTGTGTTTAGAAAGAAAACCCAAGTATATCTAGTGAAATCATCATTTATTACAAAACAATATGACTTCTTTCCCAAACTCATTACCATAGTTGGCCCAAAAAGGTCCATGTGTAGCAATTCTAAGGGTTGTGAGATAGAACTTTTAGCTTTTGGCTTGAAGGAAGACTTGTGTTGCTTACCCTTGAGGCAAGGTACACAATGCTCAGAACAAGTAAATTGTTTAGTAGGAAGACCCTTGACTAAACTAAGATTGACAATTCTTTTCATGTTCTTGTAATTTACATGTCCTAGCCTTTTATGCCAAAGATCAGACTCATCAACTGAGGCTTTGGATATAAAACAGGTAGTACCACTGGTAGGTATAGCAACTGACATATCCATTACATACAAACCTTCTTTCCTGGGTGCACTAAGAAGAATCATTTCCTCATGAATTTTAACTTCAGATTTTAGTATGATTGCCTCTTTCTCATTAAACCAGACATTTAACCTCTTGTCACATAGCCAAAAACTTGATGTGCAAAAATCGATCTATAAAAATAAACTAAATTATCCTAGACCTAGACACACTAAATTAAACCCAATTAACCTGAAACTAGACCGACTCAACAGGCAAGCGAACCTATCGAATGTAGAATAGCTTACGGTAAACCAAGGTCGAACCCTAGAGACACCAATGAAAGACAAAACTAACTAAGAAATGTGGAAATACTGATTAATTGGTGAAAATTGGGTTTTAGATTGAAAATTGATTAATTAACTGAAATTAACTAATGACTAAAACTTACTAAAAGTGGAAAGTACTAAAAACAAAAAGTTGCTAAAAATGTAAATTACCTACTGAAACTTAGAACTCAAAGATGAAATCAGGTATAAAAAACAACACTACCTAGGCCAGGAATCCTAATTGATGCTCATGACTTCACTCGATTAAGGAAAACTATGACAGAATCAGGATCTTTATGCTAATTCTAAGAAAACCCTAATGGGCCCTAGATCACTCTCCGGGCGTGACGCAATAGGCAATCCTAAGAACTGAATACGCACATTGATTGGGTTAGGTCACCTCCCGGCTTGTCCCTAACGGATACTCTAGTACTCGATCGAATAAGTCGCCTTCCAGCTTGTTCCTATCCCAAACACCTAATAGATGAGAGGAGTGGTTGCTATCTACCAAAATAACATGGAATAACAGGAATGCTAACGTTACTAGGGAATCCCTCTCCCGAGGAAATTTGACCTAAAACCCTAACACAACCGACTACCCAATAGACCTATCACCTTCCGGCTTGTCTAAGGGGCTGTTTGGCTTACCTCTTAATGAGGTGTGAATGGTAAATTGTCTTAATCGTACAGATACAGACTGTTTGTTTGGAACTTCTAAATGGTAAAAATGTCTGAATCGTTAAGAGACTTACCTTAAAAAATGTCTTATTCATCCAGTCTTCTACACAAGTCTTTACCATCCAGATGCTTATTCATCCAGCACTTAATGAAACAGATTGAACCAAACAGCCCCTAAGTCTAGCAGAATGCAGAAATAAACATATAAATCAAAAGCAATTCCTATGGTTTTGGACGTCTCCTAAACCATCTACTAATCACAAACACAGTAGGCAATCTAGCATGCAACCCTAAACTGAAAGACATTCAAAGGATAACAAGAGGAATATGCAATCAATTCAAAGACTAAAGACTGTATTCATACGCATCAAATCAGAAAGATAGAAACTTTTACTCGATTATCAATCCGTACATAAGTATTAACAAACCGAGCAAGTCGAAATAATCAATTATTCATCAAATAGCCTAGGTAATGTAAATGGCTTAGCCAAGAAGCGTAAACATGTCCACACTATAATTAAAAACAATAACTTGAGTCATGAACAGATCTGGTCTAGAAACAAGAACGAAATTAAAGTAGACAAGAACCCGAAAAGTCAAATTGATGTCGAATGATTCAATCCAGCCTCTCTAAATGCTTCTCTATTGATCACCAGCTTCGAATTAGTCTCCTGAACCTCTGAGTTACGGAAGCCAACAAATTATATCGACTGGAACCCTCGAAGTTATATTTATAATTGAAAAACTAGGGCTTCCGTAATTTTAGCCTCCAAGCGTATCGCTTGGAGGAGTCTTAAGCAGCAGGCGATACGCCTGAGTCCACTAAGCGACAGAATAGTCGGGTCAACGCTCCATCCACCGCCTATGACCTTCCAGGAATACGCGTATCGCCTGGAACTCCAAATGCAGTAGGCGATACGTCTAGTGATCACTTTTCATCATTTTTGTCCCTTTTATTCTTCAATTCTTTTCCAATGCTCGTTTTCTCTCCGGAACTGCACTAAAATTGCATTTTTAACATGAAATGCACATTAAGACACTTATACTAAAAAACAACTAAAAACCTACAGAAAATGACTCAAAAGACTCACAAAACGACACGAAAACGTAAAGGAAAACCCATGTGTTTTGCAACACATCAGTGAGACACTGAGTAGGTTAAAGTTTAATGTACCAAAAAGATTAACTCTATCAAAGCTTACCGAACCATTTGTAACATCTCCTCTAGCTGAGATGTATCCCTTGTTGCTTTCAAAGGCAACAGCTCCTCCATTGAATATTTTTGTGTTTTCTAGTATGTTTTTATTTCCTGTCATGTGGCTGGTGCATCCACTGTCAACGATCCACAATCTATCTTGACTCTTATTTTGCACCTGCACATGTGATAATGTTTTTGTAATGGACCCAAGCCTTTGTGGTCTTGGGTCTTCCCAATGCATCGTTATACTTGTACTCTTTTGGTACTAAAGTATTTAAAACAGGTTGCTCAGTGAGCAAGTCATCATTTTCAAAGTCTAAATCTTGCTGTAAACTTTGTGGATGAAGTCTCGCACTTCCTATTTTTGATTTTCTTTCCAAAGCCTTTCTTTCTCTAAACTCTCTAAACTTTCTTTGTTTATTTGACTCAGTTTTTGCAAAATCATTTGTTGGAAATTGGTTATGACTTGGAAATCTAGTTCTTTCTGGTGAAGCAGCATACTTATGTGATGTAAAGCTTTTTATAACAAATTTAGCAAATTGAAGCGGAATAGTGGAGCTTCTGCTTGAACTAACTACAAACTCATTTTGACCAAAATTCCTTTCTTTTTGGAAAAAGTTGCAAGGATTGACTTTTCTCTTGAAGGGTTCCTCCTTCCTTGACTTTCAGACACTTAATAGTTTTCACTAAACTTCATATATGGTCTTTGTTACAAAGCAGTGATAGGCCTGAAGTTTTTCTTGTTTTCCGGTTGAACATGAGTTCGGGCGGAGAATTGTTTCGTTTGAACTTCAGCCGGAAATTTGTTTTGCTTAAAAACTGAGAAACTTCCATTCCTACTATTACCAATTAAAATTTGGTTTGAATTTGATTCAAAATGCTTAAATGTATGACTCTTAACAGGTGAAACTTTTCCTGTTAATTTCTTAGCCAAATTTTGACTTTTCACAGTTTTAGGTTTTGAAGATTGGTTTCTATTCAGAGGGTTATAAAAACAATCAGCTGCTAAATGACCCATTTTTCCGTAGACTATACACTCAGAAACTCTAGAAGATTCATAAGAGTTAGTGTATCTAGGGGATTTTTCACTTGTTTCTTGATTAAAAACTGTTCTACCAAAAATATGACCTTTGCTAGTTTTGACATTTTCAACATGTTTACCTCCAACTTTTGAATCTTTTGGTTCATAGAAAGTAGGTGGAGGCACTTCAAGCCTTGGTTTCAAAAATTTTGATTGATCAACTGCTGCAGAGGTGCTTGCAGCAGTGATTTCAGTTTCAACAGTTTCACATTTCTCTTCAACAACTGTTACTGGAGCAGTGTCATCAACAACTAAACTGATTGTGCTTTCAGTTTGTAAGGCATGAATTAGTTTAATTACATGCAAGTAATCACTTGGTGGTTTAACAGAATTGTAACCAATGCCAGTTTTTCCATACATAGCACCTTTCTAAAGTTTTTCAGCCTTTTCATTTGCCTTTTGAAATTTATCACAGGTGAATTAAGCTTCAGTTAGCTTCACCTCAAGAGCACCCACATCTGCCTTAGCATGTTGGTTTTCCTTTCTTGAGGTATTCAGCTTGGAGATTAAGTCATCAATCTGAGTTTCTAAGTTTGAGTTTGTTGTTTCAGTTTCTCAATTTCTTCATTTAAAGAAGTGACTTTTGAAATGTACGAGTTTTCTGTTTTTCTAAAACACACTTTTAGTTCCTTTAGGTTTGAAACTTCCTGAATTAACTTAGAGTTGTGGTTCCTGTATCTTTCCACTTGTTCAATACAAGCAGGAGAGCACGGGTGTGTTAATACTTTCTCAGGGATAGGGTTTACCTGAGATGATTACTCTTCTTTGGCCATAAGTGCATGGTTGATTGGCTCAAATTCTGCAATAACTTCCTCCCAGCCAACAAACTCTGTTTGGTTAGCCAGAGCTGCTATAGAGTTGCTGTTACTCCCACTTTCGCTTGGTTTGGCGGTGTTGGTTGTGAGCCTGAAGAACCATGGGTGTTGTTGTTCTTGTAGCTGTTGTTGTTTTGATGATGGCCTCCTTGACTCTTGCTTTGAGTTTGATTCTGAAACAGACCTTCTTTTCATGGGCTTGAACACTCTCTTGCAAAATAACCCAATTGGTGACAGTTGTAACACTTGACCTTGCTTGTCAAGACCAATAGGTGCATTTTGGCTCCTTTGTAAGTTCTCCTAGTACGTTTATAGAAACGTTAGGCTCTTACTAAGACCATATCAAGCTGTGTAAGAATGTCCATCTCCTCCAAGTCATCTGCACCAATACACTCTAAATCTTCATGTGTGAAGTTGGAGTGTGAATCAGTGACTACAAAGGCATGATGGTTGTTCTCAAAGTTGTGAGACACATTTTTTACAAAGTTTGAGTTCATGTTTCTTTGAGTTTGAAAATCAGTTATTATAAGTGCAGTTAATTGAGGCTGAGATGTTTCAAAGACTGAGTTTTGTTTGAGGTTTATCTCCATCTCATAGGCACATAAGATACCGTGGAGTTCACTCAGTTTAAGTTTCTCAAGGTTTTTGCACTCTCTTATGCTTACTGTATAAACAGTCCACATTGAAGGTAGTGGCCTTAGGAATTTTCTGTTAACATCTACCTGTTCAAGAGTTACATCAGCTTTTTGAAGCTCATCAAGTAGAGAGACAAAGCGAAGATACTGGTTGGTCATTGTTTCACCAGTTTTGTAACTGAAATTTTCATATTTCTGTTTTAAAAGGTCCTTTTTATTATTTTTTACCTCACTTGTTCCTTCATACATCTCATTGAGAGCATTCCACAGTTCAAAGGCCGTTTTGTACACTTTAAACCCAGCAAGTATCGAGTTGGGTAAAGCTGCTTGCAAGGTCCAGTAGGCCTTGAAGTTTGGCTCGAGTTGTTTGCGGTCTATGTCAGTAAATTTTTCAAGTGGTTTTGGAAGGAGAACATTTTCGTCATCCGCATATGGTACAGTTACAACAATGGGACCAATAGTCATTGACTTCCAAATACGGTGATAAAAACTTTGAACAAACCCCTCCATACGGAGCTTCCATGTGTCAAAATCCTCTGGGGTGAACATAGGTGGTTTTTTTGTGCTACCATTTGAAGTTACTAAACTGAGATCGTTCATTTTGAAAGTTTTTTGAAAGAAAAGCTTAAAAAACAGTAAAGTAGACAAGTAAATATCAACTTTGAAGCACTTGAAGTCTTCAAAGTGAGAGCCAAAGCTTTAATACCACTTGTAGGATCGAGATTCAAAAAACCTAATAAAGATACAAGATTTACTTGCAAGATTAACCTTACGGAATTAAGTTAACCTTCACTTTACTTAAATGATTAATACTTGTGAATACTAGTTGTTTGCATGAATATAGTAACACACGAAGTAAAATATACATGGCACTATTTGCATTAACTCAACAATATTACACAAGTTTTGCACAGATTCACGCGTTTAAATGTTGAAGACGAGCTATGCTATATATATATACAATGCTAAGGGAAATCAATGATAGCCATTGATTTCGATACGATCATCTAGACCGTTGATTACAAAAGTCAAACTATACTACCAAAATAATAATCTTCGACTGATGGGATGTTTGGCGTGTGATTAGTAATAATCTACTTTGGGAGAGCGGCATTGATAGATAAGGAAGCAACCAAGAAGCTTTTGCAGGGATTTGACGACTGAAAAGACTTCACAGGAAAAGTCCGGTTGAACTCATTATCTGGTGGATAATCGAGTTCACCCGGAATATTCATAACTGGACAAAACTGCTTCTTCAGGTTGAATGGACTTCTCCACTTGAACTCAGATTTCCGCTTGAACTCTGTTCAGCCGTACTACTACAAAATATACTTCAACCAGAACACCAAAGTGTGATCCTTACAAGTTGCCTAAAAGCGCTTCAGTAACAGGCCGCCTAGCCGCCTAGGCCGAGTTTTACAACACTGCATTTCAACATATACCTCCATACAGCCCTTGAAAAATCATCTTCTACAGTGATAACATACTTGTAACCATCTTGACTTTGAACTCTATAGGGTCCCCACATATCAAGATGGAAAATATCTCCTAACTGGGTAGTCATATGTTCATTGATAGGAAAAGGTTGTCTATGTTGCTTTGCTTTATGACATACCTCACATGATTTAGTACAACCCTCAACTTTAAGATTCAAAACATTTTTAAGAACACCTAAAACTTGATCAGCCACAAATCACTAACAAGTTAACATGACAAACAAACCTTATCACCTATAGGGGGCTCACCACTGAAATACAACCCTCTACTTTACTACCAGTCAGCAGGGTTTTCTTGTTGTAAGAGTCCTGAATAAAGCAATGATGCTCATCAAAATACACACCCAACTTATTATCTTTAGATAGTTTATAAACAAACTAGATTTATGTAATAATCTGGTACAACAAACACATCTTTAAGAGTGTTTTTATCATTGAGATGAAAATTACCAATTTTAGTTACAGTGGCAAAAATTTCATTTTGATGTCTCGCTTTAATATCTAAATCAGACACATTAATACTATTAAACACATCTTTATCAATCCTAACCATGTGCTGATTAGCACCAGAATCAACAATCCATCCATATTTTATCTCTTGTGACTCACTACCAGAAAAACAATATACTCTTTTATTCATTACACCTAAAGAAAAAGAACACAAAGAAGTACCCCCATGTTATTTACTTGAGAAGTGCTACAAGGTGTCTCTTTCAAAAGACATAAGAGTTTAGTCACTTGTTCAGTAGTAAGAGAGTTAGGAACAGATCCAGAGGAGTTATTAGACAAAGAATTTGAGGTACTATCTACTTGTGAAGATCTTGAAAATTGACCAAAAAATTGATTTCCCCTAGGCTTATAGCCAGGAGGAAACCTACCAATTCGAAACACCTCTCATATGTCCTAATTTATTACAATGGGTGCACTTAAGATTAGGATTAGGAACTGTAGTTGCTCTTCTCAAATTTGTATTGCTATTATTAAAACCTTGGGATTGAGACCCTTTTAATAAAAACACAGAGTTTTAACCCTGTGTTTTTTGCAAACCACTACTAAGTCTATGTGACTCATCTCTTGATACAATAGACAAAGCACTTTTAACAGTTAGTAGAGGATCTTTGATCAAGATTTTAGACCTCACAGGTTGATAGACATCATCTCAACCCATAAGAAATTGCATTAGCTTTACTAACACACTGAAATCATTGTAATTCTTAGAAGCAATACATGTACAAGTTGAAAGAAATAGTGTCAATATGTTTTTTACTAAAATAAAAAATCCAAAAATAGAGTTTTCATTTTGAGGGGGAGAAAAGCAATGAAAAATACAAAAACATTGAAAACTGAGGAATTGATTTGACATAATTGGGAAATGATGGTACATTGGCTTACATGTCTAAATCATGGATAAAGTAGATGAAAAAGCCATAAGACCATTGCTTGATGTGCTTGGTAGGCTCGGAAAATTAGAAAGTATTCAAATGTGATATACATTAAATACTAATGCTTGACCAAGTGGAAAACATCTTCAAGCGTATCTCAAGATATTGAAAACGATATATGAAAAGAAAATGAGAAGTCACTGTGTATACGTGTGTTCATTTTGTAAAGATTTAAACTTGTTTGATTTTCTTTATTTTCTTAAATGATCGGACTATCTCTACGTATACGGGAGTATCAACCAGATAGTTGTTCATTTAAGGTTATGCTTTATTTTCTTTGGTGTTTCCTATAATTCATCAGACTTCTCTGCGTATATGAAAGTATCGACCTGATTGTTGTTCAATTATACAATTTTGACTTGTTTTATTTTTCTTATTTTGTTAAATCCGATGCCTTATCTGCGAATCGAAAGATCGACCTTAAGGTAGACGATTTAACGTTCTTATTTCTTTTTGCATGGAACACAGTTGACTACATCATGAATACGATCACTATGTGTTAAATCACAAGTGAAATCACAAAGTGTGATATTGAAAATATATCTGAGTATGTATGATAGTGTGGGGTACACTGGTCAAAGAAAATTAATCAATACCTTAACATATCCAAATGTTATGAGTATGATTGTGCATGAGTTTAAAATGTATCAGCAATCGACATGACTTATGTGCTGAATTAGTTGAAATTGAAGTGCAGTTCAGCTCATCATGACAAATATGATCCCATGTCATGATCTTTCTCGCAAAATATTAAAGATAGAGTGTAATTCAATATTTCGTTCTGTTTTGCATTTATGTTTCATTTCAGAATATCTCAAAAAAGATTTTAGGTGTGTTTTTTACCATAAACTTAGGAAAATCAAAAAGAAAATCGATGTGTTTTGATATAAAAGTTTCAAAAAGCCAAAAAGATTTTGTTTCTTATTTGTTTTCGACTGATCGATATGTGATACGAAATCAAATATCAAAACTATGTCTTGGATTCTCAAAGAGAAGTTTTGCGCCAAGATTAAATTTATTTTGGTTAATGAAAAAGAAAAATCACAATTTTGTCTTCTAAAGTTGCAGATTTTAAAGAAAAGACTCTAGCATGGTGAAATGGGAGATTGAAGTATCTTTACAAGTGGATTCAGTTAATCAAGTCCTGATCCAGCCATGCATGCTCTTTTAATGACAAGAAATTTCAAGTTGAAGATTTGATGCTCCAATGTTGAAGATTAGAGAATAGAGATTTAGTTAGTATAGATACACCACAGTTAAGGGGGAGTCTGTTAGAGCATAATTTGTAGAGTGTCTCGTGTGTTGTATCTAATAAGAGCGTAATATTGAGTCTTAGGGTTCCTCGAACCAAGCAGAGAACCGCTTGTTCGTGAGCAACGAACCGTAGGTTCGTTGTTGCTTGGTTCGTTGGGTAGTCTACTAGTATAAATAGAAGTCTGGTCTTGTAGACTAAACAATTCTAAGAAACCGGAGTCATTTATGTATCTTTTGTGTGTGTTTCTAGAGAGAGAGAAAATCGGGAAAGCTTTATATCTTTTTCTCTACTTGTGAATCAATAAACAAAAGCTTATTTACTTCCTTGTACACTCGATAGATCGTTTCTACCAGCGGCAAGATCCGTAACAGGCCCTTACAATTTGGACAGTGGCATCAAATTTTTTCCACATTGTGTTAAGTTTATTGAAATATTCAGAAACTGTTGATCCATTTTGTTTAACAGAATTCATTTTTTGATACAACTCAAATACCATGCCCAAACCTCTGAGACAAGACTAGAATACACTTGTCGGACATATAACTCCTCGGAAATGGAGTTCAAGAATCCAAGTTAGGACCACATAATTACACCTATCCCATTGTTGGGCCAATACTTCATCTGTCTCAGACATGATACACTTCCCATCAATAAACTATGTCTCATTTTTTACCCTTAAGGCAAGTTTCATTGCATTGGTCCATACAGTGTAATTCTCTGTCCCCTTCAACTTAATTGACACAACAGTAAGACTACTGGAATCACTAGCATGCAAATAGAGAGGATCACTAACCTCAATCTTGCTAACAAGAGAAACTGAACTAGTACCAGCATCAGACATATTATGTATGACAATTGGACACTCAGCACAACAGCAAACTAGCATACAACAAGAATCAAGAAACACAAAATCACAAAACCTTTGTCCTCAACAGACCTGGCCAGTGATCTAGATACTTACCACTTTCGGTGGCAACCAAGTCTTAATCAGGGGTTGCGAACAAAGTAACAACCGATATATAGTAACACAACCAAAACAAGAAGTCACCACAAATAACAATCCAATGCTCTAACTACAACAGAGTAAGCAAGGAGAGGGAAGAGTTATGGAACAATCTCAGTAAGGTTTTTTCCCAAGTTAGTCCTTCCAGATCCAGATCTAATCACCTTCACTTAGGGCAATTAGATCATGTGCACATCAACGAAGGAGAACAACCTCAATCTTGAAGAACTACGAACAACCACGATCAACACTTCTTTGAACCAAAGCTACCAAGATTTGACCGAGTGAATACTAGAACCTAAGGCTTCGGGCTAACAAACCCTAGGCCAACGATTCACAGCGCAGAAGAAAAAATACACCAAGAACCAACGAAGAGCTACCACAATAGCTCTGATACCGTGTTATGAGACATGGTATGAACAAATTTGAACAAAAAAGAATCGATTACAACAACTCACATGATCAACAAAAATACAGAGACTACTATCAAGTTAGTAGATCAACGATGAGATGATCTATGACTGATGATTAGATGAACAACGGAATCACTGAGAATAAAATTTTTTAACCCCAACAAACTAAGAAGAAAGAAAGAAAATGAAGCGGTTGACGAAATCTTTCTCAACTAAAACCTTAATCGCATAACAATGCTTATAAAGCCTTAAAACGCCCGAAACATATCTCGGGTCTTCACTTAGTCATCACCGGGTCACCATCCAACCAGTTGACAACACCTCCAAAGCCCAATATCAACGAGGCCAAAACTTGTGCAAATAAGTCCAACTGGTTCTCCTATGTCCACACCAATAGCTTCACTTCAACCTAAATAAATAACCATAATAAACAGCACCAAGTCAGTGACTAATGTTGAAACAAATCTTTAAAGTAAATATTTGAAACACTACGTCAAAATTTACCTTTGGCCACGGAAAAAACCGTGACCAAAGGTCTTTGGCCACTTTTTTTTTCCATTTCAATCGACACCAAAGGTCCCGTCACCGTATGTATCATACGGCCATGTTACAATATCAGTGGCTGAAGCCACCTAGAAGCGTGGCTAAAGGGTTCCAATATTTATTGTTGTAATCAAACAATTCTTCCGGAAAGCGTGGCCAAAGGGTCCCAACGGTCACATGTGTTTGTTTAACGTGGCCTTTGGCATCATATGATCACATATATTTGTGTTTTAGCCACATACATTATAAAAATACATAGCCAAAGGGTTGCTGAAATCATACATTTTGTCCCAATACGCGTGGCCAAAGGGTGGCAACGGCCACGTTATAATATCAAAAGCGTGGCCTTTGGTATTATATGGTCACGTATATTTGTGTTTTAGCCACATAAGTTAAAAAACGTGGCCAAATGGGTTGCTGAAATTTTATTTTTATCCCAATACGCGTGGCCAAAGGGTGGCAACGGCCACATTAAAAAATAAAAAGCATGGCCTTTGGTATTATATGGTCACGTATATTTGTGTTTTAGCCACGTATGTTAGAAAAAAACATGGCCAAATGGGTTGCTGAAATCATACATTTTGTCCCAATATGCGTGGCCAAAGGGTGGAAACGGCCACGTTAAAATATAAAAAGCGTGACCTTTGGTATTATTTGGTCACGTATATTTGTGTTTTAGCCACATATATTTGAAAAAAAAAGGTGGCCAAAGGGTACTTGAAATCAGATATTTTGTCCCAATATGCGTGGCCAAATGGTGGCAACGGCCACGTTTTAATATATAAAGTGTGGCCTTTAGTATTATATGTTCACGTATATTTGTGTTTTAGCCACATATATTTGGGGGAAAAAAAGTGGCCAAAGGGTAGTTGAAATCAAATATTTGGTCCCAGTAGGCATGGCCAAAGGGTGGCAACGGCCACGTTAAAATATAAAAAGTGTGACCTTGGTATTATTTGTCTGTCATATATATATAATCAAGCAATTATAGATTCATCAAATTTTGTTTTTTCTTAATTATAATTAATTAAACTGCATACAATTAATTAATTAAACTGCATATATATGTCTATGAGAAACCTTAAAATCGTGTTATAATTAACTATACATACATATACACTAATCAAGCTTTAATTTCTATGATAATTATAATATCTTGGTCGGGTTAGTCTGGCTCCTTGTAAGTTTTTTGATCGCTGTGCTCTTCAGGTTGTTTGATGCTACGTACTCTACCTTCGGCTTTGTTTTTACATTATTTACCTGGAGTAACAAAACATGACAAATAACCGATCAGGTATATATATATTATATATATATAGTTAATAGTTAATTAATTAAAGTGGATAAGATTAATTAATTAGTTCTTCAAGTACTTTAACTGTATTATCAATGGATCACAAACCTTTGATTTTAATCTCTTATCATGATCAGCATTGATCATTTGGTCCTTTGGCCATGCAATAATAAGTTACTGCTTTTCTTCTCTGCAAGCTCCTTAATTGTTGTTTTATTTTCTCTTAGGTTTGGTAAAAATCCATGTTCCTTCAAAACCTCAGAAATGGAAACTCTACGGCAATTAGAAGGTAGTGGAACTCCATGAATCGTCTCATCTTTTAATGCTAGTAGTACTTGAACCTCTGCCACGATGTTCCTTTTTTCCCCAAGGTGCAGCTTCACAGTTTTGCACCCCTGATCAGAAGTAACATTATAATAATAATATTAATTATAGCATATATATTAACAATTAATTAATTAAAGTTAAAAACTGTATAAATAAATTATCAAATATACTAATATATATACCTCTAATGAGATTACTGGCTCAACA
>JBCNJP010000012.1:30623357-30669028 GCA_039602395.1 Deinandra increscens subsp. villosa | reverse complement strand
ACTGAATTGTTAGTATTAGCATAATAGGTGAAAGCGTTACCGACATCCTGGGGTATGTTTGTCCCAGGATTAACGACTGGTTCCCTGATGATAGACGCCCTGGGTAGATCAGCATGGGCCATTTGAGTAGGGAAGAACGTTGATCTTCCGCTTGATGGGGTGACGCCTTCGTGTACCCTGGAATTGCTTCCAGGGGTACTGAAATTCAGAATTCTGGGGTCGAGTGGCGATAGTTGAGCCGTCGTGGCCCTGGGTAACTCCGATCTCAAGCTGGTCAATTGAGCCATGAATTCCTGGTTCACCTTCTGTTGCAGTTCCATGTGGCGCTCCAATTTACCGAATGTGGCCAGGATATCAGTGTCAGATATTAAGACAGGGTCTTCTGGGATGTTTTCAGTTTCGATCACTTCATGGTTGACTACCGGCGCGTCACTGCGTGTAGCCGAAGTCGAGGCATTAAACCCTGGATCTGATGAAGTGATTCCACTTGTCGAAATACTGGTCCTTGGGCCTGGTTGGGTAACTCTTGTTGTTGAAGCAGTTACAGCAGAAGCCGAGACATTCGTGGTGTCCATTTGTGTTGACATTTTTTGATAGATTTTGGTAAAAATCAAGTTTAGGATGAATCTAAAAAGAGTTTGACAAAAGATTGACACCAATTGCCCCACGGTGGGCGCCAAATTGTTTTGGCTAAAAATTACTTAAGTTAAATTAGCAAAGTTTGAACCAAATATGAATGTGAGGTTAGGTGTCTAAAATTCGAATATGAAAATAGTTTGAAATAATCCTGGGACAACAACAGAATTCCAGGGACAAATAACTAAAATCTTTAATCAAAAGATAAGGTTTGCTTATGAAATCCGTTAAGAAGCTTAGCAACACAAATGTAACCTGAAATGCAAGTAGGAACACCGAGATTTTGACTAGGGAAAAGCCCTTAGCCCTTAGATGTCTCTAAGGCGCCGCCGGCATAAAAACCCCGGGTAGCGATAACACACGCTACCAATTTATTGATCACTGAAAATGTCGATTACAATGAGTTCGCAGAGAAATTAGTACGAGAATACAATGAGTAAAGCTCGAATGAGCTGAAAAATGAATCTAAGAGTCCTATTTATGCTCTAGGGTCTTCAACTACTTCTCCGATATTCCAGGGATCTCCTCTTCAACGTCTCTTTCTGTTAGTTGACCGAGTTTCCAGCTAACTAACATTGACCACGTGCAAATAAAGCCTTCTCCTCGTTTCATGTGACCGTTAGAAGACTTTGTCAACCTGTTTCCACTTAAATAAAAGCACGAGACACGTTAGTAACGAAATCCTAGCATGCAGGGTCATTTCCACATGCTGGGTCATTGTAAAAATAAGGACAATCCCTGGATTAGATCATATAAGTGTAGAATAAAATAAAGGTAAACTTCCCTGTCTGATGTTAATCATCCTGGGTCATCGAACATTACCTGTCAACATCCAGGGTCATACAATTCCTAGGTCATACCTGCCCTTTGTTCATCCAGGGTTACTTTGTACTTTACCTGTGCCATGGATTATCAACCGAGAATTCGGGGTATAACAATATCTACTCCAAAAGTTGTTGTACTATCACGCATGGGTGCAGTGAACAGTTGAGCAACTCTATCGGTGAACAGTGTAAAGCGTGGCAAAGTAAAATACTATTTGTCAGCTTTTCTGCATTGGAACTTGAACCGAAAGAGAAGTCAAAATTCCGGAGTAACATAGGGAGAGTTCCGGAGGAACTACTTGGAGAACCAAAAGTTCCGGAGGAACTTCCTTCGGAAATCTAACTTAGAGAATTTCAGCCAAACTAAAATATTCCCAACATATGTACAACTTACGGATTACATACACACCTTATTGGGACTCATTGGTCCCAACTGACCCTCATTGCCCCTAAATACACCTTATTGGGCCATCATTGGTTCTAAACACAACTTATGGGCAATCATTGGTCCAAACTGACCCTCATTTACCCTAAACAAACCTTATTGGTACTATGTACACCTTATTAGTTATATACACACCTTATCGGCAATCATTGGTCCCAACTGACCCTCATTGCCATCATTGGTCCTAGACATAACTTATAGGCAGTCATTGGTCCAAACTGGCCCTCATTGCCCCTAAACACACCTTATTGGTCCTATGTACAATTTACTGGTTATATACACTCCTTATTGGGAGTCATTGGTCCCAACTGACCCTTATTTCCCCTAAACACACCTGTCCTAAACACAACTTATGGGCAATCGTTGGTCCCAACTGACCCTCATTGCCCCTAAACACACCTTATTGGTCCTATGTACAACTTACTGGTTATATACACACACCTTATTGGGACTCATTGGTCCTAACTGACTCTCATTGCCCCTAAACATACCGTATTGGGCCATCATTGGTCCAAAACACAACTTATTGGCCATCATTGGTCCCAACTGACCCTCGTTTCCCCTAAACACATCTAATTGACCCATCTGACCCAAAATTGACCCATTATTTTTTATCTTAATTATTTAAGATATTAATTATTTAGAATTATAATTCCCTAAAATTTAAGGTTTTTGTTAATCCGTTCTGTTTTTTGTGTTTGGGGTTTTTGTTTAACGGAATGGAGATTGTGCGAACATATTACATATTTACCTAAAATTATGCTCAGTTGTTGATCGGTTTGCAATTGTTGATCGTCTCTATTTTCGAGGATTAGGGTTTTTGTTTGAAAGATTGATTTCATAAACAAAAATAGACAAGCAAGTATATAACAAAAAGTGGATTTCATACTACTGATTCCAATTCCATACACAAAACTGTTTCCTAATTTACATGTTCATTCTTAAAAGAAACAAAAGACAGAGCGGTTGTGGGTTGAGGTTGACGAGAACCTAGATTCCATCTCCTCCATCAACTCCAAATGCCTACTCATAGCTTCTTGCCTCTGTTGAACCAACATTTGAAGCCTGGCATTGGAGAGGTGTATTTCTTCTACCAGACTAGTTGTCATCTGGTATCTTGATGGACTTGGTGGCTCTCTAAGTACTTGGTTGAGCAGGGCCAACCTGTCTAAGCAAGTCTGTCTCTCTGCCGTGATAATCACCCCGTACTGGTCCAGGGTAGTGATAATCTTTGTATGCAAATAATTTTCAACTAATTCTTTCAAGTTCGCCATTTAGAGAAGGATTTGATAAGGATTTTGAGAAAGCGTTTGATAAGGATTTGATAATGACGGTGAGAACTTTCTGATCACTGATCAGGTTGGATGATTATATGCCTAAGGGCAGATGTCTAATCACTAGAGTATACCAAAGGTCTGATTTTGTTGAACGCTACACATTATAATTACTTTCACTCGTTCTCCAAGTTAAACTGAAATTTCTACACATTATAAAAAAACCACTAAAATTTTAATAACACGACCTCTTTCATTACATATTAATTAGTAACCCAGAACAACTTTCAAACCAGAACAATTACTCTTTAATCCGGAACCCTAAAGAGGTTAATCATTTCCCACACCAGTAGAAGCTTGAAATCTTCTCCGGTTTCATGTAAGTAGTGTTCTAACGCAATGAACAACATGTCTTCCTTGGTTTGGTTTTCCTCTTCTTTCTCTTTGCATATCCTGTTGAATTTTTTGATTTTCTAGTCCATGTCTAGCCATTTCGATCTTACGACGCTTGTGTCACGGTACTTGTCGGAACGCTCCATAGCAATATGAAACTTTATGTTGACATCCATCCAAAAGAGAATAGTGTGTTCGTCGTTAGGATCGCCTAATTGATCGGAAAACATCGACCTAATTAATTAATATATATATATAAATGTATAACATGATCAAATAATCAAATGATTGGTATAAAGAAAAAGAAACGTACTAAGTAAGGGAGGGTTTGTAGGCAACACATAGTCCCTATACTTTACGTCCAACCAGGCTCGGTACAACGCCGGTTCTTCCTGCTGGGTCCATTCTTCTGCCATTCTGATCGAAGAGTATAAATTGGATGGGGAGAAAGAAGAGTGTGTGAAAGTGGTGGTCTAATTTAATGGTTAATTGATTAACTTGTTTATATAGAATGGTTGAAGGTTTTGAAATTTCAAAATAACAACGGAAAAGTGAAATTAGCGTTACTAGTTACATCACCTGTTTGGGTTTTTTTAATTTCCAAAATAAACGGTGAAAAAGTAACGGAATAAGGACTCGAACACGGAACATGATATGTTAATCAAAAGCGCTTCTACCACCTGAGCAGCACCCTGAGTTAGAAGCTACTTTTCAATTTAATTTATTAAAATATGATTCTAACTGGGCCCGCAAAATTCTAAAAGAGGCGGGGTAAATTAGAGCGAATTCAATTGAAAATTAGAGCGAATTCAATTGAAAATTCACCGCTCCCCATTTCTCCATTGCTCATTAATCGACATAATTTTTCTGAACAACTGACCTGAGTTTTCTGGAACAACTCTATTTTCTATCCGGATGAACTATAACCTTCCTGGTGAACTAAAACTATTTTCTTATTGTTTTAATTCCGGATGAACCGTAACTTTCCTGAACAACTGACCTGAATTGTCCGGAACAACTCTATTTTCTATCGGGATGAACTATAAGCTTCCTGGTGAACTGAAACTATTTTCTTATTGTTTTAATTCCAGATGAACTATAACTTTCCTGAAAAACTGACCTGAGTTGTCCGGAAGAACTCTATTTTCTATCCGGATGAACTATAACCTTCCTGGTGAACTAAAACTATTTTCTTATAGTTTTAATTCCGGATGAACTGTAACTTTCCGGAACAACTGACCTGAGTTGTCCCGAACAACTCTATTTTCTATCTGGATGAACTATAACCTTCCTGGTGAACTGAAACTATTTTCTTATTGTTTTAATTCCGGATGAACTGTAACTTTCCTGAAAAACTGACCTAACTTGTCCGGAACAACTTTATTTGATTTTCGGAAGAACTATAACCTTCCTATTCCTAATGAACTCTCCTGATGAACCTACTATGAAATTCAGGTTGAAAAGGAGATGGCGGAGTCCCCATAAATTACAGAGATTATTATGAAGATGATGCCAATGAGGAATTTAGTACGGTAGTTTTTCCTCACAACGATAATATATTGCCGCCTGTAGATCCACGTGACAATGTTTACCATAGAGTTGCCTGTACTGGAATTATATTACGTAAAATCCGATTAATTGATCATTGTAATGTTTTTAAATTTTGGCAAATTACAATCTCAACAATATTTGGTTTTTTGTCTTTATGTATTCTGTAATATTATGGATCTTAATTTTGAGTCAAGTGTTGCCTTGTATTGATTGTGCCTGCAGGTCTCCTCTCTTTGACCAAACCAGAGACAATAAAAGTCAAAAATAAACAAACAAAATCAACTGCTGCTTTAACAAACACAATTACATATATAATCCAAAAGGTGTGATACCATTAATACATTTATCTATAAAATTACAACTTAAAAACTACTAACTTAAAAGGGAGAAGAAGTGGCTGAAGACAAATCCCTCTATGCTTTCTCACATGGTGCACTAAAGAGATTGTCTGAATCATCTTAACGGCTACTTGCTGCTGATCAAGTGAAAAGAGACAACAAGTCCCTCTTTGCTTTCTCACATGCACTTGCTTCAGATCAAAAGGGAGAAGAATCTGCTGAAGAAAAATCAGGTTCATGGGGCCAAAAGGGAGAAACGCACCTGAAGAATACAACTGCTGCAAACCTGAACATGTGCCCTTACTGCTGACTGTTATAAAATTATACAATAACTTAAAATTTTCTCTCAGTAAAGCATTTATATGAACCATCAGAGACTCTTCATCTCCATGGTTTCCACAATAACTTAAAATCTGCTCCCAGAAGATACAGAGTGCAATCTTTCCCTGCACAAGAAAAAATTACCAAATCTGATACGCAATTTTCAATCGAATTTCAGTGGTGAAGATGATAACTTACTGTTTTCCACATACGGATGACGCCAATTCCATATTTTTTATCGTCGATGATGGACGAAAAACAGAGAGGGAGAGACTGGGAGAAAAGAGCATGGTGGAGATGATGATGAAAACTGATACAAAGACAAGTATATATCGATACTTGAGGGGCGTGGTAGATGGAGATTTGAACGATAAAGTAAATTAAATAGTAATGATTACAAGCGCCGTCGACTGTTGGTCTTCTTTTAGCCACCCAAAATTAATATACCGTGACCATTTGTCATTATTTGTCACGCAAACAATGTTATGAGTGGCCATATCACAAGATAATCAAACATGATAAACATATATAACCATCATATATTCAATTCCAACTACTAATATCATAACAAAATAAACATATAAAATATTGTTCTTAATTTGTTCATAAACATATACATCAATTAATTAATAATCCGGATCACTGCAATCTTCAGATATGTATCATGAACTTGCATCGTCATCATCAACATCACGTCCTTCTTCAAACTGACCACTATTTGTAGGATCTTGAACTCAATCGGCCACCGTATCCTTCACCTTTTGTTGAATGTCATTCCCAGAATCATTCCCATCTTTGTTAATCAGAGGAATTTCACTCAATTTTTTGAGAAAGTTCATATCATAAGATCTCACAATTTCATTCACAGAAAAAAAGTTCCTCTCTTTTGTGTTCATGTATTTCATTTCAATCTGGTTAATAGAACTTAAATACTCCCAAGATTGGACAAATTTATCTTCATCTTCTTCATCGTCTTCATATTCTTCATTTTCTTCGGATACAAATTCATTGAATTTTCTATCAAGGACACATAATAATTTCGTTGCCTCAACAGAGTATGCAAAACAATCAGAAATCTTCTGCGCATAGAGTTGCCTCAGGATGTTCTCATCGTTGTTTTTAATAACAGATTTGCGTGACTTGAAGGATCTTCTTCTCCTGTTACTGTAAACCAAAAAAAATTCAATTATTCTTCACATACCAGTAATTAAGGGAGCGTTGATTATCGGTCATTTGATACCAGAAAAAAAATTGGGTAAAGGGTTACCCCGGTGATTTTGTATATATATATACCGCAAAAAAGCACAACTAGTAAGGAGAGTCCTTACTAGTTCATACTCGGGAAATGCCCCAGAGCATGCAAAAGCAACACAAAACCAAACAAACAAGACACCCAAACAGAAACCAGAACAAAATAAAACCACCTAGAAAACAAAGAAACAAAGTAGGTAAAGCTACGCAGCGGCATTGCTGTTTGCCACCGAACCAATCTTCCAAGCGCTCAAAACCTGCGCCACCCTAGGGGTCCTCTTGCATTTCAAGCCCATCAAACGATTACAAACCACCTCAATGATCTTGACCGCAACAGTGTCAGGAGGACGAACATGATTGTTGAAAACCCGGTTATTTCTTTCTTGCCAAACAAAGTAAGCCATAGCATGGATCACCAATTTATCTGCAATAGTCGGAAGCGACTTCACCGATTTACCGACAAAAAAAACCCACAAAATCAGCCCAAGCATTAGAGATCCCATTCATACTCGTGTAAGGTTGAACAAGCTTCCAAACCTGAGAAGCAAAGGGGCACTCGAAAAAGAGATGGTCACGAGAGTCATAATCCTTGTAACAAAGAAGACAACACATCAAATTCATATTTTTCCGTCGCGAGATATCCCAACCCGTAATCTTATCCTGGGTAAGCAAACGGTCCTGCATAATCAGCCAAACAATAAAAGCATGACGCGGAACACACTGGGCAAACCAAACAAACGTAACCCAAGGAACTTCCATATCTCTACACCGAATAGCCTCCCAAACAACTGACGATGATAACTCATGACATCTATCACCCATACGCCACTGCAGAGCGTCGTAACCATTGGCCGATATATGAATGATGGTGGGCTCATTTAAAACAGGGAATAAATTAAGCCAAGCCAAAGGCCAGTTTCCCCCATTAGAATCAAACACATCCACAACCTTAGTAGAAGAGGTAAAACCCGCTGAGTACCTGGCACGAGGGGAAATATGATGACATAATAGACCCGAAGGAGTCCATTTATCAAGCCAAACGGAAGTGGACCTCCCATCACCAATGCACGACCACACAAACTGACGAATAAGAGGCCGTATGGCCAAAATCTTCCTCCAACTCCAATAGCAAATAGACGGGCATGTATACTCCCAGAAATTCGGGTTCTTTAACCGATAAGTATACACCCAAGAAACCCAGAGAGAATTGTGTCTGATGAGAATACTCCAAGCATGAGAGGCCAGAAAATATGAAGCGAGGAAAGGACCGAATAATAAGCTGAACACGGCCCGCAAACGATAGAAATCTGTTTTTCCAGTTCACAATTCTGTTCTCAAGGCCATCAATAAGGGGAGCACACTCTTTAGCCGAAAACCTGGACGAGATAAGGGGCATCCACAGATACCGAACCGGAAGAGCACCCTCCACCATTCCCATAGTTGCCAAGATATTAGCCTTAACCTGATCCGGAACATTGCAAAAGAAAGCAGTACTTTTCTGGGGACTAGGGTGCAAACCCGTAGTCCTGGAAAAAGTAGAGAGCACCCGGAAAATAACTCTAGCAGAAGCAACATCACCCCGAGTCATCAGCAAAACACAAATTGATAATCTTCAATTTCTCGCAGTGGTGATGGAACCTGAAAGACTTATCAGTGCTAACAGCCTGCTGAAACATAAGAGTAAGCACCTCCATGACCAACGTAAACAGATAGGGGGAGAGCGGATCCCCTTGCCTTAGCCCCCGTTTCCCACGAAAATACCCGTGGAGATTACCATTAATGCAAATGGAGTAAGAGGGAGAAGAAACACACACCATAATCCACTTTATAAACCGCGGATGGAAACCAAACCCAGACAACGCAGTTTCAAGGAAGCCCTAGTCAACAGTATCATATGGTTTTTGGATGTCAATCTTGAAAGCACTACGGGGGGGACCGCTCTCCTTATGATAGTTATGCATTAGCTCTTGGGTAAGCAATATGTTTTCCGAGATCCTCCTCCCCGGGATAAAAGCAGACTGGTTGACATCAACAATGTTCCCAAGCTCAGATTTAAGACGATTAGCCACAATCTTGCTTATACACTTGTAAATAACATTGCAACACGAGATAGGCCTGTAGTCAGTGATCCTCCCAGGGGTAGCCACTTTAGGGACCAGAGCAATAATAGTATGGTTCAACTCATTCAGAAGTTTACCAGTCACAAAGAAATCGTTAACAGCAAGGCAAACCTGTTTACCAACAATGGACCAGGCCTTCTTAAAGAAAGCAGCAGTAAACCCATCCGGACTAGGGGCCTTATTATCATTCATTGCGAAAATAGTATCCCTTATTTCTTTGTCATCAACCGGCCGAGTCATGTGACTCGCCGAATCTGGGTCAAGCTTCCTGGTAAAGAGATCAGGGGGAACAGACAAATCAGCAACACCAGAACATCCCAAAAAAGCCTCATAGTGACTAACAAAGGCAGTGGGAATAGCCTCCCCCTCATGTTTATTTCCAATCCCGTCCAAGATCAAGTTAATACGACCCCTATGGTTTCTATTCTTCAAGGAAGCATGAAAGAAAACCGTATTAGAGTCACCCAAAGCTAACCAATGCACTTTAGATTTTTGCTTCAAAAAGGACTCCTCATCAAGAGAGTACATCAGAAACTCATCCAAGCATCGTCTTTCCTCATCCCTCAAACTATCATCCATAGGCTTCCTATCAATGGCCAATTGAATCGCATCAAGCCTCAATCGACTTGCGGCCACATTTTCATGCAGGTTACCTTGCTTGATAAGTAATTTACGTAAAGGAGACTTCAGCAGCTTTAACTTTTTAGCCACACAAAATCTTGATGAACCCCAGAGACGTTCGTATCCCAACTAGTTTTAACCACCTCCAAGAAACCTTCTTTCTCCGTCAGAAAATTAGCAAATTTAAATGGTTTCGGTTTGCTCAGTTTAGACGCCTGAAGCCGTAAGACACAAGGGCAGTGGTCCGAAATCCTGTAAGGCTGGAAAATAGCAGAGGGGCCTCCCGAAATGCATCAATAAAAACCGAATTTCCCATCACTCTATCAATCTTCTTAAGAACACCCACCCCCGATTTAGGTTTCTGACTCCAAGTGTAATGGAAGCACAGCCATATTAATATCAGAAAGACCCACATCATTAACACACTCTTTAAATTCATGCATACCAATATCACTAACCGAAGAACCCTCCACCTTATCCTCCACGTTAAGGGCAGAGTTAAAATCCCCTATAACAATCCAAGCTCTATCTTTGATAAACACATTGTGTAATTTAAGATCATTCCACAGAATTCGTCTCTTGATGTAATAGTTATGGGCATAGACCAACGAGCAAAAGGAAACCTGATGGGTACCCTTACACGTAACCTGAGCATGCATGACCTGATCAGTTTGTGAAACAATCATAACATCGAAAACATTCATATCCCACCCCAAGATAATACGGGTTCCTTTATTACAAAGGCCACCATTGGAGGTCCAATCCCAGCCTTTGAAGACACCATGACAAACCCTAAAGAGCTTGTTAACATTTACATGAGATTCCAAAATAGCGCAAAAAGACAAATTATTTTCCTTCACCACGGTTCAAACCTCTTTCTGTTTCAGGGGCCGGTTCAAACCCCTAATATTCCAGGCAGCAAGACTAATCATTTGGGAAACATCTATAGAAGGAGTGCTTGCCCCTTTGTTATTTTTCATCGTTCCATCCACCATAAAAGCCTCAGTTTCAGTATGGCAACCCTCAACATCATCTTTACCTCCGTTATCATCCCTCTTCGAGGATCTAGCCGAGGACGATTCAGCCACGTAATCAGCATTATGGCTCCTCTCGAAACCTAAAATAGCATCCCCATCACCTAAAATATCATATTTATTGGATGTAGTAAAACCGACATTCCTTTACGTACCACCTTTAAGCTCAACATCCTTATCAGCTTTCGGTTTAGTGTGGACAGGTCTATACTCAAACTTCTGCTTGACTTTTGTTTGGATACCATTATGCTTCTTGGCCACCTGTTTCCCTTTCGGTTCCACAAAACCCTCCTCAATCAATCTTCGGGGCCACATTTTTCTGCTTATGTGTAGGACATTCAATCGAGTGGTGCCCATAAACACAACAGTGCTTGCATCGTGGGGGTTGCCATTCATACTCAACCCCAATGGATTCAGTGATAAAGGAGTCATTTTCAATTGCCGGAATAGCAATCCGGACATTATCAACAAAGTCTTGATCAGCAGAGATTTCTATCAGAGCTCTAGCATAACTGCTCCTGCCCCAACTATTCAAACACATAGAAGTTGTTAAGGAATCAGGCATTTTAGGCATTCCAACTTTGGTCGCAATCAAACTTAACCCATCATCAGTGAAAGCAGCTAACGGAACATCATGACGCTTGACCCAAACCGCCACACTTTTTAATGTCATCCTTTTTAAGTTGCGTTGTGGGAGTCCATGTGTTGAGGAACATAGGCCGATTCTTAATTAACCATGGACCACCCTCCAGAGCATCTAACATGCTTCTTTCAGCTGAAAATTTGAAGAAAAAAAACCCTGTAGCATTCATCATAACCTTAACTAACCCAAATTTTTTTCCAGGCTTGCTTAACATAATACTCAACCACGGGGAATGCAATTCGATCACCGTGAAAGTATCCATACAAAGTAAAAGATAATTTATCATGTACCACACGAACAGACTCCTTGGATAACACAATATCAGCACCTTCCCTTGTGGCTTCAGATTTGAGAGCACGAAAATTAACCACCTTTTTGTTCAAACCTCCCATCACCGAAGCAGCATACGATGGTGGCGGCTGAGAAGCTGATTTCAATTCGGTGACAGGACTCAGCACCTGGGCAGGCATCACTGGATCAATTGGAACATGAGATTCAGGTGGTTTAGGTTCCGAGGCATGCGTACCTAGCAGAATACTTGTTTCATTCTCCCCTTGGGGTTTCCCAGCGTGATCAATCAAATGAAACCCTACAACCTTCACCTTGTCAACCTTCGTAATATCAGACGTAGTCTTCAGGTTTCCACGTTTAAGGATCGGTTTACCATCATTGTTCTTTAGTCGGCTAAACGTGGAAGTTGCACCCTTGCTATCTGGAGCGTGACCCGGCGTATTACTCGCCATGCAGAACGAAGAACCACCGTCGGAACCCTAATTCAATTCACGATCAGCGCTAACAGATTCGTTCCAAGGCACAGTGGGTGAATCAAAGGATCTTCTTCAGATGCGACTTAGACTAACCCAAGGCCAGGAACAGATCGTTATACACCAGCGAGAAACGAACAGGATACCCGGAAAAGGAGAAACCCTAATCAAGGAAACCAGAATTCGGCTAACAGATTCGTTACGGAGAAGACAAACGCAAGGATCTTATTCAGATACAACTTGCATCAATCTACTACCGATTACAGATCATTATACCAAACTTGGAGAACCGATTAGAGGAGGAAACAAGAGTTCCGGCGAGAATACAACGTAAAATCGAAGCCGGAAAAAGAAGAAACCGGCGAGATCTACCAGTTTCGCCAGAGAGAATTACCACATTTGATACCAGAATTGGTGTAGAGGTTTGAGGTCAAAAAGGGATGGCAATAAAGGAAAATAACAATGATGATGATATATAGGGTAGAAGATTTGAACACGCTCGAATTGGTGTAAACGAAAAAAGCACGTTGTTTTAGAGGGAAACAAATCGTCTCTTTTTCGCCACGTGTTTAATATTTTACTGTGATCATAAAATAGATTTTTGTCACTCACAACCTACCATTTAGTCATGGTTAATATATGTGGCCATAGATAATAGACTTTTGTCACTCACAACCTACTATTTAGTCACACAACCTAATAACAGTGGCCATATGTACTAGCTTTTAGCCACATAACTAATTAAAAACAGTGGGCATTGCTCACATTTAGCTACGCATAATATATATACTTAATAGTTTTGTTTTTTTTAATTTACTAAGTAATAAAATCTACTCTTCCATCACACAACATTATTTAAGCCTGGCCATACATTCCTTTTTGGTCACATGAATAAAAAATCATAACAATTATGTGGTCGTTTGGTACATTTCGCCACTCTTTTTTAAGTGTGACAAATAAGTGCCACATGTTTTTTGTAAAACAGTGGCTAAAGCCACTGCACCTGATTGTTGTTGTCACATAACCAAAAAAATGCGTGGCTAAAAGGGTCCAAAGGCTATATATTTGGCCACGGGTATAAAATAAAAACTATTGTTTCTTACCTTTAGCCACGTTTTTTTTTAAATCGTGGCTAGGTGTTTTTGAAAAAACCGTGGCTAAAGCCACTTTTTAACGTAGTGAGAGATATTGAATTGTTAAATAACGCAAACTATAGATATTTTTAACATAAGGTTTTCATGAATATGTTTAAGGTTAACACTTGAATTGCTTAGACCGGTTCTAATCTGGCATTTTAAAGCATTCACACCCCATTCATTATCCATATCCTTATTTTTTCTTTCTCTTTCACACACAACCACAATTAAATAATACACTTCTATACAATTTATCTCTCTTCCTCTCACAACCGAACCTCAAATTTTTACAGAATTCGCATTTTTTATTATATATACAGATTTTTAATATATTTTATCTCTCTTCCGCTCACAATCACTTACAACTAAACCTTAAATTTTAAGGACTACACTCACATAAATTATATCAAACGGGCTATGAATGCTCTTATACCCTGATTAAATTTAAACTTATATTCTGATTGCAAGTATTTTAAATAAATTACGATCGCTAAAAGTAAATCAAGAAATATTTATTATCTCTTGATATATTGGATCACCATAATTCGCAATAGATTCAAAAAGGTCAAGTTTGAACTGCATAAACATAACTAATTTTGTTATTAACTAACTATTTGCGTAAAACGTGCTCGCATTTTCCATGAGAAACGTTGACATTTACAAGATCTGGCCATGCGTTCGATCCATACCATGTATAATATATAATTCACGTGTTCTTCTGCGATTCTCAATTTATATATTTAGTTTTTATATAGAGAAAATTTCACAAAAAGGTAACCAACTTTCAAAAGTGTTTTAATTAGGTCACTCATGTTGTTTTTATCCCAATTAGATAACTTAATATTCAAATCGAGTCATGTCCTTTTTTCCATGTGTTGAAATGTTATAATACCATTTCTTTTTTATTAATTCAAACTTTTATGCAAATATTACAAAGTGTTTATTTGTTGTGTAGAAGTGGGCCTCCGGTTAATAACAAATGGGCTTGGATGGAGCTGGGCTTGTAGCGGGTCAAGAGTGGAGGTGGATGCAGCTGGGCCGCATATAAAGGAGGTTTCTCTTAGGGTTTGTTTATTCAAGCTTCTTGATTCAGCTGTTCATTATCACTTTTGCTCTGCTAGGGTTTCGGTGATTAGTCTCTAGTTTTTGCTCGTTGTGTTCTGTTCATAAGTCAAGATCATCACAATGATGATTTTGTAGTGTTTACATCTTCTTTCTGTTGTATTGTGTATAGATCGATTGTTGTTTCTCTCAATTTGTTTGTTTTCGTTTTTCTCTGGTTCTGTTGTTGTTACCATGTTTAGTTTCACCAAACTTCACATGGTATCAAAGCCAACGTTCTGATCGTGTTGCTCCGTTCTTCTCGGTGTAGGTTCTTCCATTGAGATCTGTTTTTCGCTTTTTCAAACCCTAGTTTTGGTTATCTAGGGTTTCGGTTTTTTTTATCATCGCGATCTTTTTCTTACCGATTCTGGTGCTTCCGCTGGTTGTGAGTTGTGAGATCTAGGGTTTCTGGTTGGAAACTCAATCGTCGGTGTTCTGATTTCATCTCTGGTGGTTATAGTTGAGTGTAGACTAAGACTTCTTTGTTGAAGACGTACCTGTTGAGCAGATCTTGGCGTGTTTTCAAGTCTTTCAAGGCTTCAACCCTAAGTGAAGGTTGAGGAAGCTAGGAGGTGCTATTCAGTCGTTCTTGTGCTTGTTCTTGCCTGAGTTGTTTTGACCCTAAGTGAAGGTCATTCGACTCAGGCACATTGGGTGAGATCGCTCCTTTCTGTTTTTTTTTTTGTTATTGTGTGTTCTTGTGGTTATTTCATTGTTTAGACTCCAGTTAATCCCTGATCTGCCACCAAGAGTGGTGTGGAAACTTGGCTCTGACTGGTGTTCTATTATTGGTGGTGATTCTGTGTTTTGTTGATTTCTCTTGTGTGCTTTATTTGCTGTCTGGTTTGGTGTTATTGTGTATCTGTGAATTGTGAAGACATTAAGATGACTGGTGATGACGGGGATGCCTCATCTTCCACTACCCTTGTTAGTAAGATTGAGGCTAGTGACCCCTTGTATTTGCATGCTAGTGATTCTAGCACTCTCACACTGATTAGTTTTAAACTAAAAGGGACAGAGAACTATATTGTTTGGGCAAGTGCTCTTGAATTAGCTTTAAAAGTTAAAAATAAAACTGGTTTTTTGGATGCTACTTGTTTGAAACCAACTGATGATCAAGTTTTAGCTATTTAGTGGGAGAGGTGTAATTCAGTTGTTTTGTCATGGATTCTCAATTCTGTTTGTGAGGAGTTGTATGTGGGGCAAGTTTATTCAAAGCTTGCCTCAGAGGTTTGGGCAGACCATAAGGAGACTTATGATAAGGTTGATGGTTCTGTCATTTTTAATCTGTATCAAAAGATCAACTCTGCTACTCAGAGTGGATCATCTGTGTCTGATTACTTCAATAGGTTGAATACAATGTGGAAACAGTTTGATAATATGGTTAAATTGCCCTCTTGTTCTTGTGATACATCTAAGAAGTATAATGATTTTAGTGCATCTATAAAGTTGATGTGGTTTCTTATGGGATTAGATGATGTATATATTCCTGTTAGAACTAACTTGTTAACCCGTGATCCTCTTCCTACACTTAAAACAACTTTTTCTACTATTTCAATGGAAGAGTCTCACAGGGTTGGCAATAATGGTTCTAAAGGACAATATGTTGGCTTTGTTTCTAGAACTGGCCCCTTTTCTGAATCTACTAGAAGACCAAATAGGAGTCCTAATACTAATATTAGGTGTACTCATTGTAATAAAATTGGTCATATTGGTGGATAAGTTTTATGAGTTGATTAGTTTTCCTCCTGGCTATAGACAGAGAGGAAATAGGGGTGGAGGTCTAGGGGCGAGACAGGGAATGTCTAACAATTCCTTAACTGATGGTGTTTCAAGTACAGGACCCCCTTCTTCTATTGGTACTTTCACATCTGACCAGGTTTCTAGGCTTCTTAAACTGTTAGATGAAAAGTCTACAGAAAACGTACAAACCAGTCATGTTGGAGGTATTGTAAATTAGCTTAATAATTGTGTTTACTCCTTTGCTTCTGGCACTGATAGGGCAGGTTGGGTTATAGATTCTGGGGCAAATCAACATATGGTTGTATCTAACAAAGGTCTTTTAAAAATTCAGTGAATGTGTCTGAATTTGGTATTAAAATCAAATACCCAAATGTAACTTTTGCCACTGTTACACAAATTGGTAACTTAAGACTTTCTGAAAAAGTTGTTTTGCAAGATGTGTTTGTTGTCCCAGATTACTTTGTTAACCTCATATCTGTCCATAAACTGGCTAGAGATAATAAGTTAAGGACTGTGTTTGATGAGCATAAATGCTATCTTCAGGATTTGTCTACTAACCAAGTAGTGGTGACTGGTAGACAGGTGGATGGTCTTTACTTGTATGGTGATGTGCCCTTCTGTGCTAAGGTGTGTTTTAATTCTGGGTCATTATCTGATCTTTGGCATGTTAGGTTAGGGCATCCAGCAGATCAGGTGATTAAAGTTTTGAAAAATGAACTTAAAATTCAGAATTTTGAATCCACTTCTCCTTGTGAAACTTGTCATAAGTCTAAACAACATAGAGAACCTTTTCCGTTAAGTAGTCATAAATCTATTTCTGTTGGGGATCTTATCCATCTTGATGTATGGGGTCCTTATAGAGTCACTAGTGTTGATGGTTTTAAATATTTTTTGACTGTTGTCGATGATTATAGTAGGGCTGTTTGGGTTTATCTGTTAAAACACAAAGGAGAAGTTGGAGATTGTATAGAAAATATTCACAGTCTTATTAAAACTCAATTCAATAAAAATATAAAGATGTTTCGTAGTGATAATGGTACTGAGTTTATAAATCAGAGAACGGAAAGTTTTTTAAAAAGGCATGGTATTATTCATCAAACCTCTTGTGTACATACCCCTCAACAGAATGGTATAGTTGACAAGAAACATCGCCATCTACTGAATGTGGCTAGAATCTTGTTGTTTCAGTCTGGCTTATCTTTAAGATACTGGCCTGAATGTGTGTTAACTGTTACCTATTTAATTAACAGGTTAGCTTCGTCTATTCTGAATGGCAAGTCTCCCTATGAACTCATGTTTAATCTTTCACCTTCCCTGCACCACTTGAGAGTTTTTGGTTGCTTGTGTTTTTCTACTGTTTTAAATAATAATGATAAATTTTCTAGTCAAGCAAATAAATGTGTGTTTATTGGGTATTCAAATGAAAAAAAAATGGTTATAAATTGTGGAATTTGGAGAAGAAAACTGTGTGTTTTTCTAGGGATGTTAAGTTTTATGAAACAATTTTTCATTTAAATCTGGTTCTATATCATCTACTCCTGATCCTTCTCTTTTCAGTTCACCTTTATCTAATGACTGGATAACCTTTTTAGATATTCAAACTGATAGTTTTTCTCCAAATCTCTCAAGTGGAAATACTGATGGTGAAGGGAAGGTCACATGTGACACTGGTACTCCTGCTCAAGTTCCCAGTGATACACAGATCAGTGATAGTGCACATGATCATCAGGTGCATACTGACTCTAGTGACGACACTGGTGAGTCTATAGCAGTTGAGACAGTGGATGATTATCATCCATCCTCTGAGGGTCCTGGTCTAACTCGTCGGGCTCCTTCCTCTAGGCCATCTAGACCACCTTCCAATCTTAAAGATTTCGTTGTTAGGGGGGGGAGTATCTATGGCCTTGAACGGGTAGTGAGCTATTCCAGGTTGTCCAAAGAAAATTTGAATTTTATTTCATCTTTAAATAAGGGTGTCGAACCCAGATCATATCATAAGGCAAAAAATGATGATAAATGGGTACTTGCCATGAATGAAGAGATTGAGGCATTAAATAGAAATAATACCTGGTCTCTAGTTGAATTACCCAAGGGCAGAAAACCTATTGGGTGTAAATGGGTGTATAAAATTAAGTACAAATCCACAGGTGAGGTTGATAGATTTAAGGCTAGATTAGTTGCGAAAGGGTATAGTCAGAAAGAGGGAATTGATTTTGAGGAAACTTTCTCACCTTTGTGAAATTAGTTACTATTAGATGTGTGTTAAATTTTGCTGTGATAAATAACTGGCCTCTTCATCAGTTAGACATAAATAATGCATTCTTATATGGAGATTTGAATGAGGAAGTTTATATCTGAAACAAAAGTTTGTAAGTTAAACAAGTCCTTGTATGGATTAAAACAAGCTCCTCGTGTCACACCCCCAAATAACCACCAACGGAGTTTATACCATTGAGGGGTGCGGCTAGACCAGGATCCACAACCATTATTTAAACATGATCAATGTAATGTAACTATGTTATTGGTTTATGTGGATGATATTATAATAACCGGAAATAGTGCTAACAGTATAGCTCAAGTTAAAAGAGATTTACAATCTAAATTTAAAATAAAAGATTTGGGAGAATTAAAATACTTTCTAGGTTTTGAGGTTATTAGAAATCATCAGTGGTTGTGCTTAACACAAAGAAAGTATTGTCTCGAACTATTGGCTGAGTTTGGTCTGACAGGAGCAAAACCTATTAGTGTTCCTATTGAACAGAGTTCAATCGCAAATGCTGTTTGTAAGCAAGATGAATCTAAACTTGTGAATATAACCAATTTTCAAAAATTGATTGGAAACCTCATTTACTTGTCGCATACTCGTCCTGATATATCTTACTCAGTACAGTTTCTGAGTCAGTTTATGCATAGCCCAACTAAGTCACATTTGAATATTGCTCTTAGGTTGTTAAGATATCTCAAGTCTGCCCCTAGTAAAGGGATTGTGTTTAAAAGAGATAATAATCTTACTTTGAGTGTTTATTCTGACTCTAATTGGGGTAAATGCTTAGTGACTAGGAATTCTGTAACCGGTTTTTGTATATTTCTTGGAACCTCTTTGTTATCATGGAAATCAAAAAAACAAAACACTGTTTCTCGATCCTCAACTGAAGCTGAGTATAGAGCGATGAGCTCTGCTGTTTGTGAGTTGATGTGGATTAAAAACATGTTTCATGAACATAAAATTGATGTTAAATTACCAGTGTCAGTTTTCTGTGATAATAAGGCTGCTATTTCGATTACTGCAAATCCTGTGTTTCATGATCGGACAAAACATTTCGAAATCGATTTGTTTTTTCTGAGAGAAAAAATTATGTCAGGACTTGTAGATGTTAAAGGTATTAAATCTGCAGATCAAGTGGCAGATGTTTTTACAAAATGCTTACTTGTATCACCACATGAGTATTTGTGTAAAAAGTTGAATATGTTTGATGCATTTACTGTTTGAATTAAGGGAGGATGTTGAAATGTTATAATACCATTTCTTTTTATTACTTCAAACTTTTATGCAAATATTACAAAGTGTTTATTTGTTGTGTAGATGTGGGCCTCCGGTTAATAACAAATGGGCTTGGATGGAGCTGGGCTTGTAGCGGGTCAAGAGTGGAGCTGGATGCATCTAGGCCGCATATAAAGGAGGTTTCGCTTAGGGTTTGTTTATTCGAGCTTCTTGATTCAGCCGTTCACTATCTCTTTTGCTCTGCTAGGGTTTCGGTGATAGTCTCCAGTTTTTGCTCGTTGCGTTCTGTTCTTCACACCATGTGTCAAGAAAAAAATGGAGCACAAGATGTTGTCAGATTTTTTTAATATATGAAATTATATTTATCAAATTAAAAACACTTTATTTACATTAGGAATTTTTTAAAAAATGTTAAAATCCATGTTATCACTCGACGTTAGCCTTAAATAAAAGGTATTGATATTAGAAGCCACATATGCCGGCATGGCCGTTATATGCAGAACATATATTGAATAAGATTATCAGATTATGATGGTTGAGGTATGGATGAATTGGAGCACTAAGAAAGTAAGGGTGACGGCTGCAGAGGTAAACAGTTGATGGAATTCAAAGAAAGGGAAGATTCTTAGGGAGGTTGTGAATGTAAGGAAGGACGATGCAACAATGATATCAAAAACAACGCGTGTAGCACTCACGAAGAAATAATGCATACGAATACCTTTTGGCGCATATGGTACAGAAAGGGAAAAATTCAGTGTAGATCTCAATAATTGAATAACAAAATATACATTTACAAATATATTATTTCATGGGCAGATAATATTTAAATAATCACAAGTTTCATCAATTGGCTGATATTAATTCCGAATAACAAAATGTTAACTATCAAGCCCAAGTTTTAACCTATTTCCTACAACGATCTGTGACTAACGAAAACTTAACGACGTTAGTTTTTTATGAAACATTGGATTTAAATAATCGCAAGTTTCATTAATTGGCCGGTAAAATCCCAAGTTTCATAAAAATGATCCCAAGTTTCATCAATTGGCCGATAATAATCTCAAGTTTCATCAAAACTAACGCTGTTAAGTTTCTGTTAGTTAGGGATCGTTGTGTTGATCGAATCCTGAAATCGTTAATATAAAACAGATAATAATATGTAAAGATTACCTGTGGTGAACTGATTGAGATCAGCAGCAGTCAGGTTGTCCATTCCTGTTAATAGCCTTGGTTCCCCTTTAGGATGTATAGTTTAGGATGGGAGAAAGAGTTCGTAGGGTATCACGAACTAGAGAGAGAGAGCCGAGAGAGAAGAGAGAGAGGTCGAATTTAGGTGGTGGTGATTAACCTTTTAATCTCTCCCTAAGGGCTCTATTTATACACCCAAGGGGAAACCCTAGTCTATCTAGTAAGGGTAATTACGTCCATCAAGTAATACCAGATAGGGTCAAATACGTAATTGATTATTTAAGATAAATGATAAAGGACATAAATAAGATTTATATATATATATATATATATATATATACGTAATATATATATATATATATATTAGATATATATAAATTATGTCTAACATTCTCCCACTTGGCCGAATGATCATTTATATGAGGTATTAGATAAGTCTGATCAGAATTTAATACTCATTTCAATTTTAAACCAAAATTGCAGCAGAAAAATACAGTCATAGAGTTGATTATCCAACTCAAGACCCCCATTAATCATACTACAATCCCAAATTTAAAATTCAACATAAATTTAGAATCAATTACCAAAGTAAGCCCTTTCCGTTGATTTATAATAAAATTGTCTATATGTCAATAAGGCATGCATAACATATTAAGAGACAAAATCAAACGTAAGAGGAAATTTTATTAATAAGAAGTACAATATGCTAGTTAAGGTCTTTAGTAAAGCCCATTCTCGAAATAAGATCTTCGAACACTTTAATTGGGAGACCTTTAGTCATCGGATCCGCAAGCATATCCTTAGTACTTATATACTCAATACAAAGAACATTTTCCTCAACTCGTTCACGAACGAACAAATACTTTGTATCAAGATATAGTCCAGCGCCAGTCGAACTGTTACTGTTCGAGAAAGTAACGGCAGCTGAGTTATCACAATAAAGCTTCAATGGTCTAGAAATGGAATTAACGATTTTGAGTCCAGCTATTAGATTTCTAAGCAACATTCCATGACAGGTTGCATTGTAAACAGCAATGTACTCTGCCATCATAGTGGATGTTGTAGTTAGCTGTTGTTTATGACTCTTCCACGAAACGGGCCCGCCTGCTAACATAAAGATGTATCCAGAAGTGGATTTCTTATCATCTTTACATTTGGCAAAATCAGAATCAGAGTATCCGACTAACTCCAAATTATCGCTTCTTCTGTAAGTCAGTTTGTAGTCTCTCGTCCCATTCAGATATCTAAGTACTTTCTTAGCTGCTGTCCAGTGATCATGGCCAGGATTAGTCTGGTAACGGCCTAACATACCAGCAACGTAAGCAATATCTGGACGAGTACAGACTTGAGCATACATAATACTACCGACTACAGACGCATAAGGTATCATTCTCATTTGCTCCTTTTCTTCATCTGTTTTCGGACATTGAAACGAGCCGAAAACGTCTCCTTTAACTACAGGAGCTTTTGAGGGGTTACTATGTTGCATGTTATATCGAGCAAGGACGCGCTCAATGTAAGCCTTCTGGGACAAGCCTAAGATCCCTTTAGCTCTATCTCGGTGAATTTCGATGCCTATAACGTAAGAGGCTTCTCCGAGATCTTTCATGTCAAAGTTAAGCGAAAGTAACCGCTTTGACTCATGCAACATGTCAAGACTATTACTTGCCAATAGAATGTCATCTACGTAAAGGACAAGTATAGTAAAGTTGCTCCCACTCATCTTAAGAAAGGTGCACTGGTCCACTTGATTCTTCAGGAAACCTTGTTTCTTCATGACTTCATCAAACTTTAAGTACCACTGACGCGATGCTTGTTTTAGCCCGTATATCGATTTCTTTAGCTTGCAGACTAAATGTTCTTGACCTTCTGGTTTAAACCCATCAGGCTGCGTCATGAACACTTCCTCATACAAGTCACCGTTCAGGAAAGCAGTTTTGACGTCCATTTGATGTAGCTCTAAATCGAAATGAGCTACTAGGGCCGCAACGATCCTTAAGGAATCTTTTCGAGAGACAGGAGAAAAGGTCTCTTGATAGTCAATTCCCTCTTTTTGAGCGTAGCCTTTTGCAACCAATCGCGCTTTGTAGCGCTCAACGTTTCCTTGAGGATCCAGTTTAGTTTTAAAGACCCATTTACATCCTACCGGTTTTACACCGTCGGGTAATTCAACTAAATCCCAAACGTCATTTTTCTTCATGGATTCAAGCTCGTCAAGCATAGCTTTATTCCACTCAGAAGACTGATCACTGTTCATGGCTTCTTTATAAGAGGTTGGATCGATGAACTTTCCACCATCCGTTTCAAGCTCAGCCAGGAAAGTAACATAGTCGTCAAAGTTAGTAGGCTTTCTAACTCTAGTTGACTTCCTGGTTGGAACGACTGGTTCAGCGGGTTCAGCATTATTTTGTGGTTGTTCGTTTGGATTGTCGTCATGTACTGGTGAGGGAGGTTGAATGGGTGCAGTGTCAGCAACGGAGGCGTGTACAAGAGGAGTAATCGGAGTGATGGTAAGCGACGAAGAGTCCCTCCCCCCCCGCGTCTTGTACTTCACGCAGATCATCGAGAAAGTTTTCACTGCTCCCACTGATGTTATGATCTTCAAGGAACACGGCATTTCTGGTTTCTACGATACGAGTAACATGGGAAGGACAATAAAACCGATGACCTTTGGAATGTTCGGGATAACCGATGAAGTTACAGGTTACGGTTTTCATATCAAGCTTCTTTAAGAAGGGATTATAGAGTTTAGCCTCAGCAAGACAGCCCCATACTTTCATATGTCTTAGACTCGGTTTCCGTCCTGTCCAGAGTTCAAAAGGAGTTTTAGGGACAGATTTGGACGGAACTCTGTTGAGTATATAAACGGCTGCTTTTAAGGCTTCGGTCCAGAGAAATAAGGGTAAGCCCGAGTTGGCTAACATACTTCGTACCATGTTCATAAGGGTTCGGTTTCTCCTTTCAGCAACACCATTCTGTTGAGGAGTACCTGGCATGGTGTATTGGTTCACGATCCCCTGGCTTTTGCAAAACTCATAAAATGGACCAGGGGCCTGACCTAAGTCCGTATGTCTACCATAATACTCACCTCCTCTGTCCGATCTAACAACTTTTATTGGAAGACCGCATTGTTTTTCAACTTCAGTTTTATAGTCTTTAAAAGTTGTTAGTGATTCAGATTTTTCTTTAATGAGATACAAGTACATATAACGAGAATAATCATCTATGAAAGTGATAAAAGAGTTATGTCCAGTAATTCCAACAGTAGAGTAGGGGCCACTAATATCAGTGTGAATAATTTCTAATAATTTAGAACTCCTAGTGGCACCTTTCTTATTAGTGGATGTCATTTTGCCTTTGATGCAATCGACACATGTTCCAAAATCGGTGAAGTCAAGAGATGGTAAAATTTCATCCTTCACGAGTTTCGCTAAGCGATCCCGCGAAATATGGCCTAAACGTTGATGCCATAACATAGATGAAGTTTCTAAGTCTCTTTTAGGTTTTCTTTTTGTTGTTGTTTGATTAATATTATAAGACAACAAAGAATTAGAGAAAACATCATCCAGTTCTAATCGATAAAGTCCACCATCCAGATAACCAGAACCAAATACTTGAGAATTAAAATAGATAGTAAGTTTGCCATGACCATGAGAAACATCAAAACCGTCCATGTCTAACTTTGGTCCTGATACAAGATTCCGAGTAATCTCAGGAATATATAAGGTATCATAAAGTTTAATACATAAACCAGTTTTCATAATAAGATGTAAAGTTCCCACGGCTTTAACGGCTAAATCTTTTCCATCCCCAAGCTTAAGCGTTCTTTGGTTTCTTTCCAGCATCTGGATCGTATGAAAGCCCTGAGTAGAGTTAGTTACATGGACCATAGAACCGGAATCAAACCACCATGAATTAGTTGGAACATTTAAATTAAAGGACTCAGTTATCATATTAAGATGATTACCTTTCTTAGCCAGCCAATCCTTGAAACGATTGCAGTCCTTCTGTTTATGTCCAAGCTTGCGACAGAACTTGCAGTAAGGTTTGCTAGAATTGTTAGGGCCGGAAGATGATGTAGCTTGATCCTTCTTCTGAACCTTAGGATGCTCCCTTTGAATAGCCTTGCCCTTCCTTTTGTTGTTGTTGGAGTTAGCAGTCACGAGGTAAGCAACATCTGGTTTGTCAAGCTTCTGACGCTCTTCCTCTTGCACGCACATTTCAATCAGCTCGCTCATCTTCCATTTATCCTTCTGAGCGTTGTAGTTGACCTTGAAAGTTTCGAAAGACGCAGGAAGAGAAGTCATAATGAAGTGAACCAGGAACGTCTCGCCGATCGGCATGTCTAAGGCCTTAAGTTTGTTGGCGACATCGTTCATAACCATTAGATGCTTACGGATGCTGCCCTTTCCATCGTATTTAGTAGTCAGCAACTTGAGAATAAGGTTGCCAGCATGCACCTTAGATGTTCCCTTGTATGCTCGTTTGGTTCCTCTTTAGTTATTTACTATTTATGGCTCGATATCCATAAGATGATTTATATCTTTATTTTATCACAAATATTTTTTCTTTTGAGTATCACGAACCTTTGTTTGAAAGTAGTGCATCAAATACAATTTATAATAATAGAAACATTAAACTCCATGATAATATGAGATTATTACATACATAACCATTTTATATGAGACAATTTTCTTAAAATTTTACATAAATTATAACTCATGCAACAAATAGGGTTGTTCATGTTTTATTGAGCGTTAGATTAAACAACACCGGATAAGGGCGAAGATCCTGAGAGGCCAGACCGGGCCCGGGCCGGTCTGTTTTTTCGTTCCGTAGTGTAAATTAATATTTGTTCGATCCGAAGAATTTTTATATACTTAATCCGATCCTATCCGCTTTTATTCCGACCTCATCCTCATTTCGATCCAAGCTTCGTCCCTGCACTGAATGATTGCTGAGCATATATATACATTTCGGAAAACGAGCCAATAAAAAAAAATCACAGCACACCAGAATGGGAATCAAGAACAAATTCTACAATGTTATTTTGTAAATCAGATATGGTTTTCTAAATATAACGCTAATTTTAAAAACTTAAGATACTTAAACTTAAGTAAGTTTTAAAGAAAATATGTAAAAAAACCCGTAAAAACCGTCAAAACCAAACTGTTAAAACCGTGGCCGGTTTGGTTTATCTTTATATCATGTTAAAAGTTTCAAGTCAAACAGGCCGAACCAAACCATAAACACCTCTAGTTTTTTCATCAATTAATTGCACGTGTTTAAACACAACAGATAAAATTGGCAAGGGTCTGGTGCTGAGAAGTTACCTAGGAGCAGTGGCATTTAACAACATTACAAGACTTGCCTTCGGGAAGCGGTTTATGAACGACGAGGGCGTGATAGACGATCAAGGAAAAGAGTTTAAGGCGATAGTCGCTAACGGGATGAAGCTAGGCGCGTCTTTGGCCATGGCCGAGCACATCCCGTGGCTGCGTTGGTTCTTCCCGCTCGAAGAGGAGGCCTTCGCAAAGCACGGTGAACGCCGTGACCGTCTCACACGTGCCATTATGGATAGGCCTGTAAACGAACCGAACGTTCAGTGAACCGTTCGTGGATCGTTCGACAGTAGGTTCGTTCAAGTTCGTTTATTCAGTTAATGAACGAACACGAACAATTTTTTATGTTCATTTAAATATATGAACGGACATGAACTTTTGTCTCGTTCGTTCATTTAGTTCGTGAACGTTCGTTTATGTTCGTTTATATACGTTCGTTTATGTTCGTTTATATACGTTCGTTTATGTTCGTTTATATATGCTCGTTTATTTACGTTCGAATATGTCCGTTCATTATGTGTTTAATTATTTACCCCGAGTCCCATACCTTATATTTAATATGTTATTAAACTACTAATAACTTATTAATATTATGTTATTTATTGTTATAAGGAAATAGAAGGTTCGAGATGTGGAATTCAAAGAGCCAAAAGACCAAAAGTTAGATATATTAAACATCAAATACTTCTAACAGATAAACTCTTCACTTTCCAGTTTCCAGTCTCCGACTCTCCATAATCTCTCTTCGGTAGTTCAAGGCAAGTTACACAAACCCTAAACCAGCTTTATAATTTTGTATTGTTGAATGCATTATTATTGATGTGTATATAGGTTTTAAATTTTGTAAGATTTTTTTCTTTTATATTGATTGCAACATATGTCATCTCAAAGTATGTCCGTCATGTCTTAGAATGTTCGAATGTTTTCAACTAAAGGCTTTAAATGTATACACATATTTGTTAGAATATATTCAATGGCTTAGTTCTAATTTGCATAAATTTAGTTTTCAATTAGGCATATTCTAACCTATCTTAAGTCTAATAGTTAGTTCGAATAAGTTGAAGTTAAAAGTCTTTATAAATTTATCTCATGTTTATATACAAGAAAGTCGTTAAAGTTGTATTTTCCTTTGACCATTGATGAATGGAGATTAAAGTTAGGTGATGACAACAAGGAGTTAAAAGTTAACTGATTTATTAATATACAGAATTATAGGCTGATCTTTTTTTGGTTTTTTAATCTAATAATATTGAATGATTTGTTGTATTGCTAGATGCCTGCTTGTCAACCTTCTCAGGGGGGTACAGAAGATGATGTGATTCTAGTTAATGATGAAGAAGAGAATGTGCCTGTTAATGAAGAAACTGCTGAGGTCAAACAAGAAAACAATGACGCAGAAGATGCCCCGTTCACTAAAAGGAAAAGAAAGAAGACTTCAGCTTATTGGATCCATTTTCGTGTAATAACTAAAAATGACGGAAGTGAAATCCCTCAGTGCGTACATTGTGATGAAAAATTACCGGTGCTCAAAGATGGAACCACCACACCATTGCACAGGCATATAAAATTCAATTGTGCAAAAATGAAAGCCTTGAGTAAAGGTCAGTTAAAGTTAAAAGTTGGCAAGGGAAACGTAGCCGAATCTTCAGCATTGGTTCAAAATTGGAAGTTTAGCATGGCGAGAATGAGAGAAGTTATTTCTCACATGATCATGGTTCATGCGTTACCATTTAATTTTGTTGAGTATGACTTGTTTAATGTGGTGATGAAGGAAGCTAATCCGGCTTTTACCAAGATCTCACGTGCATCAATTAGGCAAGATTGCATTTCTAGTTATGAAATTGGAAAGAAAAGAATTCAAAAGTTGTTAAACACTGTCAATCGTGTGAGCATCACCACTGATATGTGGACATCGGTTCAAAATATTCATTACATGGTAGTCACATGTCACTTTGTAGACTCAGATTTTCAACTTCACAAATACATACTAAGTTTCGTTGATGTGCCTCCACCATATTCTGGAGTACGTATTTATGATAGTCTGTTTACGTGTTTGAAAGAGTGGAGTATTGAAATGAAGGTTTCCACTTTGACTGTTGACAATGCTACAACTAATGATGTGGTGGCTAGAAAGTTAAAGGAAAGTATAAATCTTCAAAAGAAACTTCCTATCGATGGACAGTTGTTTCATGTGAGGTGTTCTGCACATATTCTCAACTTGCTAGTTCAAGACGGTTTATCGGAAATTCAAGCAATAATTCACAATGTTCGTCAAAGTGTTAAACATGTGGCTGCCTCCTCAAGTCGAGTACATACCTTTAGTGAGCTTGCCAAACGACAAAAGTTGCCAAAAAGGCGTCTTGTACTTGATGTAAGTACCCGATGGAATGCCACTTATGCTATGTTGTCTACAGCCTTGGAATTCAAAGAAGTTTTTGAGAATTATGCTGATCGTGAAAGTTCATATAACACGTTGCCGAGCAATGATGACTGGAAAAAAGTTGAAGATGTATGCTCATTTTTGTCACTATTTAATGAGGCTACAAAAATAATCTCAGGTGATAAATTACTTTACTGTTTATTCATATGATCAGTGAGATTATTTATTTTTGTTTTTTTATCTTTTAGGCTCGGAGTACCCTACTGCTAATTTGTTTCTTGTTGAGTTATACGTCATAAAAGAGGCGTTGGATGATGTAGCTCTGGACGAGAAGGACCCCATGTATGCTATGGCTTGTAAGATGAAAGAAAAATTTGATAAGTATTGGGGTTCATCTAATCTATTAATTTCCATTGGAGCTGTTATGGATCCTAGATATAAGATGACATTAGTTGATTTGTCTTTCAAAGCAATCTATACCGGGGATGAGGCTGTTAAGGAAATCAAAATTGTTCGTGATACTTTAGATGATTTGTTTAAAGAGTATGTCAACGAATATAAAGAAAACAATGGTGTAGCGTCGGGCAGTGCGAATGCTGGGGGTGAAAATGGAGGCGAATCTATTTATTCAAAGACCCCTGCTAGTTTTATAAATTCTCGTTTTGGTAAGCGTTTGAAGACAGGTAGTGCTAAATACAATCAACATATTAGAAGTATTGAAAATGTCGAAGGTGTGAAGTCAGAACTAGACACCTATTTAGAAGAAGGAGTGTACATTTGTGAGCCTGGTGTAGATTTTGATGCTTTGGGTTGGTGGAAGGCAAACAAACATAAGTTCAAAATCTTATCTAAAATGGCTGCTGATATCTTATCTGTCCCGATAACCACTGTTGCTTCTGAATCTGCTTTTAGTGCTGGCGGGAGGGTTGTAGAGCCACATCGCTCCTGCTTAGGAACCAAGATGGTTGATATGCTTATTTGTGGAGCCGATTGGTATCGTCATTACTATGGAATCGATAAAAAGAAAGCCACGGTAATTATCTTGCACTTGTATATACAATATAGTTTTATCTTTTTCATCCTTTGCTAAGATTTAAACTTTCATTGTTTATTGTAGGAAAATAATGACATTATTTTTATCGAGCTTGACCAAAATTGAAACTGGTGCATGGTAGATTATGAATGTGGGTGATTAAAGTGAAGCTGGTGACATGAATTTATTTGGAGTTAGTTATTTGCTTCATATTTTGAATGTACTTTAAGTACAATACTTGTTACTTTTGAAGTTAGCCAGGTGTTTGATCTCTACTTTTCATCCAGTACTTGTATTTTGAAGACTTTTAATCAGTTTCTATTTAGTTATGACCTTTTATATTTGTTGTATATATGTTCGTTTGGCTATGATCGTTCGCTAATGTTCGTGAATCGTTCGTTTATACGCTTACCGAACGAACTTGAACGAACATGAACGAACATGAACAAATTTTTTTTTTAATAAACGAATACGAACAAGAAAACCTTGTTCGCTTAAATGTTCGTGTCCGATCGTTTGTTCGGTTAAGTTAAATGAACAAACATGAACATGCCTCGTTCGTGTTCGTTCAGTTCATTTACAGGCCTAATTATGGAGGAGCATACTGCCGCTCGTTTGAAAACCGGGGGAACCAAACAACATTTCGTCGATGCGTTGCTCACGTTGCAGAAGCAATATGACCTCAGTGACGATACCGTTATCGGCCTACTTTGGGTGCGTTTTTTATTCTGTTGTGTTGTGTTGTGTTGTGTCGTGTCGTGTTGTGTTGTGAATAAATTAATAACATATGTTAGTTTGTTGATGAATGGGCAGGACATGATCACGGCCGGAATGGATACAACCGCGATATCTGTTGAATGGGCAATGGCGGAGCTTATCAAGAACCCGAGGGTGCAACAAAAGGCTCAAGAGGAGTTAGATCGCGTGATTGGATGCGAACGTGTGCTCACGGAGCCCGACTTCTCAAACCTCCCATACCTTCAAAGTGTAGCCAAGGAGGCGTTGCGGTTACACCCTCCGACCCCACTCATGCTCCCCCACAAAGCAAACGCAAACGTCAAAGTCGGCGGCTACGACATCCCAAAGGGCTCCAACGTGCATGTGAACGTTTGGGCCGTGGCGCGAGATCCGGCGGTATGGAAAGATCCGCTAGAGTTTCGTCCTGAGCGTTTCCTGGAAGAGGATGTGGACATGAAAGGGCATGACTACCGGCTGTTGCCATTTGGTGCGGGAAGAAGGGTGTGCCCAGGAGCCCAGTTAGGTATCAATCTGGTGACCTCTATGTTGGGTCACCTGTTGCACCATTTCTCATGGGCTCCTGCTAACGGCTTGACACCCGAAGAGATTGACATGTCGGAAAATCCAGGGTTGGTGACATACATGAAGACTCCTGTGCAAGCCCTCCCCACACCCAGGCTAACTCCAATCATGTATAAACGCATCGCCGTCGATATGTGATGTATTTTTATTCGATCTGTTTAATTTACACAATTTTAGTTTGATGCTTTTCTAACAATTAAGCAAAAGAAAAGCCGAAAATGATATCGTATCACTATCCACCTATTCTAATAAACAAAAAAATTCCGTGATGAGGTGACATCACCATAGCTCTCCAAAGAATCATTACTATGTTATAAAATATCCCCGATGTTGAGGACATACTTTTAAAACTCGAGGATCCTCAATGGAATGTATTTACCCGATCCGAATCATAATAACCCGCTCAATATCTACCCATCTTTAACATAAACCTAATTTGCTCAAGATCTCTTAACTTGGGATAACCTGCAACATAACCTACAACTATGTGAGCTGACTTGTTGCAGTTGCAACATGACCTGCTAACGAGAAAACATTTTGTGTAACATCCTATTTTTATACATTCTAAAAAATGTAGCTTGTAGCTTGACTTGTTTTGAAATGAAGTTATATGTCATATAAATGAAGTTATTTAACTTATTTTAACCGTTAGACATTGCAAAAATGGGGCAAGCAAACTTCTGTTGACTGTGACCTTTTATGAAATGCATAACAGAAATTGTACATTTGTTAGTCCGATATCATTTACAATAAATTCTTACTTAGAAACTAAAATAACTTTGAAGCCAACAAAGAGTAATTGAACCATTTTTGTTGATAAACCCAATAACCTCGATGGAGCATTTTCTTCTCAACAAACACAGTAACACCTCAATTGTATTTATCAATTCATTAAAATAATAGTTTTTTCTTAGGGACCTAAAGGAGAATGCAAATCAATCGATTATTTATTGCCTTTATCAGGTCATGTTTAATTTACACTCTTTGGTTTACCTCTCAATGAGGTATGAATGGTAAATTGTCTGAATCGTATAGATACAGACTGTTTATTTGGAACCTCTTAATAAAAAAATGTCTGAATCGTTAAGAGATTTACCTTAAAAAAATGTCTTATTCATTCAGCCCTCTACACAAGTCTTTACCATCCACACACTTATTCATCAAGCATTTAATGAAACAGATTGAACCAAACAATCCCCTAAACTTCTTTTAATACTAGATAGCCATGTAATTAAACTAAACGTACAATTTTTATATAAACATTTTTAAACTTGTTAGCTACAGATAATATAATATTTTATTTGGTTTCCCTCGCTACTTTAGTTACAGTAAAAAAATATTCTTTGCTACAATACCTATTCTTATTATTTTTCTTTTTGGTTTTTGGTTTTTATCTGTGCGTAACAAGTTTAACACATAAGTTGGTGTAACGGATACAATCGTGTAGCATAACTTTAAGGTCATAGGCTTAACATTTTGAGTGATCAGTTTCTAACTTTAACGTTGTTACATGGTCTATTTGTATTTACGATTTATTTACGACAATTTATTTCATTTAGCATCGTTGCACAGTGGTTTTGTATTTCTACTTTCTTTACGTTTGCGTTTTAGCAATGCAATTGTTTTGTGTATCGTCAAGATCACAGCGACAACGAGCGGTAGGCGCATTCACTGCTCGTTTTGTATAATTATGTGAGTGCAGTCTTTAAAATTTAAGGTTTAGTTGTAAGTGGTTGTAATGGAGGAGAGAGAAAAAATATTTAAAATCTGTATATTTGACAAAAAAATTTAATTCTGTAAAATTTGAGGTTTGGTTGTGAATGGAAGAGAGGGCAAATGGTATAAATTGCATTATTTAATTGTGGTTTTGAATAAAAAGGGAAAATAATAATAATAAAGATATAACTTATAAGAATAAAAAGATGTAAATTATAAGAATAAAGATGAGAGAACATTTCTAAAAAATCTAAAAAATCTAAAAAAATCTAGTTTATAATCATTCAAATTTATTATCTCCTCATATGGATTGATTTGCAAATAACCCACCCAAGTTTGATAACATGAACATATACCACCCCTCCAAAACCTTCTACCACGAACCAAAACACCAAAACCCTAAAATCTTAGCTCCTCAAATGGCCGATACAAAACCCTAGCCCAAATTGCTGAAAACCAATCAAAATTGAAGCTCTGTAGCCTTCCCCACTTCCAATCAATCTGCAAATCAGGTTAGAAATCAACTACAAGTTCGTTATACATAATAATTTCTTCGAAAGATTGTAACTTTTTCGATCTTTAGAACCCAATTGTCGCCGGAACTGTTAATTTTCCATCATTTTCATGATGAACAATCTATTCAGGCTTCGAACATGTTCTATTCTCAAATCGGTTTTTTCTAATTTGGGCGAAAACAATCTCGCCCCTTTAAAAACCACCATTTCCCAAAACCCTAGGTTCTACAGTAGAAAAGCACATAGTAAATCAAAAATTGGTCAACGGTCAATTGATTTGACCAATGAAAACAATAATGTTATGGAAGCACAGGATGCTTTGATTGAATACCTCCACTCCACAAGAAACTTGCAGTATTCAGATGCTGAAAATATCAGCCGAAACTCGCCTCATTTTCTTGAAAATTTGCTGAAAAGGGTAGAAAATGAAAAGGATGTTGAACAATCATTAAGAAGAGTGTTCTGTTACCATCCGATTAACGAATTCGAGCCTTTTTTTGAGAGCATTGGGATGAAACCTTGTGAGTACTCTTCATTTTTGCCGCGGAATATGATGTATTTGGCGGATGATCAAAGGTTGTTAGCGAATTATCACGTGTTATGTGAGTATGGCATATTGCCAAATAAGATAGGAAGGATTTATATCGATGCTCGTGAGGTTTTTAGATATGATCATGGGGTTTTGCTATCGGAACTTAACTCCCTTCAAGCTAAGGGTTTCACTCAATCTAGTGTTGCCAAGCTTGTGACTTCATGCCCGAATCTTTTAGTAAGTGAGGATTTCTTGAAGGTTTTAGAAGCTTTAATGAATGTCGGGATTGAGCACACTTGGTTTGAGGATCATATTTTGGAGGAAAATTCTTACGATTGGAGCAAGATTCTTGAAACTTTATGTTTGATCAAGGGATTTGGTTTTAGCAAAGAGGGTTTAAAGGAGTTATTATGTAAGAATCCAACGGTTCTAATGGAAGATTCGGGAGCTACAACTATTTCATTGATAGTGTTTTTGATTAAGTTTGGAGCTTCCATGGATGACATGTTATTGTGTTTTAAGCAATTCCCACAAATCAAGATTCAGTTATTTCAATCAAATTTAAAGAAAGGCTATAATTTTCTTCTTGAGATTGAGATGGATAATGATGATATTGCAAGTACAATCCGTACCCACTCGCATATCCTTGGTGCTTGTATGCTAAAAAGCGTTAAAAGCCTATTAGGCGGATTAAAATCCGGGAAAAAACGTCTTTGTGACATCATAATGGAAAACCCGATAGAACTAAAGAATTGGGTTCTTGGGAAAAAAGTGAAACCGTTGCCAAACACAAAACACGAGTTCTCCGAGAAAAAGATTCAGTTTTTATTAAACTTGGGTTTCGTTGAAAACTCTATTGAAATGAGTAAAGCTTTGAAGTTATTCAGAGGCAATGGAGGGGAGCTTCAAGAGCGGTTTGACTGTTTGGTCAACGCTGGTTTGACTCATGATACTGTTGTGGAAATGGTCAAAACAGCACCTCAAATTATCAACCAGACTAAAGAGGTAATTAAAATGAAGATTGATTTGCTTGTAAATGGTTTAGGTTATAATGTGTCTTCATTAGTTAAGTTTCCTGCTTTCTTATCATATTCTCTTCATAAAATTAAACTTAGATTTGCAATGTATAATTGGTTAATGGATCGCGGGAAAGTGAATGGCACTTTAGCGTTAAGTACGGTTCTTGCTAGCCCTGATAAAATGTTTGTAAGAGTTTATGTAGACCGCGATCCCGAAGGATTGATTGTTTGGGACAAATTTAAGAAACAGTTTTCCCAGAATGAAAAGGCTGAAAAGGCTGTTTAGATTACAGAGAAAATTGCATTATTTGGTTTGAAATTTGGTTGCAGCTGGAGCAGCTGTTGAGTTTTGTTGGCTTCTTTTTTTCTTCATTTATATTTGCTTTTGGATTTGATGGTTGTAAAGATATAGGTGAAGCAGAAAAGGTATACGTTTGACTATTGAATGTCAAATTTGACAGATTCCTAGACTTGTAGTTATATTTTTGAAGCCCATCCCTATTGGGGTTATTTAAGGATGTAAACGAGCCAAGCTAAGCTGGGCCGAGCCGAGCTAGAGTGGGCTCAGGTTTGGTTCGTTTAAAAACCGATCCAAGCCGAGCCGACTCGTTTATATTAACAAGTCGGAAAGTTGAGCTTGAGCTCGGCTCGTCAAAAGCTCAGCCAGCTTGTGGCTCCTCGAGCCGGCTTGTTTACTTTTTTATTTTTTTTTACTTTTAACACAAATTATTATAAGAAAAAAAACTAATATTTTTAACGCTATGAAAAATTTATAAACCACAAAACTTATAATGTAAAGTTTAACCCAACTACATCCTAATAATAATTAGTAGTAAATTTTATAAAAATAAAGATATTCAAATCTATGAAGACATCCAGGTCAAAGGATTAGAGTACGGGTGCTTGAGAGGCTCGAGCAACCCATTTTGATCTCAATTACTTGGAATTTGACGAAAACCCGTCAGAAGCGCTAAGACCGTCCGTGAAAAACTAAAGACGACAAGCCTCATCAAGCCAAACCGAATCAACCTGCATAGAAACATTAACGGGTATGTTTATTAGGTTTAACAACATACAATTGGGACAATTCCAATTGAAAAATCTATAAAAGATCTGAAAACGTGTGAACAAATACTTAGGGTATTTGTAATACCTCAAGATTAAGGGGCTATCCCAAGCTCATGGAACCTCGGGGTCGCGGGAACACTTTTTACAAGTAAACCCTTCAAAAAATTAATAAACAATGATTAAAGTGGGGGTGGCCCACAATCCCACACCTCTCCCGAATTCCTTCCCCTCGGTGCCCCAGCCCCGAGCACCTCTCCCGAGCACTCCGTCATGGTGTTCCCGCGATCCCGAGCCTCCCAAACCCTCTCCCGAGCTAGCTCGGGGTGGGTATTACAATCACCCTTAGAGAACTAGAACTGATATTCAAACCAATCACCGATCAAGAAGTAGATGAGTGAATGATGATGGAAAAATAAGGACGAAAATTACGAAAATACAGAAATGATGTTTTCTAGTTTTATTGTTTTTTTATGTTTTTTTTTACTTTTATTTTTATATTATGTTTTTATTTAATGTAACTGTTTATCAGTTTTATTAATGTTATCTTTTTTTAGTTTTAATTGTTTATTACTAGACATACAAAGTCAAGTTATATTGTATATATATACAATAGAGAATGGAGCTTATGGTTCTGTGTCTATGAGGATAAAAAACAAACATATTGTATATGTATTTGTTTGCAGGGAAAATAATCAGAACTCTATGTTGTTCGGTTGGTAAGTGTTCTCTAATTTTTTGGGGTGGTTTCGGTTTCGAATCATGGACAGACGAGTTTTTTTTTTCCTTTTTAGTAACACTTCAATTTTCGCGCGCTTATAGTGTACACGTGTTGCGCTTTGCCTTACTTAGCTCTTCTAGCTTTGAACACTCCTCATTTGTAGCTATGGCGAGTCATCACTCTCTTCTCTTATCTTCGTCGACTGCATTTCTTCTTTTACATCTCGCCTTTTTTCAGTCTCTCCGAACTATGCATGCGTTTGCGATCTTTCCAGGTTAGTTTTCCCTTTTTTCCCTTCTTCGTTTTAGATTTTCAAGATGAGGTTAGGGTTTATGTTTCCTTTTTTTAGGGTTTATATTTTATCACATATTGTTCTTGAAATGGGGTTTTTTGGCCCGTTTATGTTAGATTAGTTGGGATTATTGATGGTTCGGTTGTTGTGATGTTAATACTTTTAATTTTTTTTTGCAGTTCTGATGTTTTGAGCTGTGGTTGTGCTTTCCAAGAGGTTAGTGATATTCTATGTTTTACAATTGAAACTTTCTTAGTCTTTTACTATTCTTTCATCTGTGTAGTCTTTTTTTTGTTTGGATTTGTTACCCATTCAGTCCTCTGGTCACTTATTTTTTTGGGGAATTATAAAAACTATCTTGCTAATTGGATTTAGTGTCATTGAGGTTTTTAAAAAAATTGTGCAATTTGCTTGAGGTATATTTTATGCGGTTACTGTGAAATTTTATTAGAGTTGTTTGTAAGTGTATCTACAGATGTTGCTGTGTAGTACTTTGGTTATTCAATAATATTTGAAATGATTGTGGGGCTACTTATATTTCTTTTAATAGGTTAGTAGGTTATTGATTAGTTCTGTAAGTTTTGGAAGATAATAAGATTCTGTCAGCAGTCTTTGGATAGTTAATATAACAAGGAGCCTCTTTTTTACTGGTGTTGTTGAGGTCTGTCAGATATTGGACATAACATATATGGACTTTTATTTCCCGATTTGGTGCTAGGTGGTAAGGTATACAGAGCGGCTTTTTGTTGACTTTAGGCAAATATTATTATGAAATCAGTTAAAGAATAGTTAGTAGGCAACCGTGGAAGTTCTGTGTTTAAGTGTCAATATTATTAGAGTTATGTTGTGTTGTAATAATTCGACTGTTTTTTTAAGAGTTTACTATAAAGCTTCTAATGTATTTGTGGATCGGATTATTCGATAGTCTTTAAGGCAATTTCACGTTTTTTTTAAAAACCTTTTAATGATATAGAAAATATTTAGATTTTTTTTAATACATTAGAATCTGTTTTGTTTATGGTGTTCGTTTGTTACAGTGGAATCTCAACATGGTTCGTTAAAGTTTAGAAAAAAGAATTCAAAATCTTTAGGTCCGTGTTGTTATGCTCAATATACTAATGCTCTGGAAGTTAATGATAGTCTACCAACACCTAGGACATAACATACATAGTCTTCTATTTTTAGATGTGGCGCTTGGTGGAAAGGTGTATAAAGTGGGTTTCCGTTGACTTTATTGTTCTCTGATTAGTGTTGTCTTTGGTAAACATTATTATGAAATTAGTTACAGAATACTTAGTACTCAACCGCATAAGATCTGTGTTTAAGTGTCAATATTATTAGAGCTGTGCCCTGTTGTCATGGTTCAATTTTTTTTAAAGAGGTCTAACAGTGGTTGATGTTCTTATTACTAAGCCTTTATAGTATTTGTGGATCGGAGGATCATTGGATAGTCTTTAAAGCATTTTCACAGTTTTCTTTTGAACTTTTTAATGATGTAAAAAAAAAGAAAAAAAAGGCAAACATAGGACTGATAATGCTGCATTTTGACGACAAATATGCATCCAGTTGCTGCTTATGTTAGGTAGACCTAATATATATAACTTTTTTGAAGGATAACAAAACTGCTTGATATGTTTAAACTTATAATGTAAGGTTCTGTATAATATTATTACTATATTTCCTATCTTAAACACGTTTGCCTATAATTAAGAAGTCATTAACAACAGCATCTCAGTTTTCATCCCTTAACTGCTGCTGCTTAATTTGGATGTCGTTCAGCCATAAAAACAGGTAACAAAAAGATACCGAACACTCATAAGGGAATGCAGAACACAGGTTACTAAATAACAATATTATTGCTCTTTAACACATAACTAAGTTCGAGTCTAACATAAGTATGAAACACAAACTTGTGTCAATATATGACAGTGAAAAGTGTAAACAAAAAATGAGGTCAATAAATACCCAAATCTACTGTATAAAATAAGATCATTCCTTACATACCAGGCCTGTTCTGAGGCACTTATATATGAAATCTATCACCTCTGACACAACAAAAGGCATGACAAATACCCTTAGTAAACGTTCTTTAACTGGTCGCTAAACACTACTATTAACGTATTATTGATCATAAACATACGTTATCATCCTCTGTGCGATAACTAAACACCTAATTTCATAATTTTTACTGTAAAGTTTCCCCTTTTTTTAAAAATAAAAAACAGTGTCCATAACCATAAACAACATTAACAAATTACATGAACCTAACTGATGTATATCCGGTGACGGAAAAGATAAAGAATCGAGAAACAAAACGAAAAGATAGGCAACGGGTCGATCGAGATACATAAATCACCACTCGAATCAATTCGTCGGGCACTCCAAACTTAGATTACGATACAGACACACCACGTAATCGAAATTAGGATTCCAAAGATCACCTCCTAAACGGCCAAGAATAGGATAGCAATGGAAAATTATGATCCCTCACATCAGAGAAAACACAATCAATGGTTTTCTTAAAACTCAAATTCACTGCCTATTTCATTAAAACATACGTACATATATAAGAGGATACCAAAAGGCCATGATGACCACAAACCCACGATCTATATTCCTACATAACTTCCTAAAATAACTTCCTTAATTACTATCTACTAGATAAATAAAAAAACAACCTAAATATGCATAAAAATAAAATGGCGGTAAACAAGAAAACACATATCTAAATCCAAGGAAATAAAATTGATGACCATCACCAAGTACGTGGGTGCATGGTTTGCCACGGCATCATTCAACCTCAATCATTAGAAATCCTTTGAATCAATTCAGGACCCTGACCCAAAAAAGCTGACCCATTCGATGCCTCCAACCCGTAATCATTTGTCATTACAAACCCGTAAGAAACGACATCTCTAACGACTATTTTCCGAATAAGTTTACCGCTATCACTAACCATTTCCGTGGAACAATTAAACAAGGACTAACAAATTTGTCACTTGATAATAAAAGATGTAGCCACCCTATAAAACACATATTTTTAACAAACGATAAAAATAAATAACTCCTTCAGTATAATAATAGTTTTCTCTGATATTAAACTTTTTTACACACATTATAACAGAAAACTCTACTCTTATAAAATATTCACCTCTACATATTCAATAAAAACAACAGGTGCGTTTTTTATAAATCTCTAATGTGTTCAAATTTCACAGCCCATCAGTTCAATGGCCGGGAACAAATAATAATTACAGATTATTTAATTTTTTAACTTAAATACTTTACCATTGGAGATCAAATACGTCGCCTCTTCGTTTCTTCCATCGCACCGCCACACCCAACCTTCTCCTCTGAACTGCTGATCGAAGGTAAGTAAAATAAGGAGTTTATCACTTTGCGTTTCTTTGATATGTTGAAGATCCTTCATATATAGTTCTAGTTCTTTACGTATGATAAAATATTTGTTATTTCAGTTATTGCTCTGTACCAATGTTCTCTGCTGCATGTACTGATTTCTACACAAAAATGCAAATTAAACATGTTTCTCTGTACACACTTACCATGTCCTTACTGAATGTGGCTATAAGACCGACACTTGCTAGATTACGACAAATTTTAAAATCTTTTAAGATCCTGTTTAGGGTTTCTATTTCTATAGATACTCATAAAAGCCGTTACACATAAATTAAGGTTTAAATCTTTCCAGCATGTTGAAACACAGAGCAGATCCAGACTGCACAAATCTTTTTTTAAACCGAATAGCAATTTCTCTTATATTAATGACTTCAAACCTCTTTTAACCACTAATTCATTAAGTTTTTTCTATTATACAAATTTGAAATTACTGAGATCTTACATCTTCCTAAGCAATCTCTATTGTAAAGTGCATGCACTATTTTCGTTACACTGATCTTGGTTATCGTATAGCAAATGCCTACACTAACTATTATTAAATATGTCCCTCTTACCACTAATGCCTGTCTCCAATGACTCTCTCAGCTTTAGATCGTCCTAAATAAAAAACTGAACCAATAAATTATCATCTATATACTTACAATCACATAGCGTGCAGATGACAGATTCATTCACAAGGGTTTTCTCCAACACCGAAACAAATCGTTTGGTTAGTCCCTCATTTTATTTGTTAACATTAATGTGTACACTTTTATTGACAAAAAAATTAACTACAACAGAAAATCCCTGCTGAATTTGCACAAAGGCGATACAACAATGTGGAACCGGCAGAGTCAATCTCAATAGTCTTTACAACACACATATGTTTTGGACTATCAGAATAAGAAAAATTAACGATGATCTGTACATGACAGACGGCTGGTCACAACTTGTAAGAGTCATACCACTGAGGCAGGATCACTTCCTAGAATTCACCTACGAAAATGATACCGTCATCTTTTTGCACGTGTACTCTGAAGATGGATCCAACATACTATCGGTAAGCCAAGGTAACAACTCAACAAAAGAAGCAGATTCTGAATCAACTCAAGAAACATCAACGTTTGATGAAGTAGTTGTTGTTCGTAAAAATTTCGTAAGTAACTTAACCTTTCAGAAACAAAGATCCTTTCGTACTTCGATAGATTAACATGAATTATTTTCAGCGCCTACTCACCAAGCTTGCTAAATTAGCTGATTTCTATGACGACAAGAAAATAAAATTCAGCTACCAATACGGGCGACCAAAGACCTTCAAACTGCGCTCTGAGTCAAACATGATCACCTACACAAGGTAACAGGAAATATATTCACCCACTTACCAATACATATTAGACAATTACCAATTCTACAGTCTAACAAAATTTTATGTCTACATATAGATTCACCATCAGGAACTGCGAAAAACTTCGCAGCTCGCTATGGTATTGAGGTTGGCCACAAAATTCGTCTCACATAAGATTTCGGAGGTGGCACTCTCTTCGTGCGCGACGAGCTCTGATGCAGCCTCAAAAAACTGTCTTCTTATCTTTTGTAATGTCGTTGTAAGCTAATCTAGGGTGCTGATCTTAACAAAGTATAGTAACTTCCTTTTGTAGCCTCATGAGGTTTAATAACTCATGTAAAAAGCATCACAGACTTACCAATATAAATATCTTACTATCCTATTATCACTTACATATTATCACTTACATAGGTATCTATGTAAGTGATAATATTTAGCCTAAAATCATTAAATAACATTTACAGGCCGTGATACTACATTTACACTATTCTTAATTCTAAGGGCACAACAATTCTTTTTCCTAGGTGCTTATTTACATAAAACCTTAGGCACCGCAGCAACGCGCGGTCAATTTCTAGTTGGTTACAGTATAGTAATCCTTGGTCGATAGACACACATGCTACATGTTTTTTTACACCATTATTTTTTGGTGTAATATTTTTGGTTGTTCACGTGTTTTTTTTTCTTTGGTTTTAATTTAGTTTACAGCGTTGCGTTTCGGTGTATAGTTTTTTGTTGTTCGCGTATATTTTTTTTCCTTTTAGTCTATTTTTTCACTGGTACTTTTTGTGTATAGTTTTTATTTTCGCACGACCGTCTTTATTATTTTTAGGTATATAACTTTTTCGTTTTTATTTAAGTTATGTTATAGCAATACAGCTTAATAGTCTATTTGTGTCAGGGGTAACACACGACTAATTAAAAACTAGTTTTATACGATATAGAGTTTTAAATTAAGTATAAAGAAAAATAAATAATATAGAAAAGCAATGTCTATGTGGTTGAAAAGTATGGTGTATTTATTACACTATAGAGTTTTAAATCAAAGTATAAAGAAAAATAAATAATATTAAAATAATAATGTCTGGGAGTGAAAAAATATGTGGTTGAAAAACTGCGGGGTGATCGTTACCAATAGGCATGGGGCATGGTTTAATTGAGAACTCTTTTATTTTGTGAGAGCCACGAGACTGAGATTAAACGAACTCCGATTGAACTTATTCTAGCAATGTCAAAACCGGAGCGTCGAACATTAAAATCTAAACTCCAAACCCCAAAAGCTAAAGGCTAAATGATAAACCTAAAGCTAAACCTTAAAGTTAAAGTATTAAACTCTAGGCTAAACCATAAATAGATCTATTTAGGGTTCGACGAGCTGGTATCTACGCCATTAAAATAAACTTGATCAGAGTTCGTTGAGTTTGGTTCTTACGATTCTCACAAAATAAGGCAGTTCTCATTTGAATCTTCCCTCTTCCCGGTATCATCTATACTACTATTAAACATAAGTTTTTAAGATTTATGTGACATGTTTTAAAGTGTGTCACATATGATTTTCGCTTAGTTGTTATTTTCTTATAATTTAAATTAAAAAATTAAACTTTTTTTACAAAAGTCATGAATCTTAGAATTTCAAATAAAAAAATTAAATTCCTTTTACACAAAAATTATCCATATTTATTTTTATAATACCACAACTTTTATTCATCATATCTCCTTCATTTCTTAACGAAAATTCGATTCGTAAATTGCTTTGAATTCGTGACAGAAAATCTAACAAAACTAGATCCATATTGCTTAGGTTTGGATCAAAGAATGATGGTGAACGAATCAAAAAACAAAGTCGCGACTTACTTAACCCACCATTGATGAACTTAAACTCCAATTCGATCATTCGTTGAAAAATACTCAAAATTTATTGTACCAATGGATTCATATGCTCAATACTAATCTGTAGCAACAAAAATTAATCAAAACTCTTAAGATTTAAGAAATCCACCAATAAAGGACCTTCATGAAGAACACAAGTTATGAAATTCGAATTCTGCTCAAATCTTCATGAAATTTAATTTTGAAACTTGCTGTAGCTTTGTATTGACATGTAAAATCTTCTGGAATCAATCAAATACATTTAAAAAAAACTCAAATTCATGGCCAACTTATGATCCAAAGTAGGGCAGTTTGACTTTTTAAAAGTCAAACTTTATGAAATCAAGTAATTCTAATAAGGTATATGATTATTTGACTTTAAATAATCTTGGTTTACATTCTTTCTATGAGGTTGCTTGAACTGAAATGAATGATTTTCATGTGGATAGGAATGTTGAAATTAATGATATAAAATAGTTGCATATCGGTTTGTGCAAAGGTGAGGATAAAAAAATAAACTGTAATAACGTTCATTCAAATCTCTCAAAATTGGCATATTTTAAAATATTTCTTCTAAACAGTTGTTTCATAATTGATGAGATAAGAATGTAACTGACACTAGATATGTGTTATTTGTGTGCAGAAGTATGTTTGTAGTGTTTTTTAAATCATTCCAGTCGACAACTTTTTCTAAAATTTGAATTTGAGATGTGTACTTGTGGTGTTCAGAGAATCTACTACCAAATCGAAGGTCAAGGCAGATCATATCATTTTCCTCTAATCTGATCCGATGATTTCTCGACCCTGTGAGTTTGAAAATTTATTTCATTATGTGTTTCAAGGCCTTTTGCTTTGCACTATTGTCATGTTTAATTTTTTTGCACTTGTATTTGGTGTTTTTCTTCTCCCTGATGAGATACGTTTTGTTAGTAACCGATGGGAAAATATTCCATTGGTCAAGTTTATTGCAGGTCGAATACACAAGTTGTGTCATTTGGGGATCTTCTTTGATGAATATTTTTTCTTTGAGTTGCAGGTATTGTTTTTAATCTGATGGATCTTCTAATTTTTTGTATAAATTATGCGTGCTTTCTATTTTTTTATTTATTAAAGCTCATTATATTTCAATTGAACACATGAAGTCTGCATTGTTGCTTGTTTCGTTTTTTTATCATGTTCTAGATTAGAGAAAATCATATTTGTTTGAGTGGAGGTGACTTCCAATTTCGGTTTGTTTTGCAATGACTATAAACAAAAGTCAAGGTCAATCGCTAACTAGAGTTGGATTGTTTTTAAAGAACTTGGTATTCTCTCATGGCCAGCTATACGTTGCTCTATCAAGTGTGAAGAACACAAAGTGTCTCAAATTCTTAATTTTAGATAAAGATGGTCGCCAGACGAATATAACAAAAAACATTGAATTCAAGTCTTTTTTTTTAACTTATAAATTTAATATTATTGAATATTTATTGGCTCTTTACTTTATGTATTATTCAGTTCAAGTTTTATTTTCAATTTAGGTTCATCTTTTACTTCACATAATTCTTTTTATATCAAAGTCTTAAGTATTTACACGGGTCACTAACTAGTTTATATTTAAAAGTCACGTCGGACATTTTTAATTAAATTTAAAGGGTTTTGTAAAATTTTCCCTTTCAACTTCCCCAATGTATCTGATTGTATTAAAAATAGATTAACCGTTTTGTGAGGTGTTTATTGAATCGATTATTTCTTGCTAATTTGAAATAAATGAGTACCCTTTTTGAATTGTAAAATTCGGATCCAAATCTGCCGTTCAAAAAAAATAAGGAAAATTGGATTTTAATAATCCAAGTTATTATCAATTGGCCAATATTAATCCCAATTTCAAAATTGGCTACATTAATCTCAATTATTAAGTTGTTGGATTTCATTGGACTCCCGTTAAGTTTTCCTTAACTCCGTTAGTTTTTGCTGACGTGGCACTGATTAATAAAAGCCACGTGGCTGCCACGTCAGCAAAAAACTAACGGAGTTAGGAAAACTTAACGGCCAATGAAATCCAACACCTTAATAATTGGGATAATGTAGGCCAATTGATATTGGCCAATTGGTAATAACTTGGATTATTAAAATCCAATTTTCAAAAAATAAATACTGGACTTTGGAGGGCCTCAACGCAATTTTGGGAACTCAGAGGGGTGCAAGTGTATATTCTACAAACACATAAATTCAAAGGGCACTGATGGTATTCCCCCT
>JBCNJP010000012.1:30606688-30622857 GCA_039602395.1 Deinandra increscens subsp. villosa | reverse complement strand
TGTTTCCATTTCCTTGTCTGCGCAATCGCGGACAATCTTTCTTCATGTGGCCCTGCAAGAAGCATTGGGGACCAGACTTGATATGAGCACAGCTTATCACCCGCAGACCGATGGTCAGACGGAAAGAACCATTCAAACATTAGAAGATATGCTCCGAGCTTGTGTTCTCGATTTCGGAAAAGACTGGGAAGCTCACCTTCCGTTGGTGGAGTTCTCCTACAATAACAGCTATCATTCAAGCATCGGTGCAGCACCATTTGAAGCACTATATGGCAGAAAATGCAGATCGCCCGTGTGTTGGGCCGAAACAGGTGAGAAAGGACTCACTGGACCGGAAATCATTCACGACACGACTGAACGCATAATCCAAATCAGAAAGCGGATAGCTGCAGCACGCGATAGACAGAAGAGCTATGCCGACAAACGCCGTAAACCGCTGAAGTTCGAAGTGGGCGACAAAGTATTACTGAAGGTATCTCCTTGGAAAGGAGTGATACGCTTCGGAAAGCGTGGAAAACTAAATCCTCGCTATATAGGTCCGTTTGAAATCATTGGGGAAGTAGGCCCGGTAGCCTACCGATTGAAACTCCCTACAGAACTCGATGGAGTTCACAACGTGTTTCACGTGTCTAATCTCAAGAAATGCCTGGCTGAAGAAACTGAGATAATTCCCTTGGAGGAATTGGTAATCGATGAACATCTGAGATTCATCGAGCAACCGGTGGAAATCATGGGACGCGAAGAGAAAACCCTCAAGCGTAGCAAGATTCCGATCGTCAAGGTACGATGGAACTCAAAGCGTGGACCAGAATATACTTGGGAACGAGAGGATCAAATGAAGAAAAAGTATCCTCACTTGTTCGAGCAAACGTCCACAGAAACTCAAGGTACGATTTAATTTTGGGGACCAAAATTCCTTTAACAGGAGGAGGATGTGGCAACCCTAAAACTTTTGCTTTCTTTCCCCAGCGACGATAGCAACGACGACAGCTGAAACTGCGAACGCTACAACACAAGAATAATTTTCGGGACGAAAATTCCAATTACAAGGGAAGGATGTGACATCCGAGAATTTCAAGGTTAACTTCCGTTAGACAAACCCCGTTAGTTACGTTATAAGTGTTAACTTAGTAACTAGTGCTTAACTAGACCGAATACGTCCACGTCCTTTGGTTGATCACCGAACCCGTCCATACATGTTATGTGTTCAATGTGATTTAAATGCATGATTTAATATTATGAATAGCATGACAAATTGTAAATTCTTGATTATGTGGCAAATTGTATGATTTTGGTTTCCAGCGAAACTACCGAGCGAAATTATAGTGTCGCCCGGTAGTTAGCTAAGCTGCCTGATTTACGTGTGATCAGAGACAGTTTCGCTGACCAGCGAAACTGCCAGCGAAACTATCCCCTGATATAAAAGATCTTAATAAACCCTAGTTCTCATAATTGCCTCTTTTTCACACAAAACACACACCACTTCTCCATCTGCTCTCTCTCGAGATTTCTGGTCATTTAAGGAGATCATCAAGAGAATCATCATCTCACCTCACTCATTCGATCCTCGATCAAACCGTGAGTCACAAAAACCCTTTACATGCACCTTTTATGTGTTTTCTTTAAAAAGCATGATCAAGCCTGCATATAATCGTTAGATCTTCTGTATTTATGTTTAGGAAGGTTAGATCTGTTATAAAGTCACAAACTTTACGATTGAAATCCATCCATGTTGAAGATTCATGCAATTTAGGTCAAAATATGTTGAAAATGGGTTTTAGAGTGTTTTTGAAGATTTGATGATGTAAAACCATGTTTATGATGATTAAAATGCTCCTGTGATGTTCCTAAATGCCTATATATGCTTAGAAATGAATTACATGATGTATAGAGGCTGTTAGAAAGATTTTTGTTAGTTTTTCGGGTTTTTCTTGCGACTAGCGAAACTGTATGTTCATAGGGCGAAACTATCCAGCGAAACTGTATAGTTCCTCCGAGCGACACTGCCTAGCGAAACTATAGTTTCGCCGGGTAAACCAAACCAGACCAGCTCGAGCGAAATTACCGAGCGAAATTCCCTGAACGAAAGTTCAAACCAGTTTCGGGCGAAACTAGGCTAGCGAAACTGTGTCAACAGTTTCGGGCGAAACTAGCCTAGCGAAACTGTGTTATCGGGTACAGCCTAGCGAAAGTGCTGCCCGTGCACCTAGCGAAATTACCTAGCGAAACTGCTAGCGAAACTATGACCAGAACCCAAACTTGTGCAATTTGCTTGAATATTATGCCATGACTTACATGATTATGCTATGATGATACATGTTTGATTTCTGTAATATGTGAACCCTTGTTTATGATCAACCATCGGTGTCGTGTGTCGTTATGTCGAGTCGTAGTTCAAACGTGCTATGTTATGGGCCATAGTGACGTTAAGTTAAAGTTTAGACACAACCTAACATCTAAGACCTTAATGTGATTACTAGGTCTTCGTTAGCAAAACATAAATTGGATTAACAAGTGTAGCTGAGCAACCTAAGGTGAGTTTCACAAACCCTTTAATTGTGAACCCGTTTGGGTCACAACGAACATACGTAAACGGAAAACAACGCTGACAATTTGAGGTATTGCCTAGATGGGATACCTGTTATGGAAGTTGGAGTGTTTTATGGGGAACACTTGCAACTGTCCATCCTTGGGATTTCTATTGAAATCCGGAAACGAATATTGTGACACTTAAACCTTTTTTTTAGGATTTCAGATGAAATCCAGAATAAACATTTTAATATGACTAGTGTAGGTTAAAGTCTAAACCAAATGATATCACATGATTTCTAAGGATGCTTTAAAACTTAAAGTCCTCAACTTAGTACTGATGATCTGGAAAGCGAGGGGATGTTGGGTAGATCTACTGAGGGTTTGACAAACCCTGCTCCGCGGTACACAAATGTGTAGCCAACCGGCCGGGGGCCGAACGGAGTTCAATATCAGCCTGTTTTAGTTGTGGGTCCTGGGAGGGACACAACTGGAGGCACCAACCATCGGCTATTGCCGAACTCTGTTACGTCAGCTTTCAGCCCTAGTACGACTTCCTTAGTGCATGGAAACCGGATTAGCTACCCGCGATATCGGTTGACTGCTTTAACTTTTACATAATTAGTGCATATTCGGTAATCAAACACCTGGCGATGTTTTGCAAAACAATACTACTTATATATATATGTTGATACATACGATTATGAGACCGGGCCAATGCATGTCATGCCCACCGTGAACTCACCAACCGTTAGGTTGACACTTGTGTGGTTTTCACTTTTGCAGATCGTTGAAGAGTATCCGCTGAAGGTTGGCATGGCACGTGAAGACTTAAATTTTATTAAACTTAACTTGGGAATTTAGATACAATGACTTGTTTATGTAAAGCACGTGGTTAGTGCTAAGACAATTATTTTTCCGCTACGTAAATTTTAGAAACTGTTTTTATTATTAATGCTTGAACTTTACTCTGGTTCATTTAGTATTTGTAACTAATGGTTGTGGTCCTGGTCTGCGTGCACCCCTTAACGGTATAAACTCCGTTAGTGGTTATTTGGGGGTGTGACAGAATAAATCGTATTCAAATCGTTTAAACCGTATTCAACAAATAACATATTTTGCGTATTTTTTACTAATAAAAAAATAAACAAAGAACAAACATCTTTAACATATCCTTAGAGTTTAAGAGTTAAGACCATAATCCGATATACAACCAAAATACTTCCAACTAAATACCTACAACCAAACTACCCCCAACCCAATACCTACAACGAAAATACCAACAACCAAAATACCTACAACGAAAATACCAACAACCAGAATACCTACAACCCAAATACCCACAAACAAAATACTTACAGCCAAAATACCTACATACCGATAGAGTAAACAAAAAAACTTCAAAGTTTTCATGGAAAATAGTCTTCCAACACATGAAGTGAACAAAAACAAACATCAAGAAGTTTCTTCAATCGACATCAACTGTTATCTCTCTCATTTCTACAAGAAATAAAAACAAGTATATGGGAAAAAACGATAGATATATGATATATTAAAAAATCATGGATATATCATTATCATATATGGGTTTATAAATAAATAAATATGCATACATACTTATACACACACACATATATATATATATATAAATCTTATTTGGTTTTAAACGGATAACCAAATAAACCGAATAAACCGAATAAAAACAAAACACAAAACCATATCCGAACCGTAAACCGAATTCACAATTCGGATACGGTTGAAAACCGAACCGTAAACCGAATTCACAATTCGGATTGGTTTATTCGGATATGAATATGGTTCGGTTTGTCAGTTTATTCGGATTTCGGTTATTTATGAACACCCCTACGTATATATATACATATATACCACGTAATAATAAATATAATTGCCACATAAAATGAGAAAACGTTTTCGTGAAATCATAAAATATAATTTATATAAAATTATAAGTTATATAATTATTCAAGTAAGTTAACCGACGTCTAGACCCATGTGCATCGTTCGTGTAACTATTCTAGTTAACCGAGGTAATGGACGTTATCAAAATATAACACAAGTTGTTAACGGGGTTAACCTGGGAAATTGCCGGTTGTCACAATGTAGCCATCATCTGCCTTTTCAGCAAACTTAGCTAGATTCTCATTGGTTATCAATATTGTAACTGGACAGCCAAATACTTTGAGAAAATGAATGCTTGGTTTCCTTTATCTCCAAAGCTCATATGGTGTCTTGTTCTTACCTTTGACCACAAGCACCCAGTTCTGAACATAGCAAGCAGTATTCACTGCTTCTGCCCAGAAATTTACGGGGAGCTTAGACTCAGCTAACATTGATCTAGCAGCCTTAATCAGTGTTCTATTTCTCCTCTCAGCAACCGCATTTTGCTGAGGAGTCCTAGCAGCACTGAACTGCCTAGATATCCCCTTTTCTTCACAAAAAAGAATTAAAAACTTGATTTTTAAATTCAGTACCATTGTCACATCTACTTGTTTTGACTTTGAAATTTTACTAATTTTCAAGTTGTAAGATTAAAGCTTTTAGAGTTGAGTGTTTCATCCTTAGTTCTTGCGAAGAAAACCCATGTGTATCTTGAAAAATCATCGGTTATAACAAAACAATAAGATCTCTTTCCCAAACTCATTACCCTTAACAGTTCCATATGCAACAATTCTAATGGTTGAGAAATTGAGTTTTCAGATTTGGACTTATGAGAAGACTTGTGTTGTTTACCGTTTAAATAAGCAGCATAGTGTTCATTACAGTTAAAATGTTTCTTTGGTAAACCATTAACCAGCCCTAAATTGACAAGTTTGTTCATGGTTTTGTAATTAACATGTACAAGTCTCCTGTGCCAAAGGTCAGACTCATCAATAGAAGCTTTTGATATCAGACAAGTGTTACCATCATTTGATTTAGCACTTGCCATATCAAGTAAGTACAAGCCATCCTGTCTTTTTGCTTTAATTAAAATCATTTCAGCAGGAATTTTGAAACCGGGCTTAAGTACTAAGCTTCTTCATCATTAAACAGAACATTCATGTTCTTATCACAAATTTGTGATACACTCAACAGATTAAAATTCAGAACATTGACAAGACTTACTTTGTCAAGAGTAAAACTTTCATTTGATACATTACCAAGTGCTGTAATGTACCCTTCATTGCTTCCAAAAGCAACGGGACCTCCATCATATCTTTTTTGTATTTTCTAGAAGATTTTTATTACCTGTCATGTGACTGGAGCAACCACTATCTACAACCCAAACATTTGCTTGAGATTTAATAGGTAGCCCCTACACAGGTAAACTACATGGTTAGTTGGAGTATGGGACCCAAGCCTTTGTGGTCTTGGGTCTTCCCATGGCATCATTATAAGTGTATTTTCTCAAAACAAGCTGATTAGGACCATGGTTCTCAGAAATAAGTTCATCCTGTTCTGAAAGGTAAGCCCTTTTTTCATTTACACTCCTGTTGTAACTTTGTCATTTGGGAAAACCATATTTCTTAATAAAAGCCTTCTTTTCCCAGTATTTTCTGTTGCTTCTCTGTTTTGCATTTTCAAATTTTGGTTGAGAGGCAACGTTGGGAATTTCAGTATGTGAGAACTGAGTTCCATAGGAACTCACTTATGTAGGATGGTTATACACATCATACTGTTCAAAAACTTGTTTTCTTTCATGAGGAGCAGATTTAGCTCGTGAACCATCTTGGTAAGAGGGATGGAATTGATTAAAAACTCAGTAGGTTGAAATTCAGGTCTTTGTTTTGAAGGTTTTGCAGACCTCTTGTTGTTGAAATGTTCCGAGGGAACTGTACTTCTTCCGGGGGAATGTTCTCCTGGAAGAAATGAAGTTCCTGCAGAATTTTGTTCCCATTGAATATTATGTCTTTTAACTTGTGAGAAGCTGCTATTCTTCTCATTTCCAACCCAAACTTTCTGAGTTTTATCAAATTCCCTTTGATCACCCTGTGATCTTCTTGGTGACACTTTCCTGTTATCCTTTTGATTCTTTGCATTGAACAGATTTTGATTTCCCTTTGGAGATATGTTAGAATTCTTAATTATCTGTTTGAAAGGATTGAAGGAACAATGTATAGCAACAAGTCCCATTTCACCACAAATTATGCATTATCTCACTGAGTTGTGAGTGTTTTTGTGTTTTGGTGACACTGATTGAAAACAGGTTTTGAAATTTTCAAATTTTCAACCTCAGCAGAAATGTTGGTTGATGCTGTTGTGACATTAGAAAAACCAATATAACTTTCAATCTGTATGTCATCATTCTTTTTCACACATTCAACTTCATTGGATAGGTCCTCAATTACAGGACCATTTTCCTTTGGGTCAGTTGTCAAGGATACATTTGTTTCCTTGTTAGGTGGAGTTAAAAGGCTAGTATAAGAATCAGGATTCTCCACTGTCCTAAATGATACCCTTCCCTTCCCATGTGTGTGTTCATGCCATAACTTTTGTGCTTTTTCACTAGCAATCTGAAACTTATCAGCATTGCTTATGGCTTCTCTTAGTTGATCTTTTAGGGTTTGAATATCTAGCACATATTCCTCATTTTGTTTCTGTGAAATTTTCAGTTATGCTACAACATCATCCATTTGTGTTATAAAATCAGTTTGTTGATGTTTCAAAAGCCCTATAGTTTGTTTAAGTTCATCAGTTTTGGTTGAATAAGCTATATCTGCTCTTTTTTAGTACTCTTTCAACTCATTCAAATTTGTGATTTCTTCTATTAGAGACATATTATGCTTCTTGTAACTTCCAACCAGTTCAATACACTTAGGTGTACACAACACATTTTCAAGTGCAGTTGAGGAGTTTAAGTTTACCTCTGCCATTGCAGGTGAAGAAGCACTGGCCATCAAGGCATGGTTAATTGGAGCAAACTTACTCATCACATCCTCCCAGTCAACAAACCCTGTTTGATTTGCAACAGCAGCAGTTGCTTGACTTTGGCTGAAAGCAGGTTTTGGTGGAGTTGGGCATGAGGAAGAGCTTGGCTTGGTGTATTCTGGTTTTTTTTCAGCATTGTACCCACCTTCTCTTCTTGGCTGAGAACACTCCCTGACAAAATGTCCTAACTGATAACAGTTGTAACCTTTGACTTTTGATTTGTCAAGCCCTATGGGAGCATTCTTGGCTCCATTGTAATTTCTTCCAGTTATTTTATAGAACCTTTGTGCCCTCAGTGACACCATGGCAAGCTGGGTTGTGATGTCAATCTCCTCTAGATCATCTGCACTTATGCATTTAAGATCTGATCTAATGAACCCTATATAAGAACTGTTAGCAACATTTGCAAAGTTTTGAAGGTATGAAACTTCATGTCCTTTAGGATACTCAGGAAATGATATATGTGATTCATGATCAGAATAGTTCTCTGAGTGAGCAGTGATGAGAGCCAAAGTGCTTTTTGAAGATGATGTTTGGTTAAATGTTACACCAGACTTCTCATTCATCTCCATCTCATGTGCACTCAGCATCCCATAGAGATCTCCTAGCTTCAAAGTTTTGAGATCCTTGTTATATTTTATACTAACTGTATAGACAGTCCAAACTTCAGGTAAAGATCTTAAATAATTTCTGATTATATCAGCATTTTCTATTTTGATATCTACACCTGGCAGTTCATCTATCAGTTTCACATATTTCAAATATTGCTCAGACATGGTTTCACCTCTTTTATGAGAAAAGGTTTCATATCTTTGTTTCAAAACATCTTTCTTATTCTCCTTAACCTCATATGTCCCCTCATACATTTCAATAAGAGCTTTCCAAAGATCATGTGCAGTTTTGCATCTCTTAAAGCCAATGAGTATGGAATTAGGGAGAGCTTCCTCGAGTGCTGATGCGTAAATTTGGATATATAGAAATGTGGTCAAGTTTTAAAAGGTAAATACCAAGAGACCAAACTACACACTAGGGCAGTGTACCCGTCGTATACAGTACAGTATTGGTAAGAACCGGATATCAATTCGTGGACGCGATGACAATCTCCCGATACTGAATCGTTGCTAATATTTAACCGAAGAAAGTGATTTGGGGAACAAATACTAAAAACTAAGCAGAATAACTAAAAACCAACAAAAACAGCTAAAAACCGGATAGAATGATGGAAAATCAGAAGGAGGGATGCATCACCTAGACCTGACACCTCTAGACTCGCTCAGACCCTCGGATGACTAATAGCAAGAACACTATCGTCTAATGTGGAAAACCGGACAACCTAGGACTATAGACACATCCCGAATAATCTGGAAATCCTAAATGAAGCACAGATAGCAAAATTGTGAAAACATTCTAACGAACTAGCTACTTCGATTAAATTAAACTAATCCTACATGAAATAGGAAACTACGCTAGAGATCTCTCAATATAGTGCCTATATATACCATGCAACGATAATGATTCCAAACACTTATGACATAGAAACCGCTAAACATGAATAAATAGCATTGAATCTTATGTTCATAAGCAATCTATCATATTAACCGATGTAAAACAAGCTTCTAGCCTATGAAACGATTCGGTCAAACCTATCTCATAAGGATATTAACTAAGTCAGCCGCAAATCAATGATAAACCATCAAATACGAGTTCTCCTATCAAGCATAAAACGTTTGACCAATAAAAGTCAACCATTTAACAATAAATAAATCAACACATACTAGTAGTTCTACTAAATATGGCAATTAATCCACATGATCCATCATTACCAAAACCAAATCAGCAAACTTTATCATCATAAACATTCAAAACTATCATCAAAAGCAATTTAACACAAAGTCATGGTAAAAAGTCACCCGAAACGGGTCAAACGGGTCCAAATTTGTCTAATCTAGGTGAAACAATATGAAATCAGCCAAGATACATGGTGAAACTAATAAAAATCTAATCTTGACATCAAACATGATCAACAACAAGGTTTAAAGGAGTAAAAATTAAAAACCTATTATAGATCCAAACCGAAAGCTTCAAAAATCTCTAACTTTTATCCAAAAAAGCCTTGATCTTACTCCCTTAATCTTCCTTCATGTTTCCAGATTTATTTTGGGGTTTTTTTTAGGGTTTTTCGAGGGTTTTGTAAGGACCAAGATTTGTGGCTTGTGTATTAAATCATCACTTTGCGGACTATTTTGAAGGCCTATGTGATAGAATAGGTGGAGATTAGCTGGGTTATGGTTATATTGGGTCACTGGGCCAGTTTAAGCATGTTTGGGCTCATTTAGAAAGTGTTTAGGGGATGTTTTATGGGCCTTAGGGTTCAAATACGGGAATTAGGAGTTATTTTAGGTAGGGAGGTTAACTTGTTTTCCAAGTTCTCCATCTCCTATAAATAGGACTCCTAGTAATCAACTTAGGGTTGTTGGTTGTGGAGTAAAGCTCAAAAGGTGTTCACGAAATTCTCTAAAGGAGAATTTCGAATTCGTGTATTGCAACCTGAGACATCAACGTGTTTGTCTTCTAAATCGGTTTGTGGTTGATTGTGTTCTTTACTTTTCTAATCGTTATTTTATACTTTTCGATTATACTTGAATCACTCGATTGTTTGGATTCCGCACTCTCAATCGAGATTGGATATCGCGTTTGGACCGTTTTCGGGACTTACAATTGGTATCAGAGCCAAGAAACGCAAGTTTCGTGGCTCTCACGATCTCAAGATTCAAGAGCTTTTGAGTTTTTCGTGATTTTTTGGTGAATTTTGTGTGTTTTATGTGTTGACGGCAGTAACAAATATTTAGGGTTCATAAAAGATTTCGTTTAATTATTTTTAAGTGGTGTGCTTATTTGAGTTACTGTTTTCGAAATCTCTAAATTATTTTCTAAAAAAAAATCGTTGCTGCCTCATCAGGAGGAATCTCGAAATTTACTCTTGTTTTATTTAAAAAAAAAAGAGATTATCGTAAGCTACAAGTTTGCTTGTTTGTTTGGTGCTATTATAAAATCTATAGATTTTGTATTTCGGAAAAAGTTGGGTGGATTCTAATTGTCTTGGTCAGCAAATTGAGATGCCGTATTCCATATTTGAATTTTATGTGGAAAAATTTGTGGTTCACGACCGAAGTTGAGGTGTATTTCTTTTTGTTTGTTTTGTTCGAGATCCTCGATCGAAATCGGTTTTCGGATCGAAAATCAATTTCTCCGCCAAATTGAAGTGTGAAGACGTAAACCGATTTTCATGCATATTTAAGTTCACAAAATTACAGAACTGCCATTGGTATTTATTTAAAATATGTGGTCCATATTGACCGGTTTTTGAAGCTATAAACGGCCACTCATTTCAAGTTGGTGCAAATTTATTTTGACAGGGTTTTGATCGTTGAATTTTTCTGCACCTTTTGGAGTAATTCGTTTTTTTATTTTCATATCTTTTTGCTCCAAGTGTCTCAAGGTGTTACTAACGGTTTTGTTTGTGAGTTTCTTGTGATTGTTTTTACAGGTTACAGGTGTTGCAGAAGCAAGAAGCCCGTGTTCATAAGCTATTCGATCGAAAATATGTGGCTTGGACCCTTATTTCGATCGAAATTTTTGGCTTTTCGACCCTTTTGGACACTTTTCGATCGGAAAGTCCCCTCGTGACTTTCGATCGGAGAGTACTTCCCGGTTCCCCACTTTTCGATCGGAAAGTCCCCTCGTGACTTTTCGATCAGGTCCGTTTCGATCGGAAAGTCCCTTCGTGACTTTCGATCAGCTTCGCCTTTCGATTGGAAAGTCCCCTTCGTGACTTTTCGATCTGCTTACACTTTTCGGTCGAGCCGAAACTCTGCCCGATCGAAAAGTTGTCTTTCCGATCCTGTTGAGACTTTTCGATCCATCCCGTTTCAATCCGTTCAAGTCTTTCAGTTCGTTTTTGATCCATAAGTTCATCCAAGGAAGAAAATGACAAGTTCTCAAGTTGCTTCTCCTCTTGTGAGTGATCAAACTCAGATATGTTCGAACTCGGCATGCTCCGAATCAATCGAACAATATAAGCAACTGTTTCGACTGAAGAAAGAGACCGTCTCAATGCAGAGTACAAACTAAAGAATCATCTAAAACAAGTCGAACCCTACAAAAAGAGGATAGAGTCTTTAGGTAACGAACTCAGTCCGGAGAAGTATCTTTTCCGGACATTCCGTGAAAAAGAGGAGGAAAAGTGGAAGATCAATCATGCTGATGGAGCTTGGATCTGTAACTGCAAGGAATGCTCAAACCCCATCTGTTGTGCTTTAATTAAAGAATGGGAGAGCAAGTTTACAAATGAATGTGAAAATCATGCAATCACTGCTAGAGACCTTAGGGAGTCCAAAAGTAAGACAAAAATTTTTAGAGAGAAACTTGAGGCCATTCAGGTTGATGTTAAGAATCTTCAATCCCAGGTGAGTAATAAAAGCACTTATCTCAGGTTTGCTAACGCTAAGGTAGAAGAGCTAACCAAGGAGGTTGAGGAACTAAGAGCAAAACTTGACACTTCCCAATCTGCCCTTGAGAAACATCAAGTGATACAAAAGAAAATGATGGATTCTCATCATGCTTTATTCAAATCTGAAGAGCGACTCGAGCAGGTAAAACAAACATCTGGCCTCGGGGATGGAAATTTTCCTCCCCCATTGCAACATGAATACATAAAAGTGCCCCAAACTGCAGATGAATTGTTGAAAGAGTCACAGAATGAAGCAACCATGATATATGGGCCTCAACCAGCGCACAAAGATGAAAAGACAGCCACTGAAGCAACTCAGTCTAATAAAACTACTGAGTGTGCAAGTTCAAGCTCTAGTGAGGTGAAGAGAGCTGATGAAGAAAAGTTGGTTCCTTATCCAAAGATCGAGACTCCTTATTCCAAAGTTGTCGATGAGGTAAAGCGGGAACGAGTGGTGATGACTACAAGGCCCAATGGTAAGATCTTCATGACAACTGGGTCTATGTTCATTCCAATTGAAGGAGAAGAGCGACCCTCATTCACCACTAAGTTCAAAGGCTTGGGTCATGATGGTGGTTTATCATCTCACATTAAGAGCATAAGGCCCAAAATCACCATCAAGCCTCCAACTTCTGTTTCTATCAAGATTGAAAGGCCCAAGATGACAAACAAGTCTCCAGTTTCATCAGTAGGCTCATGCAGTTGCAGTTGTAGAAATGCTGCCTCGACATCAAAGAATACATGGAGCACAAGAACTGAAGCTTCAAGGAACCAGTCCACAGTCAACCCAAGATCTGCAAACAGGTCAAAGATGCAGACACAAGCAAGTGGTGCTCCACCTCAGCAGCTAAAGACAAATGGTTACACGTCTGACTTCTATCTCAAGAAGCAGACATGCTTTAATTGTGGCAATCCTGGTCACATTGCCCGAAATTGTCTCTATCGCCCCTATGAGCCATATTATCCGCAAAGTCGGAGTGTTTCGTCTCAAGATTCAATAAATCTAAGCCAATGAAGGTGCAACCACCTAAGGCGATGAAGACTGTTTCTCCTTTGATAAAACCCTCTGATCAACATTGGGGCGCTGCCAAAGAGCAAAGAAAACTTTCAAATCAAAAATATGTATTTCCAAATTTTGAAAATTTTCATAAAAAGGTGAAGAAACCGATTTCAAAACAACACAAAGTTGACAAACCTAAAGTTACTCCTCCAAAGGTAACTAAAACTGTTTTGAAAAAGAAACCTGAAATGAAGAAGGTTGAAATACCTAAAGTCACTACTTCAAAGGTGACTAAAACAACTTTCAAATCACCTGGTATTTAGAAACCAAAATCAAAGGCAGCTGCAACTCAAACTCCTGATTTTTCAAAGGGCATGTGTTTAAAAGAAGTAACCTTCATTGATTCTTCAGGTATACCCAGAACCACAATGGCCTGGGTACCTATGGCTAACTGATCTCTCACCTTGTGCAGGAACAGTCAAGGAGGACTTTCATTAACCTTGTTTGTTTGTGATAGTGATTGTTCCAGGCACAGGATAGGAGGCATCTCTCTACCACATGACATGAAGATTTCAATGGAGGGTATGTTTCCTTGTGAGAGGTAAATCTGAGAAAATCAGCAGTAAAGGTAACACTGTCTGAATTGTTTGTTTCTTGGCTGATTTGATGTGAAGTATGGTTGTGCATGAAACAAAACCCATTTCTGAAAATTTTCAAAAGATAAACTTTGAAGGTTAGCTTGGCCAGTTTTTAGTACATATTTAGTATTGTGTCAGTGAGTGTTAAAAAAAATATCAAAAAATATATATATATATATATCAAAAAAAAAATCAAAAAAAAAAATTCAAAAAAAAAAAAATGTGTGTTGTTATTAAAAATCAAAAAGCAAGGGGAAGAATAGGAAAGATGAAATTGTTGACCCCTCAAAATTAAATTGTGCTTTTTAATTTTTAATCTTTTGTTTGTGTGTTTGAGAAGGTGGGAAGTGAAATAAATTTCCGTTTTAGAGATGGCTGACACGCGTAAGGCAGATGTGAAAGACATGATCCATGGTGATATGCTGGTAGGCTCGGCTCTAAAATCTGAAAAGGTATGCGTTACACACTTAAAGATAACGTATGGCAGTTTGTTGGGTAACAGCACTTAGGTTAATTGCATTTCTATTTGACTGCATGTTCAAGTTCCCGATACACACGCTTGTCTCCAAGAGTGTGAAATTGAGCTCAAAAAGTCGGTGTCCCCTCTACTTTGCGTGAGCAATGACCTGGGGATGCTTCGCATGTATGTAAGGCTCTCCTCTGCTTTGCGTGAGCAATGACCTGGAGTTGTCCATACATACGTACTTCTAGATCATCTAAATTAAAAAAAAATTAAATAATATGCACTCAAAAGATGCCAACGAGCACAAGAAAAGAGACCCTCAAGAGTCCAAATCCCTCAGCCTTTGTCACTGATGAGAGCATTATTAAAAATGTTTCAAAAATTCAGTTGACTTTGTATATTATACCCAAAAAAATCTATCTGATCTATTCTTTCTCTTCTCAACCAAGTCTCGAGCTTACTTTCAAACTTCTGGTTCAGGTTGTGAAAATATGTGGTAGGGAATTTATATGCTTGATAGTGTGTAATAACATGTACCTAGGATTTGTTGAAACCCACTTGAGCTTCATAATTAATACACCTTAAAAGATAATAAAGTGACAAACAGCCTGAATAAGAAAAGGGTTTGAGTTTAAAGTGGATCAGTATATTGGCAATCACCTGGACGTGTTCGAGTAACAGAAGCTGAAAAGGGTTCCTCAGTCAGATTCATACGGTTTGATCCCAAAATAAAACCTTCTCGTTTAGAAATTTGGTATGTTTGTTTTTTTATTTATTTATTTTTTTTTTGTGTTATCTTAAGTTTTTATTGTTTATTTTGTTTTACAACCATGGCCAGGTTAATTTAAAGGTTTTAGTAAGTTTTTATGGGTCTTGTGCAAGAAAGTATCACCCCTCCAGAATCTCAGGGGGAGATAATGTGAAGAGTCCTCAGGTTCAGGGGAAGTATTTATGGGAAACCCGTAATCAATGTTAGGGTTTGTGTTAAAGAATGATGTTCTCCTGCTAACCCAGTAACCAGGTATCATATGCTGGTTAGTGTTTGTGTTTGTTCCATGTTGTGCTTGACAGGATAAGGGAAAAAAAAACAACTCATGGACAAGAAAGTCAAGGACTCAGTGGACCAAAGCATTGATGCTGTTACTGTTCGTGTTGAAGAACCAGCCGGAAAAGGACTTACCCTATGCTTAGGGGAAGTCTGTTGGTTTTTCAATAGAAGCTTCCAAAGATCATAAAGAAGCTAAAGATGCAGAGCAGCCAGAACATGAATTGTTTCAAGTCAAGAAATTCAAGAATGTCAAGACAGGGGTTTTCAACATTTTTACCCTCTGAAGTTACATGCTGGTCAAGACAGTTACTGATGATTCAGCAAGGACTCGACATGTTTCAAGAAGGAGCAAGTACTTGAGAATCCTCCTCTCATTATTTGTTTGTCATTTGAAGTCCAAGCTGATGCTGATTGAGAGAAAACTCCCAGATCTCGACCGTTGCTGCCCAATGAAGATCGTTCAAGAAAAGAATCTTCACCAACCCATGTTCAAGCCAAGGAGAAGACTGAACTCTGAAGATTGAAAGTAGAAGATATTTAATAGCACAAGCCAAGGGGAAGATTGTAAGGACCAAGATTTGTGGCTTGTGTATTAAATCATCACTTGGCGGACTATTTTGAAGGCCTATGTGATAGAATAGGTGGAGATTAGCTGGGTTATGGTTATATTGGGTCACTGGGCCAGTTTAAGCATGTTTGGGCTCATTTAGAAAGTGTTTAATGGATGTTTTATGGGCCTTAGGGTTCAAATACGGGAATTAGGAGTTATTTTAGGTAGAGAGGTTAATTTGTTTTCCAAGTTCTCCATCTCCTATAAATAGGACTCCTAGTAATCAATTTAGGGTTGTTGGTTGTGGAGTAAAGCTCAAAAGGTGTTCACGAAATTCTCTAAAGGAGAATTTCGAATTCGTGTATTGCAACCTGAGACATCAACGTGTTTGTCTTCTAAATCGGTTTGTGGTTGATTGTGTTCTTTACTTTTCTAATCGTTATTTTATACTTTTCGATTATACTTGAATCACTCGATTGTTTGGATTCCGCACTCTCAATCGAGA
>JBCNJP010000012.1:30573188-30606188 GCA_039602395.1 Deinandra increscens subsp. villosa | reverse complement strand
TCCCTTTGCCTATAGCAAGATTTATGTGATTAATTGGACAATTGCCAATCAACCTGACAGATTTATACGAGGTCCTTTGCCTTAGCATTAACCCGTTTCTATCCGTCCATGACATTTAAGGCGATTCACGGTTCTAGTGTTTAACACTCTTCCGTGTTTTCCGCATTTTTAGACAACCATATGAAAGCTTCTAGATTTCATAGTGGCTCTAAATACATACTCGCTTATACGTTATCGAATTGGTCGCAATAAAATACAACAATTTACTTACCCGGATTCCCGATCAAACTTGAACCGAACACTTAACTCGTACCTCGAGCACGGGGTTTGAGTTTAAGCACCACACGAGTGCTTAATTCTCTCAAACCATGGCTCTGATACCAACTTGTAACACCCGAGTTTCAACCGTCAATAATGTCATTAAAAGAAAATGCTAACGGAATTTGGTCCCAGAAAAATTTGCATAAAGTAGCGGTGTTTTTAAACGTTAATAGATACAAAAGTTAGCATTTCAAATTTCCGTCACGGTTCCAAGTATTTCAAAACACCACACGGTCTTAAGCCTATACTATCATTCAAAATGAAATCATGTGTTTGAAGAACATAATATGATCACTAATCATAATTTTTTAACAAAACAATCTTCAAGCATTCGGTTCTTGATCAACTCGGATAATCCAGCTATATCTTACGTTTACCTGCATTTTTACCACTAACCCGTTAGTGTTTAATGCATTAGAGCGGTTATACAAGCATTACAATACAAGAAAGGGGCCAAAAATGACACTTTTCAAGCTTGGCCACCGTAAGCTACGCCGCCACCATAGCTTACGGTGGTTCCAAGAGCCTTACGGTGGCCAAAAACTGGCCTACGGTGGAGTTTTCATGCTGAAGCCAGCATAAGCTACAGTGGCCAGAGTAAGCTACGGTGGCTTCAGGTTAAATCCTCCATTTTGCTACTAGATTTTGCCAAGTATTACTTTGGTTCTTTTCCCATTATGTCTCCAACCTCCAAGGCAACTTGCACACCTATCTTTAAGCAAAATTACCATACTTAGATTATGTGGTTCTTACGAGCAAGCTACTTACCGGGTTCGTTTCGTATTTCCAACCCATTTGACATGTTAAGCTTTACCCAATACATTTACTTACTCATTGTTGTCCCAATGCACTCCAACCTGGGGCCATCACATATTTTTGCATACATATTCGTACCTACAAACTATGAGCATTGTATGGATTGTAGGAACCCCCAAGTAGTGGTCAATGGTGTATTATCGTTCACGTATGCAACCTTTGTATCATTTAGGAACGACACCACTTGACAACACAACATAGCTCCCACAACCTCATTCAAGATCAATGCCCATGACACGTTTTGCAACCTTATGCAAGCCTTTGGCTCACCATGGCTCCTATGAGTCATTTAACAAGCACAAGTATGCATTTCATTGCCAAGATTACTATCGCATCATAAGTACATATATTCATTAAAATTTGCACTATTATAACGTGTAGGAATACGTTACCTCGCGAGCTAGAGCCTTGGCTTCCACCGGTGTTAGTTGGATGTCCGTTTCCTTCCTCTTGTTTGTCTGCGGGGTCACTAATCAAGTTAGGACCTAGCATGGCCGATACCAAGCATATAAAGATCCATTATCATGGATCCAACATCACACATAGCCACATATGAACACATCTAACAAGGTAAGCATTTTAACATGGCTTCACCTATATTGGTTCATTCATCCATACTTAACACCCTCTATATGCATATAACCTAAATTCTAGCAATTTGATCATGTTCCAAGCAATAGGGTTCATGTAGGCATTTCATCAAACACCTTGAGTGCACATTTTCATACATACATATAATTCAATCTTTTGAACCTTCCTAGTTACCAATTAACGTGAATTAGGTGGAATCCCTTCCAACCCATCATTAAACAACCAAAATCATCATATATCTTACATGTATTTACCACTAGACCACCATTATATATAACTTTTAGGTAGTCACTTACTTAAGTGTTCATTTTAAGCAATTGGTGACCAAACCACCAAATTGATGATCACACATGGATTCTACATAGCAAATCAAGACCCTTACATCCAGAGATGCAAGATTAACCAACAAATTTCAAGTTTCTAGACCCACATTTTCGTGACCTAGACATGCACAAGATGAGGGATCACTTACTTGCTTCAAGAATGGTTTTGGATGATGAAAAACACTTCCAATTTCACTATAATTGCGAAAAATCACAGCAAGAATCCTTAGATTACATCAATTTGATTTTTCTAAGGGTTTGAGGGGTGAGGGTCGAGCTCCAGGAAGAAAATGGTGCTCCCCCCTTCTTTTCCAGCTTTTCACTTATTAGACTATTATCTAATTGCAACTTTAGCCCCTCTATTATCAGCTTTTAATTTCTAGCAATTAAAACCCCATTTTACATAATAAACCCATGTATTTTCACATAACAACTATTCACAACTAAGTTAGGGGTTTTAATATTCCATGATATATATTTAACATGTTATTTAACGGATATTCCCAATTTAAAATAAACCGGGATGTTACAATTCTCTCTTATTGACTAACCAATTTAATGGATCTTATGTAGTGAGAGGGGAAAATCCTAATTAAATACCTTGATGTTGTTAAAAAAATTGTCTTTATGTTTTGAAAAGTTCGATATAGCACAGGTTCCCAGAGAAGACAGCTCAGAAGCCAATGCTTTGGCAAATATAGCTTCATCGCTCAGGATACCGGAGAATATCAGGATCCCAATAACACACATCCTGACCCCTGCAATAGCTGAACAGGAAGCTCACACAGTTGATAGTAACGAAGATATGGATGTTGAGAATCCCAAAGATGTTCAGGAATCCTGGACTCACCCGATCAATAAATATCTACAAGATGGGGAGATTCCTAAGGGTTAAAATCCCAGAGCTTTTCGTGCCAAGGTAGTACCATATCTTATCTTAAATAACATATTATATAGAAAATCTCTTGCAGGTGTGTATTTGAGATGCCTGGAAAAGTCAGAAGCTCTTGAGGTGCTCGAAGACATTCATGGAGGAGATTGTGGAAACCACACTAGGGGCAGAGCACTGTTCTCCAAGATTCTTAGATTTGGTTATTATTGGCCCACAATGAAGAGAGATGCCATGAGCTTCTCCCAGAAATGCGATGCCTGCTAAAGGCACGACACTATTCTGCATCAACCAACTGAGCATCTGCATTCTATAGTGTCACCTTGGCCATCTATGAAGTGGGGCATGGATATTGTGGGAAAGCTGCCTAAGGCTCCCATAGGAAAGGTATTTATGTTTGCAATGATAGATTATTTCTCCAAATGGATTGAAGCGGAAGCCTATGTTCAAGTAAGGGAGAAGGAGGTGATATCCTTCATCAAGAGGAACATCATTACCATATTTGGGATTCCGGCAGAAATTACTTGTGACAATGGCTCCCAATTTATTGGCAAAAGAACTACCAACTTTTATGCAAGATGGGGAATCAAGATGATAACTTCAACACCTGTTCACCCTTAGGCCAATGGTCAAGCAGAATCTAGCAACAAGATCATCATCAACAACCTCAAGAAAAGGTTGGGTTCCAAGAAAGGCAAGTGGGCTAAGGAGTTGCCATTTGTACTCTGGGCAGATAGAACAAACCCAAGAATGCAACATGTCAAACTCCATTCTCCTTAGTATTTGGAACTGAGGCCGTGATCCCTATAGAGATGGTGACACTGTTGGTATTTTCCAGTGGTATTCGGGTCACGGGTATTAATTTTAATTTTTATTAAAACCCGTTTTTGCTAATTGTATTACCGAATACAATTATATATATTTAATTACGTTAATTAAATCATGTTCTAACTGTAAAATTATCTCATTATTATTAATAAACTTTTTTATAAGGAAATATTGCTTCATATATACAGGAAGAGAGGAGCTGTTTTTCACTAAGGACGGTTCTGGAACATCGGCATTAGATCGTTGGGTCTTGATTGGGATTATTGATATATGGGTACTTTTAAATGTAGCAGAACCATGTTGGCTTATATTATTAATTTTTTTATCAGTATATTAATGCATGTCGATATTTTGGTTGATGTATATACAGCCTTTAATAAAAAAAATAATAATTCAATTAACCTATCAAAATATGGAAAAAAACGTAATGTGAATTCAATATGCATTTCTAATAACTTGTTTATTTGTGTATGGGTGAATATTATTGCATGTATGCACATATGTGACAACGCACATAAACATAAGTGCATATATAAACTTGTTTAAATTTGTATTGCTTCATATATGCACTAAGTTTCTTGAATAGAGCATTAAAACACACAAACTAGCTTTATATATGCATTAGTGAAAATAAGAATTAGATGCATTAATGAAAATCACCCGATGCATTATTGCATAATCTGTATTAGTAAACATCATTGTCTAAACGGTCCGAGTTGGTTTATACAGTAAGTCTCCTTAAGTGTGTAGTAAGACATACAAAGTTTATATGCATTAGTGCAAATACGGATTAGATGCATTAATAAAAAAATTCAGATAATGCATTATTGCATAAATAACATTGTATGTGTTACTAAAATAGTTAAATAACCTAAATATCTTAACATTTGAAGATAAACCGTTTAAATCGTAAACGCTAAGAATTAAACTAAAGAATAAAAAATGTAAAATATATAAATAACCTAAATAGCTTTTAAAAACAAAGCCGCTAAAAAGAACATACGAAAAAGGCCGAATAAAAATAAAATAGTATTAAAACGTAGGAATAAAATAGTATTAGAAAATAGTAATTATTCCTAGGCCGTTTACAAATAATATAGATAGTAATTTAAGATGGTTTGTGAATTTAAAAGAATTTGGTTTCCTCAAAAATTCCGCACGTAAATTACGGAACTCACATGTATTTATCTATTCTACCCTTTAAACCATATATAGAATTAAATAAAAAAAAATTGGGTAAAGGGATACCCCGATAATTGTATATATACGCAACAGCAAGAAACACAAGTAGTAATGAGAGTCCTTACTAGTTCACACTTGGGACAGGCCCCAAAGCATGTAAACAAAAGCAAAGCACCAAACAAAAACAACCAAGGCACGCCACCTAGACCAAACGACTAGGGAAACAAACAAAAACCTATGCTACGTTACATCAGTATTTAGCATAGAATCAGCTCCAATACCCCAATCTTCCAAGATAATCAACACCCTGGAGGACCTCTTGAAATGCAACGACAGCAACCGATTTCGGACAAATTCAAGAATCAACCCAGCCACTACATCCGGAGGACGCGATTGATTGTGAAAGATCCTGTTATTCCTCTCCTGCCAAATATAACAAGTAGAAGCATGCACCACAAGCTTACCAATAAAAACAACAATCGATTTATGAGGCCTGTCCACCAAAGACTTCGTAAATATCCTCCCAAGAAGCAGGCACACTAGACATGAAAGCTTTGGCACGAACCAAATTCCACACCTGTGAAGAATATTTACACTCAAAGAAAAGGTGAGGATGGGAATCACAATTCTGGTAGCAAAGGAGACAACACATCATATTCATATCTTTTCTTCTAGAACTATCCCATTGCAAAATCTTGTCTTGCGTCAGAAGCCTCTCACGCATAATCAGCCACACCAAAAACGCATGACGAGGAATACTTTGCGCCAACCATACAAAGCTCAACCATGGCACAACCATAGCAAACTCACGGATCGAATGCCAAGCAAGAGAGGAGGAGAAATCAAACAGCTGACTACCGATTTTCCACCTCAAACTATCATTTACACCCGACTGTAACATAATCGTGGACGTCTCATTAACAACCGGGAATAAATTATGCCAAGCCGTGGGCCTAATCCAACCATGTAGGTCAAAGAGATCCGCCACTTTAGTGTTATAAGTAAGGCCCGCATAATAAATATCACGATGGGTTATGTGGTTGCATAAAGGACCAGATTCAGTCCATTTATCAAACCAAGCAGAAGTAGATCTATCATCACCCACCTTCGTCCACAGAAACTGACGAAAATCAGACCGAGTGGCCAAATTTTTTCTCTAGCTCCAACAACAAATCGACGGACATTTGCAATCCCAAAATTCCTGTTCTTTATCCTGTAAGAATAAATCCAATAAACCCAAAGAGATTTCCTTCTAGTGACAATACTCCAAATATGGGAAGCCATAAGAGCCTTTTTCATCTCGCCAATTCTTCTAATACAAAGGCCACCTTCAGACTTAGGAGCACACACCTGCTTCCAAGCCACTTTAGACATACCCCTTTTGAAAGTACCTTAACACCATAAAAAGTCTCGCATCTTCTTCTCAAGAAGCTTGACAGAGGCATTGGGGAGAATAAACACAGAAGACTAATAAATATGGATCGTAGAGAGAACAGAAACAATCAACTGAACTCTCCTAGCAAACGAGAGAAACCGATTCCTCCAACTAGTTATACAAGCTTCGAATTTCTCAATAAGCACCAAAAAATCCTTGGACAAAAGCCTCGAATATATTAGAGGAACCCCCAAGTAACGCACAGGAAGAGAGCCCTCTTCCATCTGCATAACGGCGAGAATACCAACCTTCACTTGACTTTCCACATTGCAAAAGAAAGCGGTACTCTTCTGAGGACTAGGAATTAAACCCGACATCCTCGAGAATCTCAGAAAAACCTGAAAATACACACCGCAGAGGGCACATCACCTCTCGAAAAAATGAAGAGGTCATCAGCAAAGCATAGGTTAATTATCTTCAGCTTTTCACATTTATTATGAAACCTGAAGGAAGAACCAATACGAGTAGCATGCTAAAATAATAGCGTAAGAATCTCCATCACCAAAGTAAATAGGTAGGAAGATAGGGGGTCCCCCTGTCTAAGGCCCCTCTTACCATGGAAGTAACCATGGAGATCACCGTTGATGCAAATAAAATACGAAGGGGAGGTCACACACATCACAATCCAGTTAACCATTCTAGGATGGAATCTAAAACCCACCAAGATCGTCTCAAGAAATCCTCAATCCACTGTGTCGTAAGCCTTCTGAATAACAATCTTAAAAGCACTCCGAGGAGGGCCCCTACTATAGTGATAATTATGCATAAGCTCCTGAGTAAGGAGAATATTGTCAGAAATCTTTCTACCCGGAATGAAGGTAAATTGATTGATGTCAACAATATTAGCGAGAACCACCTTCATACGGTCAACCACAATCTTGCAATACACTTGTAAATAACATTACAACACGAGATAGGCCTATAATCTGTAATCAGCGCAGGAGTGAGGACCTTAGGAACAAGAGCAATAATAGTATGATTCAACTCCTTAAGCAATTTTCCAGTGATAAAGAAATCACGGACAGCAAGACAAACCTCATCACCAACAATAGGCCAAGCCTTCTCAAAAAACGCAGCAGTAAAACCATCAGGACCAGGGGCTTTGTTATCACCCATGGCGAAAATAGTCTCCTTGATTTCTGAAACAGAGACTGGCCTAACCATATGACTGGCCTCACCCGGATCTAAACAGTTCTGAAACAAATCCGGAGCAACGGCCAAATCAGTACCATCAACACAACCAAAAACTTTTCATAATGTGACACAAACGCACTAGGAATAGCGTCACCCTCATATTTGACCCCATTTCTGTCAGAGATAACATCGATACGACCGAGATGGTTACGACTCTTTAAAGAAGCATGGAAATAAGGCTATTCAAGTCCCCCGTAGCTAACCAATGAACTTTGGACTTTTGTTTTAAGAATAACTCCTCATCAAGCGAAGCCACTTGAAAATCTTTAAGACACTTAACCTCCTTCTCTCGTAACTGACCATCAAACGGATTTTTATCAATAGCACTTTGGATATCATCCAGCCTCCTACGCAGATTATCAACTTTAACATGCAAATTCTCCTGATGAAATAATAAAGTACGAAGAGGAGTTTTGAGGATTTTCAGCTTCTTAGCAACAGAAAACTGATGAACGCCAGGCACATTGGTATTCCAGATATCACCCACCGTCTCCAAGAAACCCGGTTTTGAAATCAAAAAATTAGCAAATTTAAACGGCCTCGGTTTAGGTTTAAGAAGGGGCGAAATCCGAAGGATACAAGGACAGTGATCCGAAACTCTATACGGCTGAAAATAGCACAAGCAGTAGGGAACATATCAGTAAAGTAAGAGTTACCCATCACACCTTCTTAAGAATAGCAACTCCATTCTTTGGCTTTTGGGACCAAGTAAAATGAAGCCCCGTACTATTGATGTCAAACACCTCCATATCATTTACACAATCTTTAAATCTTTCATTCCCACATCAATAGTAGAAGTCCCAACAACCTTGTCATCACACGAGAGAGCAGAGTTAAAGTCCCCCATAACAACCCAAGCACAATCTTGAATAAAAATTTTATGTCTTTTAAGGTTGCTCCATAACAAAAGCCTCATCATGTAGTAATTATCCGCATAGACCAAAGAGCAAAAGAAAACCTTTTTAGCATCCTTGCAAAACACTTGGACATGCATAACTTGACCAGACTGAGACAAGCTGCCATTAGAAATCCAATCCCAATTTTTAAAGACCCCTTTGCAAACTCCAAACAATTTTCCCACATGAGACTCTAAAATTGCACACATACTAAGATTATTTTCTTTGACTACCTGACGAACCTCCTTTTGTTTAAGGGGCCGGTTCAAGCCCTTTATATTCCATGAAGCAAGACTAAACATTGGAAACATTATGTGAAGGAGTGCTTGCCCCTTGTTTAGTCTTACCGATACCAGCAACCATATATTCATCCATTTCATTATAAAGTTCCTGAATGTCATCGTCACTATCATTACTTTCCACATTTTTTCCGTCTATCCTTCGATACACCTCCGAATTCAGACCATCAACATCCCTATCGTTAACCTGATCAAGAGCGCTAAAAGAATTCGAAATAGTCACTTTGTCTTGACTTGTACTAGGGTGCTCTTTAACTTTCGGCTTAGAAACAACAGGCCGATATTCAAACTTTTTGGTAACTCTCGTCTGTTGAACAATTGGTTTTCTATCCACCTTTCTTTGATTTGGCTCCACAAACCCATCCTCATCAACCTGCTGAGCAGCCAGCTTTTTTTCTTGAGTTTTAATCTATTTCGGACAAGCTTTTGAGTCTTGACCAAACACACAACAATGCTTGAAACGAGGTGGCTTCCATTCATACTCCACATGAACCGTTTCTGTAATATAAGTATCCCCTTCCGGGTCTGGAACAGCAACCATAACCTTGTCTATAAAATCCTGATCAGTAGACAAATTTATTAAGGCCCGAGCAAAGCTACTCTGTCCCCATGCATCCTTACACATTGATGTGGTTAGAGAATCAAGTAATTTAGGTGTACCAACGTTAGTCGCAATCAAGCTCAGCCCATCATCATTATAGGCCGCTAAAGGAATATCATGAAATTTAACCCACACCGAAATATTAGTAATGTTGTCTTTCTACAACTGAGTTGTCGGACCCCAAATATTCAGGAACAAAGGACAATTTCTGATAAGCCATGGACCACCTTCTAGGGCATCCATCATACCTTTTAGGTCTGCAAACTTAAAGAAAAAGAAGCCATTCGCATTCATCATCGATTTGAGTAAACCAAAATTCTCCCAACTTTGCTTAACAAAATAATTAACCACCGGAAATGCAATCCGATCCCCCAGGAAGTAACCAAACAACGTGAAGGATAGCTATTTTTGAACATGACGAACGAACTCTTTAGGGAGAATGATATCAATACCATGAGGAGCACCCACCGATTTTAAGGTTATAAAATTAATAATCTTTTTATCCGATAAACCTGACACCGTCGCTGCATAGGATGGGATACCGACATCAGGAGGAGGAGTCGGCTGAGGTGTTGTTGCTTGAGTGTCGGTGATATTTGGGCTAAGAGAATCCACGTTTTGAACCGCATTTTTATCCAGATTATACTGGGAAGGACCATTACCAGATTTATCAATTTTTTTAGAGTCACCGGAATTCTTCAAGATGTCCCGACAAGGAAGGGTTTTGCCCTCAATATTCTTTAGCTTACTAATCAAACCCGACGACCCCTTCGAATCTGGCAGTTGACCCGGTTTGGAGGAAGCCATGCACACAGATTGCGTGCACACCACGGAGAGAAAAAACGAGAAACTCTAATCCAACCTTTCTCACGTTGCTAACGAATTTGTTCCAACCTAACAAGATATTCAAGGATCTTCTTCAGATACAACTTGAATAAATCGTTTGATCAAACACAGATCGCTATACAACAGAGAAGAAATCGAACAGAAATTTCCGAAACAAACAAACCCTAATCGTATAACCCAACCAAAGGCTAACAGATTCGTTACAACCACCAATAATACGCAAGGATCTTCTGCAGATACGACTTGAATAATACTGATGATCGATTACAGATCGTTATACCAAGGAGAATCACACGAGAATAGATAGAAACAAGAAAATCAAATGAAACCCTAGAATGAGAAAAAAATCACCAAAAGAACCAGAGAAAGGGGGGGGGGGTTCTCACGAGCAAAGCTTGCAGAATTAAATAATTAAGAAAATGTGTAGTTAAAAATATGTGGCCAGAATTGGTTCTCGTAAAATATTTAGTTCTCGCGAAATATTTGGTTTTCGTTTGAACGCGCACCTATATATATATATATGGAAAGTTATTGTACAAAGGAGATTTTATGTGCGAAGCGTGCGCAGGAGGGTAATATTGTCCGCGTACGCTTGATAATCACGCAAGATCTTGCCACCATGTTTTTGGTAGCAAAATGGTGTCAAAAGGGTAATTGTCACCATTTTGCCACCAAAATATAAATGGTGTCAAAAGGGCAATTGTCACCAATTTTCCACCAAATATGTGGCGACAAAAAACTTGGCCACGATGATTTTTGTGGTCGCTAGTGACAAAAGTTGTTTGTGGTAGCAAATAGATATCGCGGGTGTTTTTGGCACTTCGTTTTTGGTAGTAAAATGGTGTCAAAAGGGCACTTTTTATAATTTTGCCACCAAATATGTTGTGATTAAAAAACTCGAGTAGTGATATATATCATAATCACGCAAGCTTTATTTCATAATAACGCATGCTATATTGATAATCACGCAAGATATATTTAATAATCACGCATTTTTTGTGGTGGCAAATCGGTTTTACTACCAGGTTTTTGGTAGCAAAATGGTGTCAAAAGGGCAATTGTCACCATTTTGCTACAAAATATGTTATGATAAAAATCTTCTTTTGTAGTCAATATTTGTGTGCTGGTGACAAATATGTGTCACTAGCGTTTTTTCCACCATATTTTTCGTAGCAAAATGGTGTCCAAAATAGTAATTGTCATCATTTTGCTACCAAATATGTTGTACAAAAGACCTCTTTAAGTGATATTTCATAATCGCGCAAACTATATTATAATCACACAAGCTTTATTTCATAATCACGCAACCTATATATGTAAACACGCAAGATATATTTGATAATCACGCGATATTTGCCACGATTTTTGTGGAAGAAAATGGTGTCAAAGAGACAAATGTCATCATTTTATCATCGTTTTTTGTAGCAAAATGGTGTTAAAAAGGCAATAATCGCTATTTTACCACCAAATATATTGTGACAAAAATGCAGTTTTGTTGTACTACACAAACTTTATTTCATAAATCATACAAGGTATACATAAACGAGTTTTATTTTTTTGTTCTAAAAAAAAAGTATAGCAATACTATACTCGAATTAAAGAGAATTAAATGTCCGGACTTATGGTGTATATTTTTTAAAAATTGATGTCATATAAAGAAGTTATAAACGTTTAAAAAAGTTGGGGGAAACTTAAAAATATAAACAATGCAAGATTATATCCATTTTACCCATCCAAATTCTTCTCACGTTTAATTTTTTTGTTTTGCATCTAGATTAGATCTAACCAGATCTGGACCACTCATTTATCAAATCAAAGGCTCAAATCAATTCGCACACTTCGCACGAAAATATCCGTTTGTAGTTGAACTTTCATCTCTCTCTCTCTCTCTCTCTGTATATATATATATATATATATATATATATATATATATATATATAGGGTTAAGTTAAAATGAGAACCTTTTACTTTAAGAACTTTTAAGAACCAAATCTCAACCACTAATTTCAGGTGAGAACCACTATAATTCATGGGTGAGGGGGGGGGGGGGGTTCCACATATATAAACTAATGGCTCAGAATGGTTCTCAAAAGTTCTCAGAACCATTTGGTTCTCAAATGATCATCTTCATATATATATATATATATATATATATATATATATATATAGGGAGAGGATCATTTGAGAACCAATTTGATTTGAGAACTAAAAAGAACTAATTTGAGCCACAAGTTTATTTACATGTATCCCCCATCCCATGAATTGTAGTGGTCCCCCTGAAATTTGTGGTTGAGAGGTAGTTTTCAAATATATATATATATATATATATATATATAGGGAGAGGATCATTTGAGAACTAATTGGTTGAGAGAACTTTTAAGAACCATTTTAAGCCACTAGTTGTATTTACATATACCCCCCTCCTATGAATTGTAGTGGTCCCCAATTGAATTAGTGGTGGAGACTTAGTTCTCAAAAGTTCTCAAAACAAAAAGTTCTCATTTGAACTTAACCCTATATATATATATATATATATATATATATATATATATATATACATATATATATATATATATCTAGAAATGAGAACAATTAATAACTCATCTTTTTTTTTTAATAAAAAGGGTATAAGGGTATTTTACCCAAAAGAAAAAGTACCCCCTCATTTTTAAAACGCTTATAACTTTTTCATCCGAAGTCGTTTTTTTATAAAAATTATACTATTGGACTCGTCGCTTTTTTATCTTTAATTCGGATGCGGTCCCAACTTTTTTTGAAAGTTTTTTTTCAAACGTTTGTATTAAAATTAATGCTACAGATAAAAGGCACCGGTGCTACCCAAAAAAGGCTGACTGCTATTGTTATGTAACATTACATGTCAGTATGGACCTTTGGAAAAAAGTGTTAAAAAATGTTTAGACCACGTCTGAATTAAAGATAAGAATGCGACGAGTTCAACGGTATTTTTTTTATAAGAAACCGACATCGGATCAAAAAGTTATAGCCGGTTTAAAATGAAGGGGGTATTTTATTGCTTGAGTTAAATAAATGACTAAAATACCCTTTTTGGAAAAGAAGGGAGATGGACACTTGTCATAATTTTGATGGTTTAAATGGGTTATTTGATTATTGCTCCAAATAAGGGTTATTAATACTTCCACACCCTATATATATATATAATATAGGAAAATTGGAATTTAATAATACAAGTTTCAAGTGATTGGCGGATAATAATATGAGTTTCACATTTGCATCACAATAATACGAATTAAACATGTTAGTGATTACAATGATACGCCGTTAGTTTTTTATATTTCGATTAGGGTTCGAATCAACTCTAATCGAAAGATAAGAGAAAGAAACAAAAAGAAAAGGAAAAAAACCCCATATTATTATCCTAATTGAAAGATAAAAAAATAACGGCGTATCATTATAATCACTAACATGTTTAATTCGTATTATTGTGATGCAAATGTGAAACTCATATTATTATCCGCCAATCACTTAAAACTTGTATTATTAAATTTCAATATATATATATATATATATATATATATATATATATATAGGGTTAGGTTCAAATGAGAACTTTTTATTTTGAGAACTTTTGAGAACTAAATCTCAACCACAAATTTCAGGGGGGGGGGGGGGGGACCACTACAATTCATGGGAGGGGGGATACATGTAATAAACATGTGGCTCAAATTAGTTCTTTTTAGTTCTCAAATCAAATTGGTTCTCAAATGATCCTCTCCCTATATATATATATATATATATATATATATATATAGGATTAGGATCGTGTGAAAACCCATTTATTTTGTGAAAACGTGAAAACCACTTTAAAACCTTTATAACTTTTTCATACGTTAATGTTTTTTCATGAAATTTGCGCCAAAAGTCTTAGAATTACGTTATCTTTAATTCTATAAAAACCAAAAACAAAACAAAAACGTTTTTTTATTTTTTTTTATTTTTTTTTTCCGTTTTTGGTACACATGTGTACCACAATAAAAAAACTCAAAATTTAATATGAGTTACTAATAGTTTTAAAAGGAAATTGCACCCTAATTATTATAGTTTTATTATCTTTATATCTAAAGAAAAAAATAACATTTTATGATTTTTTAAGTATTGCTACACATGTGTACTATGTTTAATTATCATTCGTAACATAAATGTTTTATTGTTTTTACTATGTGTTTTTAATATATTTTTAACATAAGGAGTGTTTTTATACTTTATAATTCGTTTTTGTATAGTAGTAGTGATGATGGTACACATGTGTACCAAAAACGGAAAAAAAAAAAAACGTTTTTTTTACGTTTTTTTTATAAATATTGTTTTCCAGAGTTATAGATAACGTAATTCTAAGACATTTGGCGCAAATTTCATGAATAAACATTAACGTATAAAGAAGTTATGTAGGTTTTAAAGTGGTTTTCACGTTTTCACAAAATAAAGGGTTTTCATAGGATCCTTCCTATATATATATATATATATATATATATATATATATATATATATATATATATATATGGGTTAGGTTCCACACAAAACCAAACATTATGTAAAAACTAAAAAACTTAAGGCTAAGGGACTGAAATTGAAAATATATCTAATATTCATTAAAAACACAGAGGGGCATAAATGGAAAATTGGAAAAAAATCACAAATCAAGCAAACAACTCTACACACCCCCCGTCAGCCTTGGTCAGCAGCATTCTCTAGCTCGTCGGTGAAGAACACAAGCTTAAGTTCAGTCAGGTATTATTACGACAATGTTGCATGATGCAACATTACGACATTGTTGCATGATGCAACATTACCACAATGTTGCTTAAATGTCAGTTAATTTTTTCTCACATTGTTGCGCAACATTACGATAAATGTTGCATGTTGCAACATTACGACATTGTTGCATGATGCAACATTACGACAATGTTGCTTAAATGTCAGAGCATGATCTGAAACAGATTTGGAGAACCATCAGAGCTTTTGGCTGTGATTCCACACCATTTTTGATCGAAATCAATGGCTTAATCGAGCTAATTCACGTCGTTTGACTTTTACGGGTCAAAGTTCATACGTTTTGACCATAAAAAATTAGAGATTTGTGTTGATATTTGGAGGTTCTCACTGGTCTGGTTAGTTTCAGCATCCAAATACGCATCCAACGAGCAAAAAATCATCGAGTTTTGTTCAGTTTGTGAATTTCCGATCATCTTCTTCGTTAAGCTAGTCGCCGGAAATTTTTTTAACCTCAACGAAACGTTACAACAATGGTGCTAGATTGATAGAGGTCGTTGAGACGAATCCAACGCAAGTTTCAGATTCCATTTTTGTTGGGTATATCTCGAGATATGGTGTTTTGAAGTTCGTTCAAGGCCACCGGAAAAATTTGTTGAGTCGCCGGAATCTGAATCGGAAATGCGGGGGCTGGGCATCTCTGAAATATTTCATTGAGTTTTATTGCGCAAAATGTCTAAAATACCCCCACTTAATTAGGTTTTTTGGTTTTTTCACTTTTATTAAGTTTTCCCCTGATCCTAACCCATATATATATATATATATATATATATATATATATATATAGTGAAAAGTTCATTGTAGACACCCTCATAAGTGTAGACATGTAGACACTCTATTTCACCATTAGATCTCTTGATCTAGTGGTTGTGATAATTTCATTTTTTCCTTTTTTTCCTTTTTCTAATTGTTCAGAGCATTTCACATGTGAAAAAGAGCTATTTCACATGTGAAAGTGTCTACAATGAACCTCACCCTATATATATATATATATATATATATATATATATATATATATATATATATATATATATATATATATATAGGGTAAGGATCATGTGAAAACAACTTTTATTGCGAAAACACGAAAACAAATATTAAAACCTCTATAACTTTTTCATACGTTAATATTTTTATAAAAATTTTGCACCAAAATCCTTAAAATTATGTTATCTTTAGTTATGGGAAAAAATTTAAAAAATAATCAAATTTTTTTAAAAATTATTATTGCACAGGTGCAATAATTTTTATTATTATTATTATTGCACATATGCAATAATATTAAAACCTTTATAACTTTTTTCATATGTTAAAATTTTTTATAAAAGATTGCACCATAAATCTTATAATTCTGTTATCTTTAATTCTGGAGAAAATTAAAAAAAATTCAACGTTTTTTTTATTTTTTTATTATTGCACATGTGCAATAAAAATTTATTATTGCACATGTGCAATAATATTAAAACCTTTATAACTTTTTCATACGTTAATATTTTTGATAAAAAATGTACCATAGATCTTATAATTCTGTTATCTTTAATTCTGGAAAAAATTAAAAAACAATTAACGTTTTTTTGTTAATATTGCACATGTGTAATATAATTAATACGTATTATTGCACATGTGCAATAATAAAAAAAATCACGAAATTTTATATTTTTAATTTTTTTTCCCAGAATTAAAGGTGACATAATTTTAAGACTTTTGGTGCAAATTTTTTTTAAAAATATTATCGTATGAGGAAGTTATAGAGGTTTTAATATTTGTTTTCTTGTTTTCGCAATAACATCTTGTTTTTATTTGATCCTTCCCCTATATATATATATATATATATATATATATATATATATATATATAGGGTTATATATATATATATATAGGGTAAGGATCATGTGAAAACAACTTTTATTGCGAAAACACGAAAACAAATATTAAAACCTTTATAACTTTTTCATACGTTAATATTTTTTAAAAAATTTTGCACCAAAATCTTTAAAATTATGTTAACTTTATTTCTGGAAATTTTTTTTTTAAAAAATCAAAATGTTTTTAAAAATTATTATTGCACAGGTGCAATAATTTTTTTATTATTATTATTGCACATATGCAGTAATATTAAAATCTTTATAACTTTTTCATATGTTAAAATTTTTTATAAAAAATTGCAGTATAAATCTTATAGTTCTTTTATCTTTAATTCTGGAGAAAATTAAAAAAAAATTCTACGTTTTAAAAAAAAAAATTATAATTGCACATGTGCAATAAAAAATTATTATTGCACATGTGCAATAATATTAAAACCTCTATAATTTTTTCATACGTTAATATTTTTGATAAAAAATTATACCATAGATCTTATAATTCTGTTATCTTTAATTGTTGAAAAAATTTAAAAAAAATTTATGTTTTTTTGTTAATATTGCACATGTGTAATATAATTAATACGTATTATTGCACATGTGCAATAATAAAAAAAATCACGAAATTTTATATGTTTGATTTTTTTCCCAGAATTAAAGGTGACATAATTTTAAGACTTTTGGTGCAAATTTTTTAAAAAATTATTAACGTATGAGGAAGTTATAGAGGTTTTAATATTTGTTTTCGTGTTTTCGCAATAACATCTTGTTTTTATTTGATCCTTCCCCTATATATATATATATATATATATATATATATATATATATATAGGGAGAGGATCATTTGAGAACTAATTGGGTTTGAGAGCCCAAATTGGTTCTCAAAAGATCTCAAAAGAAAAAGTTCTCATTTGAACCTAACCCTATATATATATATACATATATATATATATATATATATATATATATATATATATATAAAGAGCATTTCTATTTAAAAAGTGTTTAAGAAAACATTTAACAATAACTAAAAACAAACAAACTTTTTCTTTCTAAAAGATTTTGAAAAATATAAATATAAAATTAAAATATTTTATTAGTAACATTTTTATATAAAATATTTTAAATAAAACTTTTATCCAATAAGAAAAATAGGAAGAAAATGAGTTTTTTAAGAAACATATATATGGACGACCCTATTTAGATAAAAAAATTTCAAACCATTTATTTTAACAAAAAACTAAAGGTAAATAAGACATTTAACTACAAATTTTTGAAAAGAAAAAACTCAGTTGAAGTGATAGCACGATTGTAGCAGCTTTGAAGCAGGAGCGCCGACCTATAGATGATGTAAAATCCTATAACTCCACGTACGCGTGACGTCATTATTCCCCCCGCAATACTACTCTTTGATGGCATCAATTTTCTGTAATATTTTTCTTCTTTAACCACTAGGACTTGTCCTAGTGGTTACCCCCTTGGCTCTTAAGACTTTGGTTACTATGTGACCCAAGTTCTAATCCAAGGGGAGGCAGTTTTACCCCATGTTGTCCCAGGAGGGGGTTTCTGCCAGGAGAAAGCTTCAGGAGGGGGTGTCTTGGTTCTCACGGAGGTCCGAGTAATCGACCTTGGACATAGCCCCGCAAGGGTAGGTTTACACGTGAGACCAAAGTCGCCTGATCGATGCCGTTCCAAAAAAAAAAATATATTTTTCTTCTTTAAAGTAATACATTAAATACTTTACATTTACATGACATTAAAATCATGGCAAGCGTCTTTTCCTAAAGATTCAAATTGTTTAAATTATGAAAAACAGGGTAAAGTTTTAATACAAACCAATATTATTGTAAGAACTTAAAAACTAATGTAATAACAATTAAATTTCAATTGAATAAAGGTTATTTACATAATTTTTATGTTTCTTCTTCTTTTTCCCTTCATGTCTATACACATGATGGCAACTTAACGATCTAAAAAAACAAAAAACTAAACAAAAATCGTTTTTTTTTTGTATATCCGACTATGTTGCATATATACAACATATGAAAACATATAATGTTGCACATATGCAGCATATGAAACATATTAATGTTGCATATATGCAACATGGTATGTTGCATATAAAACATACCATGATGCACATATGAAACATAAAATGTTGCATATATGCAACATGGTATATTGCATATAAAAACATATGAAACATATCATGTTGCATATATGCAACATTGTATGTTTTATATGTTGCATATATGCAACATAGTCGGATAGGCAAAAAAAAAAAAAAAACAAAATTTTTTTTTTATAAGTCATCGGGTGGATATGGGTGAATATACGTGAAATTAAATTTAAAAAAATATCAAATTACCAAAAAAAAACTTTATTTGAAATAATTTCCCTTGGTTCTTACAAGTTTGTACAATAGAAAATAAAATATCTTTACCATAAATGTAGTGGAGGAATTAAAAAGAAAGGATAAAATTACTTAATTATCCCTCATTTAAGTTGGTTCTTAAGTTCTTACAATAGATAATGGTTCTTACAAGAACTTTACCCTATGAAAAACAATACTTTTGATATTTTTTATATGGGTGTAATGGTGAAGTTATTGTGAGAAATTTTGTTTGAATAAGAAGGATAAGAAGAAGTAATAACCATTAGATCTTCAATTAAATGAAGATCTATAGTTCAAAAATTTTCTGTGTAAAATTAGAGAGAAAAACTAAAGAAAAACATAGATAAAGAGGTATTTTTGATTTTTTTTATCAAATTCTTCTCATCTTTTCAACCTTCATAACTTTTAGATACGATATTATTTTTTTAAAAATATTACACCATAAAAACGAGCGTTTTTTATCTTTAAAACGCTTACAATGTTGTTATATATAAAATTAATTTATTTTACTCTTTCGATTGTATCAAAATGTACAGATTATTGTGTAAAAATGTTCAGATCATTGTGTCATATTGTATAAAAAATGTTCAGATCATTGTATCATATTGTGTCAAAATGTTCAGATCATTGTGTCATATGGTATCAAAAACCAAAAGAGTATTTAATTTTATATATAGCAACACTATATATATTTTTGACACAATGACATAATGACACAATGATCTGAACATTTTGATACATTGGTCCAATGCGTCACTTTCTATTTGCACCGAAAAAAATTCTCCATGCACCGGTCCAATGCGCCCCGCAGAGGCCTAAACGGGGCGTTTAGGTGGGGCCACAGTCTTTAATGTAACAAGATCAGGTACTCCTAACCCTAAACGCCCGGTGGAGGTCTCAACGACCCGCTGTCCCCCCTGACGCATCTGACGCCCCGGAACATTCCCTGACAATGCTGACATGTTCGTCGGTAGCGTATCTAAACGTCCGGTGGAGGCCTAAACGACCCGTTTAGGGCTCAATTTTCTACCTACCACCTGACGAGACGAGATGACTAGCGATGGACTTGATAGACGTCGAATTTATTCGTTCGTATAGAGCTTAAGCGACCCATGGAGGCCTAAACCGGGTGTTTTACTCACCTATTAAATAGTTTCTTCCTATTAAGATGTCTTATGCATGAGCAACGAGTAGTTTCTTCCTGTTAAGATGTCTCATGCATGAGCAACGAGCAAATGTCGACTGTTTTACTTTTCTATTATATACTTTCTTCTAAATAGATAGTGTTACCGTTTTTGTTAGTGCTTCACATTTCAACCAAAGATGTCGGGTTCAGCGGGTTCACGGAGATCACCAAAGATTCCAGACTTGAACGAGGCATAAACATTATTTATTTCGTATATATTTATTTGTTTGTCTTAACCAAACTTATCTAACAGTTTCTCTTTTTTAGGATGTCAACCCGCATAATACAAACTTGGAATATGGTCAACAATCGGATCCAAATTTCGACCAGGTAATAACATTTATTTATACCCTTATTTATTTTGTATATAGTCACTTGTTTAAACCAAAACCATCAAACGGTTTCTTTTTTATTTAGGGTCAATCACTACCCTATTATGGTCAACAATATGGTCAACAATCTTACGCTGGCCAGCATAATACAAACTTGGAATATGGTCAACAGTCGGATCCAAATTTCGACCAGGTAATAACATTTATTTATACCCTTATTTATTTTGTATATAGTCACTTGTTTAAACCAAAACCATCAAACGGTTTCTTTTTTATTTAGGGTTAATCACTACCCTATTATGGTCAACAATATGGTCAACAATCTTACGGTGGCCAGCATAATACAAACTTGGAATATGGTCAACAGTCGGATCCAAATTTCGACCAGGTAATAACATTTATTTATACCCTTATTTATTTTGTATATAGTCACTTGTTTAAACCAAAACCATCAAACGGTTTCTTTTTTATTTAGGGTCAATCACTACCCTATTATGGTCAACAATATGGTCAACAATCTTACGGTGGCCAGCATAATACAAACTTGGAATACGGTCAACAGTCGGATCCAAATTTCGACCAGGTAATAACATCTATTTATACCCTTATTTATTTTGTATATAGTCACTTGTTTAAACCAAAACCATCAAACGGTTTCTTTTTTATTTAGGGTCAATCACTACCCTATTATGGTCAACAATCTTACAGTGGCCAGCATAATACAAACTTGGAACATGGTCAACAGACGGATCCAAATTTCGACCAGGAAAAAACATTTATTTATACCCTTATTTATTTTGTATATAGTCACTTGTTTAAACCAAAAACATCAAACGGTTTCTTTTTTATTTAGGGTCAATCACTACCCTATTATGGTCAACAATCTTATGGTGACAACCAGATTATACTCAACAATCTTACGGTGGTTTCTGTCTGTATGGATCACAATTACAATTCGGTTACGGTCAACCGCCGTACCAGTTAAAAAACGAGCCCCATTACAGTCAATCTTCGTACGGATCAGAAGGAGAAACGGATTCCGTGGATGATAGTGATGAATTCGTGGAGGATACGTACGGGGGTGATGACGCCGAAGAAAGTGGGTCTTCGATAAATACAAATAGCGACGGTACGGAGACGGGGGACGAATCCGATCAGGATCCCGAGACGGTTTCCTACGCGACGAATAGAGTATACATCCGAGTCTTTAGATTAATTAATTATTTTATTTCTTATATAATTAGACTCAACATCTGATAGTTTCCGAAAAAATTTTAGGCTTTTGCTTCTCGTGAGGATTTGCAGAAATGGGCTAAGGACAGAGGACGCAAGTATGGGTTCGTCATTGTTATCGGCCGGTCAAGAGCTAATGAGTCTGTGGAATTGCTATGTGATCGCGGTCCTAAACGCCCGAGCACAGCCAAAGGCAGGAATACCGGGTCCATAAAAAATGATTGTACCTTGAAATTAGTTGGTAGGTACAGCGGAAGAAGTGATTGTTGGAGTTTAGAAGAGATATGTAAGTTACACAATCACAAACCGGTTGTATTTGAGGAGGGGCACCCTTATCTTAGGAGATTAACCCCTGAACAGAGTGATTTCGTTGACACGTTATACAAGCTTCACGTGAGGCCACGTAACATTCTTTTAGCGTTACGGGAAAAGTTTCCAGGAAGTTGTTGTATTATCAAAGACATATACAACGTGACACAGAAAATTAGGGAACAAGATAAAGTAGGTAGAAGCCCAATGGAGATACTTGAAAACTACCTGTATGCTAATGGGTTCGTGTTTAACACACGGGTCAATGAAATCACTAACGCCACGGAGGATATTTTCTTCTGTCATCCTCTGTCCTATAAAATGTGGCGTGCCTTCCCGCATGTGGTGTTGATCGACGCGACGTACAAGACCAACTTGTACAACATTCCGTTTGTTCAGTTAGTTGGTGTGACGTCGACGTCGAAGTCGTTCTGTATTGCACATGCATTCATAGCGAAAGAGCGAGAAGACAACTTTACATGGGTCCTTGAGCAGGCTAAAGGTATGATAGACAAGTGTATGGAGCCACGCATCATTGTCACCGACATGGACCAAGCCCTAATGAAATCCTGTGATTATGTATTCCCGAACGCCAATAAAAACTTATGCAGGTGGCACATACAGGTGAATATAACGAGAAAGTGGAAGAAGGATTTTAAGGCGAAGCCATGGAAGGATTTTGCTTACTGGTGGAAGGTCCTGTGTGAGTCTTCCAATGTCAGGCAATACAACTTTCGTTGCGGAAAAATGGAAGAAAAACTACGTAAAGGCGGCTATGCCGGTAAGTTTTTTAGAACTATATTTTCACTAATAATCTACCTGTTATAAGTTTTCAGAATTTTTTCTCTGTTTCAGCGATCTGGCAGTATATACACAATAACTGGTTGGTGCCCTACAAAGATAAGTTTGTTACTTGTTGGTGTGACGGTCGCCTCAACTTTGGTCAGCATACAACCAATAGAGTCGAGGGTCAGCACGCCAACTTGAAAGATCACATCAAAGGAATGAACAATACGCTCGATGCAATTGCGCGTTTGGTAGATAAAGTTGTGCGAACCCAGGAGATTGAAATTAGTAAAACTTTTGAAGGATCCGGCATTAAATTATACAACTCGCATAACCATGAACTGTATAAAAATCTGCATTATAAGGTGACTACTGAGGCTCTTCGACTTATTAGACGCGAGGAGAAACAACTAGAAAAATTGCGAAAAGCAGGAGCTACGTGCGGGCACCAGTTGTTCACGTCCATGGGTTTGCCATGTGCTTGTCGGCTGGAGCAATACATTAAAAAAGGTTATAAATACTTGAAAGATATTTTTTTAAAATTTATATGTTTATCATATAATTGCGTACTGTTAACTGACTATTTTGAACCAGGCCAACGTATTCCATTTAAAATTTATATGTTTATCATATAATTGCGTACCGGTTACCACCACCACCGCTACCGGTTACCACCACCACCGCTGCCGGTTACCATCATCTCCGGTTCAAAGCTGCTGCTACCACCGAATCTCCGCCATTCTGACGCTGCTGCTACCACCGCCATCTCCAGTTTGATTTCCACCACCGCCCACCACCGGTTTGATTCTGCTGCTACCACCGATTTCCACCGATTTCACCACCGATTTCCACCAGTGTGCTTACTCTCTCTGCATCTTCAAACAGATCTAAGGTGCTTACTCTATCCATCAAATCTTTGATTGAGCCTAGAAATAAACAGATCTAAGGTGATTCATTTTTTACATTTGGTTTATGATTTGGGGTTTTCCTATTGACCCTTTGAATTTTGAATCGAGTAGTTGCCATTCTGATAAATGGTTTTCATTACAATGCGATCTACTAGTGCCATTCACGGTTTCTGTTTATTGAATTTTTTTTGTGGCAGGGAATTGATATGTTATGTTAAGTTGTTGATTACAGTTCGTTTTTTATGCATTTTAGATGGTTTGTCTTAGGGGTGTTCATGGTTCGGTTTCAAACCGTGAAACCGTCCAAACCGGTTTTTTATCTAACCTAACGGTCGGTTGGTTTCAAAAGATTCAAACCGTAATGAATGGTTTGGTTTACGGTTTATACCAAAAACCGGTCGTAAGAAACCGGACCGGACCGTATACATATACATATACATATACATATACATATACATATACATATACATATACATATACATATACATATACATATACATATACATATACATATACATATACATATACATATACATATAATATATATAGATAACGTTCATTTGTGTTATTGTAATGTAAATCTGATTGTTTACCGTCACGAGATGAGAGATTAAGTTTTAGATGCTTAAAACTTGAAAAGTAAAAATTAAACACAATTAAATAAGGTATTTAGACAGATTGTTTAGATGTCTTTTATTTCTACTATTGTTCCTTGTACTTACATGTTATATTCTTTGATTTGTAATATTTAACGTTAGTACTAATCATATTAAACAGTAGCTCGGTGTTAGACAATGTTAAAGGTGTGTTATTTTTACACTGATCATACTTTAGATGATTGGCAATTAGTAAGTTATAGTAAAACATGTTCGTATAAGTAAGATTGTTTCGAATTACTACTTATAAACCGGACTGTGAACACCCACTAGTTTGTCTATTAACAATGCATGATAAATTTCATTGCTAATTACTTGTATAATTAACAATCTGGGTTCTACTCATTTAAACTTAATAAAAATTTTAATAACCCTATGTTTATATGTTTTGTTTAAAAATACTCGCAGAGATGGCTGAAGACGAGATTCATGACGACCTCTTTGGTGAGGAGATGGATGATCAACCTCCACAACAGAGGCGACGTGTCGACGAACATATTGGCACTTTGGACCTAAACGAGCACCTGCAGTTTCCGGAAGGTAACGCGTTAAAAAGATACCGTAAATTGAGGACCATGATTCCCTATCGCAACACTCTTATAGACTGGACTCTTTTAGAGACTACTGGTGAGCGTCAGAGAGCAGAGGAGTATATTGGGGTCGACACACCGTGGAGCCGACTGTTTACGATGGATCTGCCCGCATATCGGGAGTTGACCGTAGAGTTTTACTCTACGTTCAGATGGCGACCACATGTTGACCCCCCCCCCCCCCCGGATCAGTCCGACGATGATGCTGTTGACCCGCCGGAGATACGATTTAGCATGTTTGGTTATCAGCATCAGATGGATTTGCCGGAGTTCGCTTGGCGTACCGGTTTATATACAGAGGCTGAGGTCCAGCAGCCTCTCTTCACTGAGTCGATCCACACCTTGCCCGATGACGAGTTGAAGAACTTTTGGCCGGCGATTGGAGATAGACACTTGGCAGGTGACTCAAAGGCCTCCGATATACGCGACCCTTTGTATCGTTACTTTCATCGGTTGATTGCCTGTGGAATCAACGGTCGCAAGGATAGCACTGACAAGTGCAACTTTAGGGATGTTTTCTACCTCCGGTGTTTGCTGACACACAGGCACTGCAACCTCGCTCGGTGTTTGGCGGCTTATTCTTCTAGCTACTATCACCGACAGTTTCGAGGTTCGTTACTCGGCGGCCCGTACGTCACGAGGATAGCGCATTCCTACGCGTATATCCTCAACTTGCATCAGCTACGTATCCCGCCGGTCCCGCCGATGCCATGTGGCGTTCCGACGGTGCGGGGCATGGGGATGTACGCGACATTTCCGGGAATTGGCCCGCGTCTCCGCACGAAAAAAGATGCACCGCCTTACGTTCCCGTGCCATTGGTGGAGCCGGATCCGTTGAATGCGCCTGAGATACAGATTGACGGGGACCAGCCTGTTCATGAGGAGGACCCTCCCCAGCACCCGGCGATTGTATACCGTGTCGCGCGGTTTCCTCCCGCCACACAGGCCCTTCTACAGAGGCTGGATCAGAGGAGTGAGCAGCAGAGTCGAGAGATGGTGGAGATGCGACATATGATGAGGTGGATGATAGACCGCGAGGTCGATAGGCTGAGACGAGATGGTGTCCCCTTTCCACCACCCCCTCGGTTTGACGGTGCTGGCACATCCGACACCGCTCATGACGGTGCTGGCACATCCGGCACCGCACATGACGACATGGCTGAGGATATTGGCGTGCACATGACTGGGCCTGTAGGTGATGATGATGATGTCGGTCTTGATATGCGGGGATTTCACCATCAGTTATAGATGTGTTATTATTAGCCTCTATTATTATCGAGTTGTACGTTTTGATTTGTATGTACAAACTCATTATCTATATATATATATATATATATATATATATATATATATATATATATATGCAGTTATGTTTTGTTGATTGTATAATTTGTTTTGTTTGTTTGGTTGTAACTCCCTATAAAGTTATACGTCGTAAAAGGAAAATATGACGAGTACGAGTAACGAGTACTATTTAAAAAAATCAAACGAGTAACAAATAACGAATATTATCATTTAAAAAGGTCAAACGAGCAACGAGTACGAGTATTATTTAAAAAAAGTCTGGAGTAACAAACCACTATTATCATTTAAAAATATAAAACGAGTAACGAGCAAAAAGTACGACTAACGAGTAACATATAACAAGTATTATTTTTTTAAAAGGTCAAACGAGCAACGAGTAAATAATACGAGTAACAAATAACGTGTATTATTATTTAAAAAAGTCAAACGAGAAACGAGCGAAGAGTACGAGTACGAGTATTACGTCATATCGTGTTTACAAAACAAGGGTTTCCATAAAAATAAATAATTGTGTTAAAAAGAGTTAGTAAAAATTTGTGTTAGAAAAAGTGTTAAGGTGTTAGGAAAAAAAGGAAAATTTTTTTTTTCCCAAAAATAGCATAAGAGTCGACCTGCTCCTCTTTAATTAGGGTGTGGCGACTACGCCCCATGGAGGCCTCCGCGACCCGCTTTAGACCGGTGCAAAACCATAAATGAACCGGTGCGAATAGCAGGACTCTTTTCTGTAATATTTTTCTTCTTTAAAGTAATACATTAAATACTTTACATTTACATGACATAAAAATCATGACAAGCGTCTTTTCCTAAAGATTTAAATTGTTTAAATTATGAAAAACAGGGTAAAGTTTTAGTACAAACCAATATTATTGTAAGAACTTAAGAACTAATGTAAGAACCATTAAATTTCAATTGAATAAAGGTTATTTACATAATTTTTATGTTTCTTCTTCTTTTTCCCTTCATGTCTATACACATGATGGCAACTTAACGACCTAAAAAAACAAAAAACTAAACAAAAATCGTTTTTTTTTTGTAAATCCGACTATGTTGCATATATGCAACATATGAAAACATATAATGTTGCACATATGCAACATATGAAACATATTAATGTTGCATATATGCAACATGGTATGTTGCATATAAAACATATCATGATGCACATATGAAACATAAAATGTTGCATATATGCAACATGGTATGTTGCATATAAAAACATATGAAACATATCATGTTGCATATATGCAACATTGTATGTTTTATATGTTGCATATATGCAACATAGTCGGATAGGCAAAAAAAAAAACAAAAAAAAACTTTTTTTATAAGTCATCGGGTGGATATGGATGAATATACGTGAAATTAAATTTAAAAAGATATCAAATTACCCAAAAAAAACTTTATTTGAAATAATTTCTCTTGGTTCTTACATGTTTGTACAATAGAAAACAAAATATCTTTACCATAAATGTAGTGGAGGAATTAAAAAGAAAGGACAAAATTACTTAATTATCCCTCATTTAAGTTGGTTCTTAAGTTCTTACAATAGATAATGGTTCTTACAAGAACTTTACCCTATGAAAAACAATACTTTTGATATTTTTTATATGGGTGTAATGGTGAAGTTATTGTGAGAAATTTTGTTTGAATAAGAAGGATAAGAAGAAGTAATAACCATTAGATCTTCAATTAAATGAAGATCTATAGTTCAAAATTTTTCTGTATAAAATTAGAGAGAAAAAGTAAAGAAAAACATAGATAAAGAGGTATTTTTAATTTTTTTATCAAATTCTTCTCATCTTTTCAACCTTCATAACTTTTAGATACGATATTATTTTTTTTTAAAAAATTACACCATAAAAACGAGCGTTTTTTTTATCTTTAAAACGCTTACAATGTTGTTATATATAAAATTAATTTATTTTACTCTTTCGATTGTATCAAAATGTACAGATTATTGTGTAAAAATGTTCAGATCATTGTGTCATATTGTATAAAAAATGTTCAGATCATTGTATCATATTGTGTCAAAATGTTCAGATCATTGTGTCATATGGTATCAAAAACCAAAAGAGTATTTAATTTTATATATAGCAACACTATATATATTTTTGACACAATGACATAATGACACAATGATCTGAACATTTTGATACAAGGACACAATAATCTGAACATTGTGTCAAAAATCAAAAATGTAATTTTTTTAACTTTTTATATAAAGCTATACGTATTTTAAAAATAAAAAATGCTCGTTTTTATTGTGTAATTTTTTCTAAAAAAAAATGTCGTATGTGAAAGTTATGAATGTTTTAAAAATAATAGGGGAAGTGGTAAGAAGTCAACAAAGATGACTAAAACTAAAATACAACTCCTTCCTTTTTTATTAAATCAAGTTCCAATGGCTGAAATTTCTTCTTATCCTTGTTACCCAAACCAAACTTCTCATTTGAACCTCTCCCATTTTTATATCTTCCTCCTTTTTTTCTGATACCGAAATACACCCTCAAACATTGTTCTCTTGGACGTTTTGAGTGAACGTTTTCTCTTTTAGTGACTCTAACTACACGCATATGAAACTTGTTTTGTTCTTCATCGCTCAAATAATTATATCTTATATTTTTTTATTTTAAATAAATTATAATATCCATGCAACTATCATTTACAGTTTTATACTATTACTAACCCAATATACATACTTTTTACTATCATATCTATGAGACGACTCAACCATTTTAAGGACCAAGACAAGTAAATACTTTAGAGCCCTTTTTAAAACTTGAGGCTCAGGATCAACAACTAATAAGGTCCCAACTAATCAATCGGACACAAAAAAAAATATTTATAATTTTTGAAATCATAAAATACTAGTATTTATTATAATATGAGAAAAAGACCCGCGCGTTGCTGCGGGGTGATTTTTTTAAACACGTGCATACATTCAAATAGTACAAAAGTTACCAAAGTTATAAGACACCAAGTCACAAAGAGTTTAGTTGTTTTAAACATGCCAAAAGAAAGTAACTTCACTATTACATCACAAAAGAAACTCAGAATTTGTTGCTATCACTTCTCCCTGAAAGCCTATCAAACGACATGAGATATGAATAAAGCCTTGTGACTGCTATAAAAATAAAATTGCAGTTAATGTTTATAAAAACTGCAGCCTAAAATCTACAGAAAAGGCTTAAAAACTGCAGTAAAAATCTTTAGTAAATGGTTAAAAAACTGCTCTAAATTATGCAATTTATAAAAACTGCAGTAAAGGTTTGAAAAGCTGTAATTTATGAAAACTGCACCATGCTTATATAAACTGCAGTAAATGTAAGGAAACAACATGAAAACAATTTAAAAAAAAAAAACTGCAGAAAATATAAAAGAGTATGTACCTTCTAGACATCCATTGAGTGTTCTTTGATTCTATTTGCATTCTTAGAATTATGTACCTCAAATGTAAATAAGAGGATGTAAACAGAGTGTCAAACGGAGTAATCCATATTGCTAACACCATAAACAAAAAAAAAACCTAGAACCACCCATGACAACAAAACAACCGATAGCATAGGCATTTAAGAACTGTAATACGTACAAATGCAAACTCAAGCTAGAGAAAGACATAAAATTACCTTGTAGCGCAGGTAAAAAAAAATGATAAATCAAATCTTATCAGAGCCTTCTTGCTGAAATCATAGTTTACCCTTGACAACTGAAACAAAGAATACAGAGTATGTAGTTTGTAAATTGTTAGAAACTTGACTGAACTTTAGTGCTTGACTGTAACATTTTGTAAGCATATAGTGAATTTAATGATGTGTAATGTCATTTGCACTCCCAATTTTCTTTAGCATCTAAGACTTTTTAACACATAGAACCCCAAAAAAAACATTAACAGCTGTGAACAAACACAATTTCATGAGCCATAAGATTTTAAAATTTCATACCTCATCAGTACACGCTGATCTTATCCGTGCCTAATTAATAAACCGAAATCTTTCCTTTAAAAAACCATATCGTTCTTTTCAAAATTTTCTTACTTATTTGCTTATAGACATTAATCTTGAAATGTACATTTGTGTGAGATGTAGTTGAGGTACATGCTAATGAAACCAATTGTTATTCTTTTATTTATTTATGTTCATGTCTCATAATGCCTACATATGAACTTGATTATCTATTCATTTCATTCTTAAGAAATGATGGTAGTTTGCTGTTACCTCAAGAAAGGCCTTCACATCTTCCTAATCCTTAGAACTCTGCTTCTACTCTGCTCCGTTAGCCCCTGAGATCATTCTCCGGCAACCACAAATAGTGCAATTATCAGTGGATCAAATGGAACTGTTTTAGCATAACTCAACAATATAAAAAATGTAAATTAAGAAAGTAAACTAAGGCTCAGATTATAAGTCATTCATCACAATGATAACGGTAACAGTTCAGATCGTATACGTACCACATGAGTCTAAATCCGTAAAAACCAAAGTCATCATAGCCTATATAAAACCATCTGAATTTTGAAATGGAGGCCCAAATGTGAAGTTCATAAAACATGACGAAATAACTGGGCAGTAAAAAAAAGGAAAAACAAAAGCAAAAGCCACGGCGCAACTCATGAAAAGGCAGACAGAATAGTGAAGGCTGAGTGTACAGCTCAACCTTAAGAATTGATAAGTAAAACGAAGGCACATATTATAAGTCATTCATCATAGCGATAACGGTAACCGCTTAGATCATATACGGGACTCATGTGGGGTAACGATAATAGTTAGAGGTTGGAACACAATGTCGTAGCCAAGACCACAGGTGTATAAATCCGTAAAGACTAAAGTCATCATAGCCTATATAAAACCATCTGAAATCCACATGAGTGTACAACCCAGCCTTAAGAATTGATAAATAAGGTAATCACGGCCAACCATTACAATCAAATGATCGTATCAGAAAATCATAACCATCTAAACCATCATAGCCATGTGTTTTAGCAGGAGTAAGCATGTTTAATGCATCAGTGGTTATAGTCCAAAGTAATGAAATCACCATAGCCTCTCCATAAGACCTATTTAGGTACAATGGTACAAACAAAACTAAGAAATCACGAAAAGACTATGGCATATACGTATCGCTCTATCGGTTGCAGTCATAGATGCTTATTAGGAATTGTCTTAACCTGTCATATTTCATAATGTTATCATTTTAAACTTGTACCTGACCAAATAAGAATGTAATCACAAAGGAAAAAAAGAGTAAAAATTCTTATAACAACTTGTAAGAGTATAGTTACACATCACATAATATTTAAAGTATCCCTATACATAAAGATAATGTTTAGTGAATCACATAATTCTTTAAATGTACTATTTAAAGGCTTAAAATGTATTGGGAAAATATTTTACAACTTGCAATGGACAACTATAAAATCAGTTTCTTATTAGTACAGATAAAAGTAACACTTATCCCTATACATAAGAAAAATGTTTACTGAGTTACAGGATTCTTTAGGTGTACTACTTAAAAACTAACAATGTATTTGGAAAATATTTTAGAACTTACAACTATATAATCAGTGTCTATATGAGAATTTTGAGAAAAGCGAGACTCCAGTGACAACAAATATTTAATATTTGTGAATGTATGTAAACCTCTATTATGAGATTAAATTTCTTTGAGCGATCAACATACCATAGAAGGAGACATTATCTACTCTCTTTAGACACCTAATCAATAAAATTTGATAAAAATACATGTGAGCATGTATGCAAACACAAAAGTTTCCGTACCTACAATGAAGGATGATACGTGTAAGTGAGAAAATGTATATGTACATATATAGTACTTATATGAATGAACAACACACCATTTTAAATAGATTTCAAGTTAAATATGTCACATGAATATTAGTACATCTATTTTTCCAAACATACAATGAAAGGATAATCCATGTAAAGTAAAAAGGTAATAATATAGTGCCTATGTGTATGAGAAAGTAAACATTTTAAAGAGATACTAAACACTCACATGAACTTAAAATAAGAGGTAATAAAACATACCATATCACATGAATATTAGTATAAACATTATCTTAATATTATGTATATATAAATCCTCTATTGTATAACCATAGCAGAAAGTGAATAATATAGTTAAAGACATGTACAAATGATAAAGTGAAGAAATATACCTACACTTTTAATCAACACTATTACAACCTGCATTGTAGTAAGGTAGGAGTTATTGCCTATTTAAGCATTAAAATTTTAGGTAAAAAATGAGTTTCATGGATCTAGAACACAATGCTAACATGTATAGTTAGTTATATGCACTTAAGTATATACAACTAACACTTAAAATAACATCAACATTATCAAATTCTTAAGCAACAAAATAAGTGAAATAAAGGCATTTCATCGAACACCT
>JBCNJP010000012.1:30555918-30572688 GCA_039602395.1 Deinandra increscens subsp. villosa | reverse complement strand
AATTGTTTGATTACAACAACAAATATTGGTACCCTTTAGCCACGCTTATAGGTGGCTTCAGCCACTGATATTGAAACGTGGCCATAGGGTACATATGGTCACGGCACCTATGGTGTCGGTTGGAATGAAAAAAAAAACGTCACCAAACACCTTTTGTCACAGTTTTTTTCCATGGCCAAAGGTGAATTTTGACGTAGTGTATATCGTTAGCTAGCTAGGCTGTGTTTCAATACCACTATGCGTTCGCAATCGAAGCATGACTGTTTGTGTTTGTTGCCTTTCCGCCTTGTCTAACACGAACAAGGGCGTTGTTTAGGACATATATTACACCCGTTGACCTCCAGTCAAGTTAGAGCGACTAACTCGGGCGGGGTTTGTCAGACCCAGTAGCACTACTCAATACCTCCTCGCTATAATCCATATATTAACGGTCCAATATGTTAAGGACTTTTAAGCGTGTTATCTAAGCACATCAGTGGAAAGATAGTATAACTGAATTACAAGATCTCAATGTTTGTAAGCATGTTTGTATGTATGTTTGTAAGCATGTTTTCTCCCCCAAAGGAGATACTTAAAAAGTGGGGCAATGAACTCACCTTAGGGTGCTCGGCAAGAAAGTATAAAATGAAACGCAACCAGATGACTTCCTAAGAATCACCTAAATGAGAGTGTGTGTGAGATACCGGCGTATGAACAATTAGATTAACTCAATCGATCCTGACGACACGTTGGTGACCCATTAATAGTTGATTTCGATGGTTTGATTTAAACTTTCAAATACAGGAAATGTTTCTATTAGTAGTAAGTCGCTAAATATAATAACTTGGCACATATTGCACGTTTTCCTAGCATGCACCTAAATTGCTATATAACATCAGCACGTATAACATATTTCATGCATAACACATATCCCATGTGAAATTGTGAATTATCTAAGTTTCATATAAGAGTTTTCCAATTCAACAAGTTGGACACATAAGCATACCAATATAATTTAAAGTCACTAACCAAGCTTCTATGACTTATCCAACTTCTTGACTCATTACATAAAGCTGACACAACCAAAAATTACCACAATTCATATTTATCCAAACCGTTTCATAGAACTATCAAGTTCAAAGTTTTTGACATCCAAATGGTGCATTCTAAATGCTAGTGTGTCAATTGTTGTTGTAACGAACTCTACCAAGTGTCAGAGCATTTCTCAGTTGCTATCGAAATCCATCAAACATGCCGTAGGCAGGTTTTATGATGATATGCGTGGGTTCGTTCACTCCGCTCATAGGTTTTGTCACACCCCCAAAATACCACTAACGGAGTTTATACCGTTAAGGGGCGCGACTAGACCAGGATCCACAACCATAGTTACAAATACTAAACGAATCAGGGTTAGTTCAAACACAAGTTATAAATCAAAGTCTTAAATTACATACGCAGCGGAAATAGTTATCCTGGCACTAACCACGTGCCTTACAAATTCATTGTTTTATAAATTCCCAACCTAAGTTAAATCAAAAATAAGAGTCTTCACGTGCCATGCCAACCTCCGGTGGATACTCCTTAGCGATCTGCAAAAGTTTAAACCACGCAAGTGTCAACCTAACGGTTGGTGAGTTCACAGTGGGCTTGTCATGCATTGGCCCGGTCTCATAATCATAATTCGTGTCAAGATGCACTTACAAAATGTTTATTTGTGAAAAGCAATGCTCGTAATTAATTCTCAGTTTATAAATGGTTTGTCCGTGACCTACGTCATCGGGTATGTACTAGTTCCGTAAAGTTAAAGGACTCAACCGATATCGCGGGTAGCTAATCCGTTGTTCCATGCTCTAAGGAAGTTTGTACCAAAGCTGACTTATTTGTGGGGGCCGAGCCATCCCGTACGGTGCGGACATACGTCATCGCGGTTTTTGCCTCCCCCGTGTCCTCTCGGGACCACGGTCAAATAGGCTGATATTGTTCCTCCGTGCACTCCCCGTGCCACGGGGCGGAGTTTGTCAAACTCCAGTAGATCTACCCAACATCCCCTCGCTTTACAATTAATGGCACAATTTTAGTTGAGGACTTTTAAGTTATAAGGCATCCTTAGAAAACATGTGATATCATATGGTTCAGACTTTAACCTACACTAGCCATATTAAAACGTTTTCAGTTTTGTTTCAAAAATAGTTTGTTCAGAGTTCACAAGTGTTTCCCATAAAACACTTCAGTTCATCAAGTGGGTGCCAAGCATCCCGTGTTCTCATGTTCATCAGTAGGTGCCTAGCACTCTAGAGTTTATCAGCATTGTTTTCGTTAAGTTATTCGGTGTGGCCCAAACGGACTCACAGTAAGCTGGTTAGTGACACTCACCTTTGGTTGCACTGCTACACTTCAAGTAATCCAAATATTGTTGTTTAACGAAGACCTAGAACACGTTTAGGTCTTAAGTATTAGTTTCGTGTCTAATCTTTACTTAACGTCACTATGGCCCATAACATAGCACGTTGCAATTATGACTCGACATACCGACACACGACACCAATGGTTGATCATAAACAAGGGTTCATATAAATCAGATATCAAGCATGTTTCATCATGGTATAATCATGTAAGTCATGGCATAACACTTAAGCAAATTTCACAAGTTTGGTTTTTAGGTCAGGTCTTAGTTTCGCTAGCATAGTTTCGCTAGGCAGTTTCGCTAGGTGCACGGGCAGCACTTTCGCTAGGCAATGCCCGGAAACACAGTTTCGCTAGGCTAGTTTCGCCCGAAACTGCTGACGCAGTTTCGCTAGCCTAGTTTCGCAGGGAAACTGGTTTGAACTTTCGTTCAGGTATTTCGCTCGATAGTTTCGCTCGAGCTGGTCTGGTCAGGTTACCCGGCGACACTATAGTTTCGCTGGGCAGTGTCGCTGGAAGGAGATATAGTTTCGCTACTTAGTTTCGCCCAGAGAACACGCAGTTTCGCTGGTCGTGAAAAACATACGGATTTGCCTAAAAATCAACCTAACAGCTTCTGATCATACATGCAATTCATTATCTAGCATCCATAGGCATTTACCAACATAAATCAAGCAGCTTTAACACGTTTACATGCAGTTTCATCATCAAATCACCAAAATAAGTTCAAAACCCTAAAATGACCAAAATGATCTAGATCCCTAACATGGTTGGATTCTAAACGTAAAGTAATCAACTTTATGATAGATCTAGCATCCTAAAGCATATTTACAGAAGATCAAGCAATATCATGAAGGTTTGGTCATGCTTTTTATGAAAAACACATATAAAACACAAAATGGAGGTTTTGGGACTCACGGTTCGATCTCCTAGCTTGGTAGATGATGGTTTGGGGCTGAGGTCTCGACAACTCGGTGTGAACCTCGACTGACCAGAATCTCCAGGAGAAAAGAGTGTGTGTGTTTGTTGTGATATGAGGCAAATGAGGCTACTAGGGTTCATTAAGTTTATTTATATCAGAGGCTAGTTTCGCTGGCAGTTTCGCTGGCCAGGCGAAACTAGCTCTGGTCTCGGGTACTTTGATCAGTCTAGCCTGCTACCGGGCGAATCTGTAGTTTCGCTCGGTAGTTTCGCTGACTACCAAATTTAGGCAATTTTCACATAATCAAGTATTTACAATTAATCATGCTATTCACAATAATAAGTCATGTATTTAAATCACATTGCACATAAAGACAATCAACGATGAACACATAACACATATGGACGGGTTCGGTGATCAACCAAAGGTCGTGGACGTATTCGGCCTAGTTATGCATTAGCTACTAAGTTAACACTTATAATGTAACTAACGGGTTTGTCTAACGGAAGTTAACCTTAAAATTCTCGGGTGTCACAGGTTTGAGGATGATACGTAGAGCTCGTGTCTAGGCATGTTCCCAACGCCTTTTGTAATGCTTTCCAGAATGAGATGTAAATTGAATATCGCGACCCGATACGAGTGAAGTGTCACCTCATGCCGTGAGAGGATCTTCTACCTGTAGGACTGAAATAACTTTATCCATTCTGCAAGTCCTTTTGATCGTTAGAAAGTGTGTAGATTTAGTCATTTGACCAACGATCACCTAGACCGTATCACTTTCGCCTGATGTTTGAGGTAGTTTGGTGCTGGTGTCCATAGATGCTTGTCTCCACTTCACCTAGAATGTTCCCGATTGTAATAGTTTGGATAACTGCTGATGTTGGATCTTAACCTTGGGTTGAATCAGACACTTTCCCACACAAGTTCTAGTTTCGGCTTTCAGTTTAGTCATTAGTAGAGTACTTTCCAATGTTTGTACCGTTTATCCATACCAACTGTGAGCTTTATACGTTACTTGCTTTATGAGATTCTAGTACCAGAACCCTCATATATTGACGAATGTCATCCAGTTCTCCCTCAAAGAGTTTGTCGTTTTCTCGTAAGAATCTCGTCCCTACATTAGTTTCTTAAAGTGCCTCGGTGAATCATCTGTGGTATCCAACTATTCTAGAAACTTCCGCACCCTTGTTAGAGTCCTGGGTGCCTCCCAGTCCTTGATAGTCCCGACCCTTTTTGGTTCGACATATGATCCATTCTTTTTAACGACGTACACTGGTAGTTTGGCCTTCCGAATCTAGAAGTCATGTTTTGAGAACTTAGTGTATAGCTTCTCTTGTCTCAATCGTTACAGGATCAATCGCAAATGTTCTTGATGTTCTCCCTTGTCTCTGGTGTAGGTTCATATATCATTTATGTAGGCGGTGACAAATTTGCCATGGTACGATTATACATAGAGCACATATAGAGTCCATGGGTATGCAGATGTATTGGTCATTGCAAAGGCATGTCTCAAAATTCGAAGTGTCCAAGACCCATGTGGAACGTGGTTTTGGAGATATACTTCTCCCTTATCCTAGGATGATGATGATCTAGTCTTAATTTTAATCCTTGAATAGGAGTTCGACTCCTCGTGCTGGTCAAACCAGTCATTGGTTCTGGGTAAGGGTACTTGTTCTATGGAGCATATGGATCCGAGTTCAACAGGTTTTGTCCAAAATAGTTTACCATGATTTGCGATATGAACGTATATTGGTACAAGTGTCAAACTAGTATGTTAGTATGAAATTTGTTCGGAGGAAACTTATTGGCGATCGCGTTGGAATAGTTCTTGTTTCATCCCCAATATCACTGTTGCTAGTGCCACTTCCCTTTGCTTTGCTTCATCTATAGACAGTGTTTCTTGAAATGTCATGTTTTTCCGCACTCGTAACACCCTAGCAATCCTTTACCAAATGGCTACATTTTCCACATTGTTTGCATCGATACTTACTACACTGCCCTCGGTGGTGATATTCACATTTACTGCACTGTGGTTATTTTCCAGCTTAAGCACTCTGGTCCTGTTTTCCGGAGATGTTCTGCTTGATGGCCCTGTCTTTGTTAAACTTTCCTCGTTTATACGATAGTTGATTTGAAGATGACGCCTTGTTATTGTTGCCATCCCACTTTCTTTTGTTGTCCAGGGCAGTAGTCATTATACCCCGCCTAGGCAGGATATCCTGGTTTACTTCTCGATCTTTGAGCTTGTGGGCTATATGGATGGCCTGTTACATTGTCGTGGGGTTGGAAAACGTCACTCCTTCTCGGATATCTGGAGCTAGACCGACGATATACATTTCAATCCTCTCATGAGCATGTTCCACCAATTTCGGGCATAGAGTGGCCAGTTTATTAGAACGTGTAGTGTATGCTTCTATCTCGGAGCCATCCATTTACAGTCTCCAAAATTCTCCCTCTAGTTTATGGATCCCTTCTTGAGAATAATATTCCTCCTTAATCGCATTCTCGTATTCATCCCACGATATGGCACTTGCATCCACAAGTCCCAACATTTGTACCTTTGAAACCCACCATATGAGGGCTGGTCCCTCCAAATTTCTTGAAGCGAACTTCACTTGGTTAGCAGGAAGACATTTGCACCGTGTGAATATGGTCTCAATTTCTTGAACCCATCTGAGAAGTCTGATGGCTCCAGTTTCGCGTGTGTAAGTATGGGGTCTGCAGTCCATGAACGCTACGTGCTCACCCTAATTCCTCCTTGGTTCTCAGTTTGGGCATGGACTTCTAGGCTTGCATTTATTCTGTCGTTGATCAGTGTCATGATTTCAGTAGCTGACAGTGTGATGTTCCCACGACCTCCGCTTTGTTCAGTACGTCCAAGCATCGTTCTTTAATCACAAATATCCAAAATGCCTTTAAATTTTTGTATAATAAACCATCTAGATATATATTAAGAATTCAACACATGTTCGAACACAACACCATATTCCAAATAATAATTCTAATTCAGATAAATTTGCAAACCAGTCACAAAAATATTCTAAGTCAGACATAAAAATTCAAAAGTATTTAGTTGGATAGGAGCATTCTTCCCATCTAGGTTCAAGCTAAACTAAATGTTGTTACGAGTTGTAGAGACAACGGAACCCTCCTCCTCGGGCACGTGGACCTGCAGTGCGTTAGCGATCATTTCCTCTGCTGCCACTGCCATAGCCTCAGCCATCTCAGCTAGTCTCAGCTACGATAGCCCGCTTCTCAGCTTCCATTACCCTGAGATTCAGTGCATCAAGTCGTTTGTTTAGCATAAGTTGCCAATCAGTGTGGTGCTTATCGACCACACCCAGTTCATGATGAATTTTGTCTATACGATCCTTGTTGTCCCTCTCGCGACTGAGAATACTTGTAGTTGTGCTTGAATTTCTTCGTATGTACCCTAGTTCACGGTGCACAAGGGCCACGACTGTTGCAAGGGCTTGATCTGTGTGATAAGGTAGGATTGGCAATGTGTGAGTAAGGTAACATGTCAGCTGATGGTGGCGGGGGCACATCCTCTTGATGAATCCAACTTTCCACCAAGTCAATGTACCACTTCTAGTCTCCTTTGTCATCTTCACAATAGTAATTATACGTAGGTCCTTCATAGGTGTTAGCGTCATTTCATCGAATTCGCACGACGCTTCTTCAGTTCGAATGATGAAGGGGATGAAGGTGCAGGGGAAAATGACTGTCCGTCCATGTCTGTAACATAATATATATATATATATATATATATATATATATATATATATATATATATATGGAGAGGATCATTTGAGAACCAATTTGATTTATCCAACTGCTTGACTCATTACATAAAGCTGGCCCAACCAAAAATTACCACAATTCATATTTATCCAAACCGTTTCATAGAACTGTCAAGTTCAAAGTTTTTGACATCCAATTAGAGTTCCATATTTTAATACAATAGCCCAACTATATTAATATCATTCATACTAAGAAGTAAGAATCATAATCATGCCAATAACTTAGATAGCCCAAACCATTTACTTTTTTGCAGAAAATTGGGGTTGCCGCGCATTGTTTTTGCAGAAGCAGAACGGAGGTCAAAATCTAAGTTAATTTGAGTCCTACTACTTGGATTTGAAAGCTTACACCTAGAGGTAAATATTAAAAAAAATCACTTCGTTTCATTAAGAAATGAGTGAGTTATGACCTCCCAAAGTTGACTAAAAAACTTGACAGCAAGCTGTCAAAAGAAAAACGTGGTTTATCCAAGTTTGTTTAATCTTTCGTTTGATCAATAATATCAGTCCCAATCATCATGCGGCTGTTACTACCCCTTAAAAACCACCCAAATCAATAGCAAAAAGGTTTATAATCATCAAGTAGGATTATCTAATATGCAACTCAAACTATAGGCTTGCATAGTGTCAAGAATTTGATGATGAGAATTTGATTCATGAAAAAAAAAACAAAGGAAGCTGCTGGGCACAGGGTTGGAACCCTTGACAATCCAGAAGCAAATAATGCACCCTAACCACTAGGGCAATTTATGTTTGCTGTTCAAACTTAGTTCAAAATATATTTAACAACTTCTGTTTCAGTAATTAATTACCAATAACTCATCATCTTGTTCAATACCCACAGCACCCACGAATATCATTTAACGCATGAATACATAGAGCATCAAAATCAGGTTTAAGCATACGTGGAGCAACTAAAAAAAATATCAAATTTACGTACTAACACATGGGGCCGCATAACAAAAAGAATCAACTTTATGAACTACAAATCGAACCCTTCATGGTTCACGAATCGGCATGCTAACACCTTACTCATTTTGCATACAATAACCCATAGAAATCTAATACACAAGAAACCCACCATCAAACCGTAACCTAGCGAGTCGAGAGAAAGAATACGGTTACCTTCGATATGTTCGAGCGATTTCGAGTGCGTCCTTAATGCATGCGATCCTTTCCGTGGTTTCCCTTCCGTTCGTGGCTGCCACCGGTTTCGTAAAGAAGGCAAAGTCGAGAGGAGGTGGAGGGGATTTCTGCCGTGATCAAAGAGACGAGAGGGAAGGTTTCTTACGGTTTGGTGATATAGAGGTCTGATAAGGGTGGGTTGTTCATAAAGTTGTTCGAGTCCTACCCGATTCAGGAGTATCCCACGTATTTGAAATCCCCCCCCCCCCCCCCATGGATATCTTGTTATCATATTTATTTGTTATTATTATAACTTTTTTTTAACCACCACGATTCACATCTAATTACTAGTACACAGCACATAGGGATGAAATCATACTCACGTAAGTCAATTTGTAAGATCACCTAAATCATATAATATACTTTTCAAACTTTATGTTCGTTCATTTTAGTGTTTTGTTAATTAGTCACCTAAGGTTCACGACCGACTCAAGTGTGCATGCTCATGGACTCGCAGACACGTCTAGGAACTCTAAAGGATGTGTGAATGCGTGTATGTTTTAAATAAATGAGTGCTCGTATTTGTGCTTTTCTGGATAAATACCGGGTTTTCGCCGGGTGTCACACACGTCACTCCTTCTACCACCCTTAAATCATGCTTCACAGCTTGACTGGTTTGTATATCCCATGTCATTGATTACTAATACACTGCATCCACCCGCCTACTTCAATCGCACAAGTAGACGTCTCCACTTAATATCTGCAACATCAATCCCCTACTGCTTAACACAAATAGATCGTCAAAGGAAATTACGTGCCCTCCGCCCCCTTCTACCTCTAATTTGTTACCGAGAAAAAAATATATATATTCTCCTCACGCATAACTCTCAACCGTCATATATTCTATTCGGCTATCACAATCATAATTGAACATATACATTTCCCTACTTAGTCGTCGCATAGTAGGGGTTCACCATTTTCATCTTATCTGCATTCTATTCTACCTAGCTAACATGGGTAGAATTTCACATCTTTACTTTATCACGTACTTCATTCCACATTTCTGCTCACCATGAGAATTCAACCGCTTAGTCTCATACACACCTTATCCTACATGTTCTACACAAGTAGGATTTCACCACTTCTGCATACACATACCATTTGTTATCACAATACAGTTGTTTCACCTATACATACTTACATTAGTTGTCCTACATGACTTACGTCGGTAGGATTCCATCATTCTAAAAATTTCCAACTCAATCCTACATGATTCATACAAGTAGGATTTTACTATGCTTAACATTCACACTGTATAGCTTGTATGATTTCATTCATGCAACTTTCCTCTACATACTTTACTCACACTCCAATCTAACAATTATATGCAATAATAGTATTATCACATTCCTCTCTAACAATCAAATACAATCATGTTGTCATTATCACATTGAGCTTTATCATTCATATTCTATATCGCTATTAACAATCATGTACAATCATGACATCATCGTCACATTCCGCTCTAATAATCATAATTAGCCATGGCATCATTGCATAGTCATCACGCTCCGCTTTGTCTCACATTCACGATCACCGCTTTTCTATCACATTTTGTCTTAACGCAAATATATAATCACAACTTTTCTATCACATTCGGCTTTACCGCACATAGACAATCACAACTTTATAATCATATTCAGCTTTACCACACATACACACTCACAGCTTTACAATCATATTCAGCTCTACCGCACATACACAATCACAATTTTACAATCATATTCCGCTCTACCGCACATACACACTCACAACTTTACAATCATATTCAGCTCTACCGCACATACACACTCACAGCTTTACAATCATATTCAGCTTTACCACACATACACACTCACAACTTTACAATCATATCCAGCTTTACCGCATATACACATTAACTGCTTTAAAATCATATTCAGCTCTACCGCACATACACAATCACAATTTCACAATCATATTCAGCTTTACCGCACATACACACTCATAGATTTACAATCATATTCAGCTTCACCGCACATACACACTCACAGCTTTACGATCATATTCAGCTTTCAATTCAACCAGCGTAGTGGTCATTACAACTCATTCATCAATTTATAATATTAACAACATATAATTCATGTAAGGATCACTTACATGGTGACAAGATCGAGCCTAGAACTGAACACCCATTTCCATCATGAGCACTTGGTTTGAGTTCAAGTGCCCCCACGACACTTGAATCCCTCAAACCGTTGCTCTGATACCAATTGTAAGGCCCCAACCGCCTAAACATGATTAACATGTTATTAGAAAATCAGAGTTAGAAAATTTCTTCATTAAGTCAAGAAGTTTTCCCCATCATTAAGCAACATTTACATAGCCTAGTGATTACTACAATCAGCATCATCACATCATGAATACAAAACATTTACTAGTACAAAACACGACTTGATTCTCCCCAAAATACCCGGTGTTCGGTTGCACGGCACCCGGATTCGATCTTGATCCGTATACTAAAATGTACCTGCCATTAACACCAGTAACACGTTAGTATTAATGGCGTATATATATATATATATATATATATATATATATATATATATATATATATATCAATCCACACATAACACACATCTGCTAAAGGGAACAAATAAACTTCGATCGCTAAAGTGATCAACTCCATAAATCACAAATTTGTCAGGTTTGGACGTATGATACGCTGTCCAGCGTATCATACGCTGGCATGTACAATTCAGGATCAGCCCATTTTAGGCGTATGACTTATGGCCGGGCGTACATACCAGCGTATGGTACTCTACCAGCGTACCATACTCCTCTTACAGACCATTTCCCACCATTTCCACATCTTAAAATCTCCATTCAATTCTAAAGGTTTGGGTTTCATCCCGGCTCATTTCAACTCAATTTTTATTGACTTATAAACCTGCATTAAGGGGGATTATACTCATTCCCCAAGATTTCAATAGAGTTATTAATCAGATCCCAAGAACTTTAAACCCGACCCGTTTGACCCGTTAACTCATTATTCACAATTACCATTCTTTAGGCTTATTTTCTGCTGTAATCCCTTCATCATATTATCACCTTGGCACACACATGTTGTGCCAAGCCGCTTGATTCTTCTTGTCGGGACAACTTAAGGACTATAACTCCATAGTTCCTTGCTCCATCTCAACATCACCTTCCAAACAATCAAACTCATTTAAGACAATTGTAGTCTATTCTTTCAATTCACAATCACAATGTAAAGTTATTTCATACACGTGATAACTAACCGCTACGTATTACACCCAAATCCATTCACTATACTCATACCAAACTGGTCATTTACTGCTATCATACACAAACAAGTCATTTTCCTGCTAACGTACCCAAACGGGTCATTTACTGATAACATCCCCAAACGAGTCATTACTACTATTATACACAAACAAGTCATTTTCTGCTAACGTACCCAAACGGTTCATTTACTGCTAACATGCCCAAACGGGTCATTGCTGCTATCATACACAAATAATTCATTTTGTGCTAACATACCCAAACGGGCCATTTACTGCTAATATGCCCAAACGGGTCAATCATTACAATCTTTCACTTATTATACTTCATTTATGCACTCTTAACCCCAAATGGGTCACATTACACCTACTCTCACTTTACATACTTCGTTTACACATTCTTAACCCAAATGGGTCATAAAACACCTACTCTCACACCACCCGCTTCATTTATTCAATCTTATTCAATCTTAACCCTAACGGGTTATATTTCACATATTCTCTCTATAGCACACTTGGACGCATCATCTCACCCCAAATGAGTCATAACATCTACTTTCGTATAATCCTCTATGATGTTGAAGCCATGATGTATCTACAAACACCATACATCAACTTATGCACTAATCACCTGATTACTAACTATAGTAACCAACTACTTCCATAATCTTGCTTAATGTCAATTCAAATAATAATGTGCTTGAAGCGTAATACTTTTACCACTCATGTGTTACCTTTAAGATATGTTCTTGCCTTCTCGTTGATGACCCGCTTGTCCACTTGCTTCACCTATAACCATATAATTGTTTAGATTACCATCCATACTCAATAATCCATACAATTCACATTAATATAACCAATTCAATTTGGTGAATTCACCCTAAGCAAGACTCCATTTTCACTTAAGCATTTCATCAAACACCTTATGTGCGCATACATTGTGTTCTTCATGATAAATAGCCTACATACTTTCATCCCACCCATTTTCATCATAATTCATCAAATTTCAGCTTTTGTACTAATTTAAACACTTTTATCATGTCTACTAGCATACATGAAGCTCAATTAACCAACCTAAATCATCCATTCTCCATGAATATCGATTTCTATGAGGTAGGGTTTAACCCTACCAAAATTCCTATGAAATACACACAATCAATCATGCAAGGTAAGATTAAGTTTCATATAGACTCATAAACACATGGCAATTCAGATTTCAACATCAATTTAACCTCTAGATGAATCCCCTAGATTCTCCCTATCTCCAAAATTACTTACTTGGTTAAGATCACTCAATGGAGAGCCCAAAATCGAGATTTGCAAGCCTTCCTAAGCATAATTTCGGATTCCCCTTGCGAAATTCTGCCTATAATAGCTTTAATTTGGGATTTTTCCTCAAGAACAAGGTCCTCCCCCCTCCCATCTCTTTCTGGTCGTGATTTTCTAGTCTGGGAATACGCGGACATGTTTTAATCCTTCTATTTTCAGCTATGACCCTTCAAGTTACATCTTTTATAAAATCTGGCCAAAACCCTCATTTGTGCATCTAGTCCTCCAACTTTCCTCTAGATAGCCCTTAATTACTAAATTTAACTTAGTATTAATTATTTTCCGCTAGATAACTCGGTTAAATTTCTAAACCCGCTTATTTACCAAAAACCCGCCTAAAACATTAATAAAATAATACACTCAAATCATTACGGAATTCGGGATGTTACATAAGGTGGTGTAATCCAAAAAAAAAAGGGTGTCCCTAAGATGAGCCTAACCATAACGTCTCCCTTATTACAAAGATAAGAGGTGTAAGTCGTAGCAACTGTTTTTGGTTTCCTTCCGGGGCTGGAGCTGAGGATTTTGGGGCTCTGTTTGAGTTAAAAAAAAATGAGGCTCATTCGGAGAAAAAAAATTGCAAATAGAATTTTTTTTTTAAATAAGGAAAAATAAGTTATAGCAATAAAGATAAGAAATTATAGTTTTAAAATGACACTTTAAGTAGTTAACTCATAAATCGTGCAGAGCTCCTAGGATTTTACTAAGAAATTGATTTATCAAGTCTTCATAGCTCATATCATCTAATATCCTCGTTCTCAATAGCTATATTTTACAACTCATTGAGTCTATCCTGTGACACTGATCGTAAGTAAGATTTTAATAACTTCAACTTTGAAAAACTTATCTTTGCAAATGCCACTGTCACTGTAATAGTCAGTAATATTCGATATGCAATGCTTGCATATAGAAAAGAATTGAATTGATCACAATAATCTTGGTGAGATAATAGTCAAAATTTGTATATGCATGATTATCTCCCTACATTGCTAGACCCTACATGGCTACATATTGTATAAACTTATTTGAGTTATTTTCAGTTTTCCAGTATCCCTTTTTCATACCAAAAATTATAGGGAAAACTTTGAAAGGAAAATCAACTCAAGCTTAGGCTCAAAATTTTTGTAACAGTCTGACCTCGAACAGATTTAGGGTAACATACCTCTCATAGACGTTGGTGACCACCAACGATGGCGTTTTCCCTTCTAATTTCAGTCTCTTCATGTTCCAAACTTGCAATAATAATCTATACAATTTGTAAACAAAATTTTAACATCCCAAAATTTAATGTTAGGTATTATATATATATATATATATATATATATATAGGGAAGGGATCATTTGAGAACCAATTGAGTTTGAGAACTAAAAAGAACCATTCTAAGCCACTAGTTTATATATATGGAACCCCCCCCCCCCATAAATTATAGTGGTCCCCACCTGAAATTAGTGGTTGAGATTTAGTTCTCAAAAGTTCTCATTTGAACCTAACAATATATATTTATACCTATATATATATATATATATATATATATATATATATATATATATATATATAGGGAGACGATCATTTGAGAACCAATTTGATTTGAGAACTAAAAAGAACTAATTTGAGCCACAAGTTTATTTACATGTATACCCCCTCCCATGAATTGTAGTGGTCCCCCCTGAAATTTGTGGTTGAGATTTAGTTCTCAAAAGTTCTCAAAATAAAAAGTTCTCATTTGAACCTAACCCTATTATATATATATATATATATATATATATATATATATATAGGGTTAGGTTCAAATGAGAACTATTTCGTTTGAGAACTTTTGAGAACCAATTTGGGCCACTAATTTTCAAGGGGGGAGCATTCAAATTCATGGGTGGGGGTGTTTCCATATATATAAACTAGTGGCTAAGATTAGTTCTTTTTAGTTCTCAAACCAAATTAGTTCTCAAATGATCCTCTCCCATATATATATATATATATATATATATATATATATATATATATATATAGGGTTAAGGTTCAAATGAGAAACTTTTTCGTTTTGAGAACTTTTGAGAACCTAAATCTCTGAGCCACTAATTTTCAGGGGGGAAGCATTACAAATTCATGGGGGGGGGATTTCCATATATATAAACTAGTGGCTTAGAATGGTTCTCAAAAGTTCTCAAATCAAATTGGTTCTCAAATGATCCTCTCCCTATATATATATATATATATATATATATATATATATATATATATATATATGGATATATATATGAGAACCAATTGGGTTTGAGAACTAAAAAGAATCATTCTAAGCCACTAGTTTATATATATGGAAACCCCCCCCCCCCATGAATTATAGTGGTCCCCACCTGAAACTAGTGGTTGAGATTTAGTTCTCAAAATTTCTCAAAACAAAAAGTTCTCATTTGAACCTAACCATACATATATATATATATATATATATATATATATATATATATATACATTTTATTACAAAAATGTGAAAACCAATATTAAAACCTACATAACTTCTTCATATGTTAATGTTTTTTTCATAAAATTCGCACCATAAGTCTTAGAATTATGTTATCTTTAATTCTGGAAAAACATTAAAAAATTTAATGTTTCGTGTTTTTTTCGTGTGCTGCACATGTGCATCATTATCATTACTACTGCACAAAAATGAATTGAAAACTAAAACATTTATGGTACTAATGATATTGCTACACAATGCACGTGTGCAACATAGAATTGGAAGAAGGGATGTATGAACATGATGTGTTGTCTTCTATGTTATTCTGATATAGATTCTCATAACCATCTTTTTTTTAGTGTCCTTTCTCCAAGAAGGTTTGGGAGACGGTAAGGAGAAACTTTCCGATTCAGATGCCGAGTAATTGGAATAGTATTATCAATTGCTATGCATCGAATTCGCAGTCCAAGGCCCTATCTAGTGTCGTTTTTAAACTCTCTGTGGCGGCTGCTGTCTATCACGTGTGGCGGGAACGAAATAATCGGCTGCATGGGAACAATTATCGACAGCCGGAGAAGGTTGTTGGGGATGTTCTGCTGATATCCGCTACAAGGTACTGGGGTTAAAGTGCAAGTTTGGTGATCGGGGGAGAAACGTCCTTCCCATCTGGAGATCCTTGGGAAGCTTGACTTTTGATGATGGAGGCTAATTGGCTTTAGTGTTGTCTCGTGTTCCTTTGTTGTTCTTACCAGTATTTAGCTGGGTGTGCTTTGTCTTTCTTTTTGTGTTTTACTCTTTGGGGTATGCCCCTTTGAGAACTAGTAGTGATTTCACTCTACTACTTGTACTTTGAAGTTTCTGTTAATACAAAAATCACCGGGGTAACCCTTTACCCAAAAAAAAAAAAGATAACACAACTATAAGATTTAGGGTGCAATTTCTTTTTATAAATATTAATGTATACCATACGTATGAGGGTTTTTTGGTGTGCTGCACATGTGCATTATTCAAAGAATACGGAAAAATAACAGAAATATAAGATATATGGTGTGACTTAGAAACAAATATTAACGTATACTAAAAGTATGAGTTTTTTTTGTGTGGCACATGTGCATCACACAACAAAAAAAAAACAAAATGTTATTTTTTTTAAATTTTTTCCGTAATTAAAGATAACATAATTCTATATATAGGGTTAGGTTCAAATGAGAACTTTTTATTTTGAGAACTTTTGAAAACCAAATCTCAACCACTAATTTTAGGTGGGGCCCACTATACTATAGTTCAGGGGGGGGGGTTCCGTATATATAAACTAGTGGCTTAGAATGGTTCTCAAAAGTTCTCAAGCCCAATTGGTTCTTAAATCATCCTCTCCCGAGTCTTTGTGTAACTCTTTTTTGTAGAAACAAATGAACACCCGGATATGA